>OZ007522.1:4654485-4897912 GCA_963931895.1 Eupithecia pulchellata
ATCAAGTCGTACTCGGAGGATGACATCCACCGCAGCATCAAGTACGAGATCTGGTGCAGCACGGAGCACGGCAACAAGCGTCTCGACTCTGCGTTCCGCGAGCGCGAGCGCGAGGGCGGCTGCGTGTACCTGCTGTTCTCTGTGAACGGCAGCGGGCACTTCTGCGGAATGGCGCGCATGATGAGCGCCGTCGACTACAACTCCAGCTCCGGCGTGTGGCTGCAGGACAAGTGGAAGGGCCAGTTCCGCGTGCGCTGGATCTACGTGAAGGACGTGCCCAACGTGCAGCTGCGGCACATCAAGCTGGAGAACAACGAGAACAAGCCGGTGACCAACTCGCGCGACACGCAGGAGGTGCCGCACCCCAAGGGGCTGCAGGTGCTGCGCATCATGCACTGCTACTGCCACACCACCTCCATCTTCGACGACTTCACGCACTACGAGCGGCGCCAGGAGGAGGAGGACTCGCGCAAGGTGCCCGCGCCGGAGCCCGCGCGCGACGACCGCGACGAGCGGCCCTACCGCAACAACAACTACCGCGACAACCGCGACCGGGACTCCCGAGACCACCGGGACAGCCGCGATCATCATCGCGAAAATCGCGACAGCCGCGATAACCGTGATCATCGCGATAACCGTGACCATCGCGACAACCGCGATCAACGGGACAATCGTGATCACCGCGACAACCGTGAATATCGCGATAGCCGTGACCACCATCGCGATAACCGGGACGAACGCGATACGCGCGATAATCGCGACCAAGGATATCGCGACCGCGAATCCAACTATAGACCCCAGAATAACAAGGTTGGTTTCTCATTGTAATACTTTCTTCCCAGGCTCAGAGTTTCAGGTTCTAATTGTTTTGTATGCTTCCAGGACCGAGACGGTTCTCGCGGCCGCGGACGTGGACGTAATTAACGGTGATTTGTGTGAGAACAAAGCAAGGACTGGCTTCTCCCCATAGACAACTAGTAGTCGAATAATTGGTTCCGCATCGCAGCAGTACGTTTGTGGCGTACGAACTGTTCGGAGGAATGCTATTCCTTCGAAATCGTGACCTGTGCATGTTGCGTTTCAACCTGAACAATTAATGTAACAGGGAGTAAGATTGTTTTAAACAGTGCATAGATATAAAAAAAAAACTCTCAACAAATTAAATGTGCTATATTAATATTTCGTACTGAAAAACTTTAAATGAACATACGCCTAGTGAACAGAACATTAAATAACACCGTCTGTCGTCGCGAGTGAATCGGCGGCGAATGGGATTGTGGACTTTGTTTCAAATTTGTGGACTGAAAATATAGTAATTTTTATATAACTAGGAAATTCTGTGGTGAGAGGAGTTGCTCCTTTAAACTAGGACATGTGATGTTAGTTAAAACAATGAAATCAACATCTACTTACTTACACTGACTGAGTGTAGTGATGAATTATACCGCATCATTTGTGTCATGGTAAAATGTTAATATCAGTGGTAAATACTTTTATATCACACAATTGTAATCATACAAATTGTGAACATTTTGTATAGATTTTTTAAATATCAATTTATATGACTGTTATAAGGAGTTCTCTCGTGGCATTGAATAAAGTTTCACTAAGGACTTCTCCATTCATATTTTAAGTATTCCGTGTATTTGTATCTTATATAAAGTTATGTAGTACAAAGTTCAAAACACTTGACCAATACATATTTTACTTTAAAAGTATTTTGTTTTTATATTATACCTCTCAGGGATTGAGAGGCCCGAATTCAGATAGCAAAGTATTGCACGGCTGCTCTGGGCCTGACACCTCAGCCCAATTTAAACATTATTTTGAAATTATTAGGGTCATTATGGCTTTAAATCTATCTCATCTGTAATCCTTGTGGGACCTAGCTAATATAAACAAGAAACCCTGCGATGTTAATTATGAAAAGAACCTTAATATTTCTGATTTATTTGAAAATATAGCTTACATAGCTGACGGACAGAATAGTTCAATTAAAATATACCAACAGAACATGATGGAAAATGTGATACATAAAGCTGACAGAATTTCAACATAGATTGCTAAAATAGGTTATACAATATGATATGGAATGTTCCTTATTGATTTTTAACTGTACATTGTATGTATGTATTATATGAAAATAACTTTTAAGTATAACATCAGTGTGACGAGAGATTATTTGACTCTGACAGCGATTTTTCATTTTATTACCAGCATTATATTTGTATGCATGTATTATTATCTATTTCACCATATTGATTTAAAAGTGCCTTCTTCATTTTAAAATACTATGAAATCAGTCTTATTTTATATTTGATAGTTAGTTTGCATCAGCAAACTTATTGGTGTTTTCATTAAAAAATGATTTATCTAGTTTAAAGCTTGTGTATGTCTTATACTTAAGTTTACTTTATTTGCTCATTTAGCAAAAGAAAAATGTCCTTTGGTTTAAAGAATTGTTCTATTTTAAATTGTTTTGATTACATGCCAACATACAATGAGAATAAGAAACCTGATGATATTGGATTAAAGGCCTGTCATAGGAGCATTACTGTATTTTATTATTGCTGTTTGCATTCCTTATTCATTTCTACAACTTGGTCTGCTGTGTGTGTGGCTTCGGCTGCATTAATAACGCGCGGGCCGAGTGGACCGTGCACCTCTTCGGAGGTGAATATTGGTTGTGGCAACCCCAAATAAAGTGCAGCAAAAGTGCACTCGAACGAAGGACGGCGGGGCGGTCTCCGCAGCTCCGTAGAATGACCACGTTCTTATTTTCCGAGCACCGATTACGAAAACAATGGCTTCTAGTAGATACAACCAAGCGTCTCATGATTGTTTTGGTGTTAAGAAAATAATTAACTAAAATTAAAATGAACAAACTTTATTTGGTTACACCTATTCCAATGGAGCTAATCCTATGAGTCCACTCTGATTGTGTCAACGGGGATTTATGGAAAGGCGGGTAGGTACCTACCTCCAACTATGCCTGAATTGTGTAGGTAAGTCATCAATTTCAACCAAAAGACCTGCTGAGTACTGGTCTTCTCCAAAGATCCATTACAATGTCGAAAGCGATAAAAATAAGTCAGTGATTTCTAAGTATGTAAAGAATAAGTAGGTACCTAAAATAAAAATTTATTTTTTACAATATTACCTACCCAATATCCTCTCGGCTTATCTAGCGTTCTCTCGTACTATAAAAATACCGGAAAGCCAGATGTTTGGATTGTCCAGCATTCCTCATCAATACACCAATGTCCGCTTGTTAACAAGCCTTTTATTTTTTTGCCATAATCATCATCGCTGTTTGGCATTGGTGATCGCTCGCAGTTAACGTGTTGAAACATACTCAGAAAATCACTTGACGTAAGACATCCACGGGCTGAGTTGGTAGGGGTCGATTCTAACTCCGCGGCGGCGCGCCGCCGCCGCCGCAATTGCCACGGATTTTTTTTTAATCTATTATAACATTTGTTACCAACGAAGAATACCTCCCTCTTTTAATTCAAAAGTTAGTTCGGCAAAACATGATAATGAGTTGACTATTGTCCAAGAGTCCTGTAAGGTCTAAAAGAAATAAAGCATTTTGATTTCGGTCATGTTTTTTAAATGTTTGATTTAATTTATATCTTAGGTTTCTATTGCAAGTGAACGCTCTTGAGTAGAATGTACATATTATTTGTATGCACTGGAATGTAGGCTGGCAGCGCACCAAAGATCATACCAGCCTTCGTTACGACGAACCATAGAAGGAACAGTTAGACATGTCCCCAAACCAGTGCTGAAAAGAAAGAAAGAACGAACCAACAATTAAAACAAGTACGAGTGTAACTCGCGCGTCGAGGGTTTTGAACTTTTGTCGTATATGACGGTAAATTGACGACGTCTTGGCGGCGCGGTGGGCCAAGGTCCGCTTACGACGCAGGAGGTGGCGCGGCGGTTTGATTCCCGCCTCGGGACTAATTTTTGTAAAATCTGCAGATTATTTGTTCGGGTGTTCTAGTCCTTTTCTACGTACACAAAAATAAATCATTTACTTAATGTGATACATATACTTTATTAAGTATAACAGCTATCAAAGCAGTACCAATAACGCAAGCTTTGCTTAGCTTGTGGCTACATGATGCTGTGTGGATTATCCAGGATACATAACTTTTCACCTCAAAAATTCTTGGAGCGCTGTGAAACTACCCATTACAGATACTACACAGATTAGTGGTTAAGTACCGACAACGTACGTACGTTGAAAAAATCTAAAAAAATATTATACCTATTTCACTAAATATGAAACGTAGACGATTTTTAAAACCTGTTTTGAATTGTCCAAATCCGTACCTTTGATTTGATATTGCTCTCAATGAAATAGCCCCCATTGTATGAAAATCAGTTTTTTGACCATATTTCAAAAAGTATTATTTTTACAGACTTCTCTATATTTTTCCTGTAAAATATAGATATATACCTATCTACAAACGCTTAAGACATTTTACATCGATCACTCTGCAATCTTCGGAGATGGGGGTGGGGGGAGAATTGGGAAGGTAATTTTGTCGACTTTTTTCGAAATATTTCGAAAAGTTTAAAACCTATCGAAATTTCAAAAACTGTTTTGGAATGTGTAAGTTGATACCTTTCATTTGATACCCAACGGTGGGGTGTTCTACCCTTTAGAAAATTATTCCCCCCCTTTTTGACCATATTTCAAAAAGTATTATTTTAACAGACTTCCCTATATTTTTCCTGTAAAATATAGATTCCTACAAACTCTTGGTACATATCACATCGATCGCTCTGCAAAGTTCGGAGCTAGGGGGGGGGGGGGCGTACCGGTCAATTTTTCGACCTTCAAAATATATCAAAAAGTGTAAAATCTATCGAAATTTCAAAAACTGTATTGGAATGTACAAACCCTTTCATTTGATACCACTTTCAACTTTGTAGGTCCCATTTAAAATTTCGATTTTAAAATTTGTACTGAAAATCTTCAATTTATTTTCATTTATTTTTCTATAAATCTATATTTAGATCTATTTTTCTATCGACATAGGCCTCCCCTATTGTAACATTATGAACCGGAAATCCATAAACCGAAACTACAAAAGAATAAAAAATTAGAGTGGTGGAATAAGCTGACCATGGTTAGTGAAAAAAAAGACATGTTTCAATCACTTTTGACAGCGAATGTCAGTCGATTTTGACATAAAAGATGATGGTTGTTTGTTGTGGGTTGTGTTGATTTCATGAAAATAGAAAATGGAACAAAATTTCGAAGATGGGAGAGCCTTTTTCTCCTTTTACAAGACTTGCGAAAGTTTTTTCGGATTATTAAATGACGCTGAAGATTAATATTCGTGCTCAGTCCGTGTTTTGTGTTTGTTTTAATTCATCTCCAAGCAGACGATCGACGTCCTGCTTGACAGTTGCGCGCGATGGATGTACTTTCTTGGATCGCGAAACGCTCACATCCTACGCTCCCAGTTGAGCGTACGGAACGGTCTCTGGTGGTAGTACACTGGGTTCTCTTGTAGTTTATTTTCGATACGAGAAATGGCATAACAGAATGTTTGGTACAAGTGCCCACGATCTATCATGACTTTAATTTGATAACAATGTGAAAGACTATGATTTTGTATGTGTGTTACCAAGTAAATAAGACTTTGGACAGATTCGAATTGGTTGCAATAACTTAATGTTTTTTTTTTAAAATGAGATTATGCATTCAGTCGAAATGCAAAAAAGTGTATCAGTGCAAGTAGATAGTGATTTCGCATTGTTGCTGCCCAGCGGTGTGTATGAAATTAAGAAAATGGAGCCAAGATCAAAGCTTCGGAAAGTTATACTCTTCTGTTTACTACTGTCACTATTCGGGATGGTTGCATTTGGATATTTCTGCCCCGATCAGGTAATTTACCTCCTAGATTTACACTATTAATTTTCTGTTTAATTTTTGATTAATAAATACATTTGCATTTAAAAGTTCACATGCTCATACTTTGTAAACATACACAGTAGGGCTCTTAATTTTAAATTGACTTAGAAATTTATTATTTGGATCTTGTTACAGTATGTTTATTTTACCTATCTGATGTTTTTGGAAAAATATTTAATAAGTTGAAACATTAATATTTATTAAGAAGGAACAACATAAACATACTTATGTAGTTCAACATGCATGTAGCTACTCAGATGAAAGAGTAGGGGGCTATTTCTTATATATATTTGTTTCTATGTACTAACACCTAATGAAAAAACTTCTTAAATCAAACCAGTATTAGGTACGGAATATAAAAAAAATATCTCTTTTCATAATGATTAGTAGTTTAGATCGAACAATCGTCGTGGGTGTCCAATTTATTGTCTTTATAATAAATTTTTCATGATTTTTACTGACCATTAAACACAAATATGTCATAAACTTTGTTCTTATTTTGGTAATTAGTGTTGTTACTTTACTCTTATCTAAAGTCAATATACCTACTATGAGAAAAATATCTGACACTTTGATAGCCTTTGATGTATGTGGTGGTAGGTACAAACAATACACCTACTTGTCCAACTGTTTTGGAAATTGAGTATTCTAGGTAATTTTTATTGTATGGCGATTGGGAGGACATTTATTGCAATCAATACTGGATAATGTTATTTAACAAAATTCAGTTATTGTGAATAAAAGTATTTTATGTAATTTTTATTTTATGACAGTGGATAATTAATTGGATAATTACATATCAAATTTGTTTCAGTAATAGAATAAAATATTAAGTAGGTAATCTATCTCTATGGCGCTCATTAGGGGAGGCCTATGTCCAGCTGTGGACTAGTGCCAAAGCCATTTTGTTGGCATTACTGATACCATTACTTAATTGTATTAGATTCGCGTCATGCGTCAAAATCGCGTGTAATTGACGATTACATCAGAGAATTTGAATGCATGCTCATGCTGGTAACATTCGCCGGCAATGTTCCATTCATATTCGGGCATTATCATCAGCGAGGTAGGACTGAGCATAAGGCTCTTTGCACACGCCTACCGGTCACGGCACCATGTCGCCGTGTGTCCTGTAATGTAGAAATTTACCTATGAACACGACCTACACATTAAGAAGACTGTAATGTTGATAATTAGGAAAGGGACACGTGAATGTTCCGGTCTAACTGAACTGACAGCCTGAAATATTGTAAGTAGACCAATCCAGGTACCTTGGCCATATCGTAACATCTAATCTAAAACATGATGATGAAGTAGAACGACAGCGTAGGTCTCTTATAGGGTGGGCCATGAGTTTTTTCACTTTTGAAATCGACATAGCGCGCAGTCCACGCGGGGGGTTGGATGAGGACGACTCACGCGCGGTAGCTCGTTTCAGGGAAATTTATTCACAATGAATTGCTTTACGGTTGAACAGCGCACATTCTGTGTAAAATCATTTTACAAGAACAATGATTTTTTCGTTACTGTTCGCCGCCTGTTTAGGACGAAATATCAATTACACGATATCAATAAGTGCCCAAGTGTTAATTTAATCAAATCGTGGGTGACAACTTTTTTTATTTTAAAATTTATATTTTTTAGTATAAATTAATAGAATAATAAAAATTCTTAACTCCGAAGCAACCGGTTCGACTGTGAATATAAACAAACAGGGCGCGGGCGGCCACGGAGCAGGAGGAGCGATGAAACGGCGGCGCAAGTAAACGCGTCTATGCGGGACGATCAAGTTTGTCTACGCGCAAACGTTCGAGTTCTTTAGCGATACCCCGTACGTCTTTGCGTCGAATATTGAAGTCGGGAGTTGAAAATTTATCCTTTTAAGATACAGTTTGTGCAAGAATCGAATGAAAACGATCTCATATTGAGAAAAAAATTCGTCGATAAAAGGTTCGGGTGGTTCAGCAACTCAACAACATTTTCTTTTCTGACGAAGCCCCCTTCCACATAAATGGGCATGTAAAGAAGCAAATTTGCAGATTTTGGAGTGTAAAAAGCCCTAATCTAAAACATCAATGACCGTTGCATTCTCCAAAAGTGACCGTTTGGGCGGCAATGACTTCGAAAGACGTCATTGGTCAATTCTTCTTTGAAAATGAACGCGGTAATTCAGTGACTGTTAATTCTACAGCATATGTGACCATGCTATGGGATTTTTGAACCACAGTTACAGCATTTTGAAGGCTACAACAGTAGGATATGTATGCAGCAAGATGGAACCACCTGCCATACATCTAACAAGAGTTTACCCGTGATGAAGGCACTATTCCCTAACAAACTTATCTAGCGCAGAGGGGATATTCCATGGCCTCCCTTTGGCCCAGACCTTACTTTAGCTGGTTTCTTCCTATGGGATTATCTTAAGAGCAGAGTTTACGTCAATAAACCTAAAACAATACCCGATTTAAAGAACAACAACATACGTGAAGAAATGGCTAGCATACCCAGCGCTTTGTGCCGAAGAGTTTTTGACAATTTGAGGGCCAGGTTTGAAGAGTGCCAGCGTCGAGATGGAGGCCACCTGGACGATGTCATATTCAAAAAATGAAATTCCCAAGTTTTTTCTTTTATTTAAATAAACAATATTTTATATGCCATGTGTACTTTATTTTTTATGGCAATTTCAAAAGTTAAAAAACTTATGGCCCACCCAGTAGGGAATATGATTGCGCGTAAGTTTTATAGAGGTAGGTGACGTGAATGAAAGTGACTCTGTCGAGGTCTTTCTTCCATATATTCTACACGTGTCAGATCTTACTGAGACACCAAAACTACGCATGATAGGATACGCGTTATAACATTTTTAGGCCACTGATGGGCTTGAAGAGAAGAGGAAGAGGCTTGCGTCTTTGATGACCAGAGTTGGCTCGTGCGATAATTCGTTTATCAAGACTTATTCAAACAATGATATTTAGTCGATGGGCCGATTTAGGGACTGGGTAGTCAACGTGACAAAATGTTAAAGGGTTGAAAAGACCTAGTGTCAAAATGTACATACCAATAATGGTCATATTGTTTTAGTGATAAATGGTACACATCTCAAAATGCAAGTATAACAAAAGGTGCTATAGTCAGAACGTTCGATTGATATATCGTGTTTAGGTCTAAATGAATATCTGTCAAAAAGTCCAATGTTCTAGATAAGTTATTCTATTACTTTAAATGAGCTATTCTTATTACGTAATTCGTTTCAAAAACAAACAATCAAAATCTTTCCTCTTTATAATATTAGTATAGATGAAGACATAACACTTGTTGGACCCAAACACATTTTAACTCCTCCATGCAGGTTCATATTTTTGCCGCATAGACAGCCGGTCCGAATAGACATTTTGACAACTGCACATTCCATGCACGATTTGACGTTCTTACTTTTTGCCGCATAGACAACCGATCCCTATGGACATTTTGACACCTGCACATTCAAACCTTTTAACATTTTGTCACGTTGACTACTTGACGTTCATACTTTTGGTCACATAGACCACCGATCCATATAGACATTTTGACCCCTGCACATTTCAACTGTTGAACATTTTATCACGTTGACTACCCAGTCCCTAAATCGATGGGCCACCTAAACTAGATTTAGTATTATGGTCTATGTATGTTGAGTACTATAATTATTTGTATTTTTAACTTAATTTATGTATCATTTATTGTATCTGAAATAAAGACAAGATAATAGACAGCTTTCATATGGAACGGCTGTGACATCACCGAATGCTTGTGAAAAAATGGGTAAATAGTGTCCTTCTTTGCATTATCAATACCTCAACTGGGATAGGTAACTAATTTGCCTACAAGTTGAATGTGGCAACACCTCCATATTTGGGAGGCATACTCAATACTTATTGGACATGAATGTGTGCAATCATAAAACACAGCGAGAGTCGACTCCTAGTGACCATTCCACCGAGCAATTCATAAGCTCATATTTTTACTAGCTAACTTACTTAGTCGGCTACTTGCTCGCCCAATTTGGTCAGTCAGCATTCTCGGTATAAGTTGAGACAAGGAATCAGAATGAATTGCGAGCCTGCCGCTATGCGGTTTAGCCGCATAAGGAACTTGTGCCGTCCAATTTATGCTAAAAACGCCAAAACGCTTGACCATATCTGTAAAATATGGAACCCCATTGTATTTTGACACATTCCAATAAAAGTGAAGCTACCAGCAGTGCTAGTATTTATACATGTACAAATATAAAAGCGACAGATTGTAAAAGTATCTGAACAAAACGTGGCGTGAAAGTTAGACTATGACGTACAATGCGCGTCAGAATTAAGTATCCCCCTTGTCTACATAATATTTACGACTACTTCGAATTCCCTTGTAAATTATCACAAATTTTCACTTGCAAAAATTTATCACGCCGCCGCTCAGGATCGAAACACCCACCATATCTGAAATTCCCAACAATAACAACTATTGTGTCCCACATAGATTGTGATAGGGGGGGTACTTATACGTGACGCGCACTGTACCTATCCTAGAGGCTCAGTTCAATTCGTAAAGTTTTTGTGTAAAATTTACCCATTATGTAGTACCTATGTATGTACTCGCATATTTCTCAACGAACAACTTAATTCTCTATATGTCTGTACCTTGTCTGTACGAGCCGCGACTCTGAATTGATAAATAGACAGGATAACACCTGGTCTGATCTGATACTCCTAAACATTCGACTACGCAGCAGGTCGTATTAAGATCACGTGCCCTGGCTGATTTCTTTAACTGGTTGATTGTTTAATTCAAGAATCAACCCACAGCTTAGCTTATCTCACACAAAAGTTAAATCTCAGACAACAAGCCTAGTTGTCTAGGGTTTCATACATAGAGAAAAATTACGTGACTTTATTACGATGGCATAAATTATTTGTAATTCATACCTCCAACTAATTTTCCGCTCAATCAGCGCATGTTATTGCAAACACGCCCCCATTCTCTGACTATGAAATTTCCATGAACTGGACACTGGCAGAAAGTTGCTACATACATATTGCCGTTACAAAGAAGTTAACTTTCATATTATAATGGGGCTAGATGATGGTTGTACGATATTATTTATTTGAAAAAGTACGTGTCATTATTGTCTATTCTACCCTATAACTGTGCTAGAGGGCAGGTTCTTGTCAATATTTTACACAGTTGAGGTGAACCCCAAAATAAAATCGAGACGTGAACATGAATCTACAATGCGATAACAGAAATCCTAATCTATTTGGTAAGGAAAAGGTCTCTGTTTAATTTATTTTTCTAATTCAAATTACCTATGAAGGTACCTAATTCAAATTAGCTAGTGATAAATTTAGTTGTATATGTTTAACAATCCTAATGCTGTACCTTTTATTTATCGTGTGCTACGTACCTGTTGGTGCCGTGTGGTGACGGCATAATAAAGAATTTCACCACCCCAACTCATCCCGTGGGTGTCGTAAGAGGCGACTAAGGGAAACACACCGGGGGGCGGGCAGCAGCGCCCTCTGCAGAACTACTCCACTAAACTGCGATCCCCAACCCGCATGCCCAGCGTGGGGATTATGGGCAATACCCCCAAATGACAAGAACCGCCACAAAATGGCCCCCAGTTCCCGGCCGCCTCGCTATTCCTGGCCATGGTAGCGGCCACGGTAACGGCGGGGCAGGGGGTGCTAGGAATCACCGGGCTACATTAGGCTACCACACCCCACACACACTGACCCTGGCAACGTTTAACGGACGCACTCTGAGGCTTGATCACCATCTAGCGCAGTTGGAAGTGGAGTTAGAGAACATTAAATGGCATGTTCTAGGGTTATGTGAAGTCCGTAGAGAGGGGGAGGACACCGTAACCCTAGACTCGGGCCATCTTCTCTACTTTCGTGAGGGTGATAAAACATCCCAGGGTGGCGTAGGTTTCCTCGTCAATAAGGCCCTCTCTAACAACGTCGAAGAAATCTCCAGTGTGTCGACCAGGGTAGCGTACCTGATCCTTCGGCTGTCTAAGCGCTACAGCTTGAAGGTCATTCAGGTTTACGCACCGACCTCGACACACTCGGATGATGAAGTGGAGGATATGTACGAAGACATATCCAAAGCCTTACATCACACCACCAAGGCTCACTTCAACGTTGTTATGGGGGACTTTAACGGCAAGGTGGGAACCCAGACTGGCAACGAATCCCGAATAGGCCCGCATGGTTTTGGTGTTCGAAATCACAGGGGACAAATGCTCGTCAACTTTCTTGAGAAAGAGGGGCTGTTCTTAATGAACTCTTTCTTTAAGAAACAGCCCCAAAGGAAGTGGACATGGCGGAGTCCCGATTCTGTGACTAAAAATGAGATCGACTTCATCATGACGGATAGCAAGCATATATTCAGAGATGTCTCAGTGATCAACAGGTTCAATACCGGATCTGATCACCGACTCCTTCGAGGCTCTCTGAATATAAATTTGAAGCTTGAAAGAAACCGTCTGGTGAAGTCCACGCTCCGACCGAACCCAATCCAAATCATGGCGGGCACCGAGAAGTTTCAGCAGCTTCTCGGGGATAGATTCGCTGCCTTGGAACCCACTGATGACGCTGACGAGACCCTACACAATCTGGTAGAAACGCTGAGGGACGAGGGCATCAAGTTTTGCAAAAAGCAGCGTACTGGTAAGAAGTCCAAACTCTCGGATGAGACTCTTGGGCTGATGACAAAAAGACGGGAAACCACCCAAGCGACTTCGTCAGAGAGGTCAGACCTGAACAAGCGAATTGCGAAGATGGTACGACGCGACCTTCGGAGCTCCAATACACGCCTCATCGAAGAGGCGATAGAGCGAAACCGAGGGTCCAAAGTATTCACTCAGCAGCTTGGAAGGAGCCACCTGACGAAGCTTTCAACGCACGACGGAAGGACCGTATTGTCGAAGCCGGAGATATCGGCCGAGATAGAGGACTTTTATGGCCGTTTATACGCTGCACATGCTCCCCGTTCCCAACGAGACGACCACGATTCTAGAGCCACCTTGATACGCCACTATACCGACGAACTGCCAGACATCAGTCAAGACGAGATCGTGTTAGCTCTGAGGCAGCTTAAAAATGGAAAAGCCCCCGGTGAGGACGGAATAACATCAGAGCTTTTGAAAGCTGGAGGATACCCTGTTATACAGGAGTTACAGAGCCTCTTCAACGCCGTCCTTCACAGTGGGAGAACTCCAAAGGCGTGGAGTGGGAGTTTGGTGGTGCTCTTTTTTAAGAAGGGAGATAAAACCCTTCTTAAAAATTATAGACCCATCTCGCTCCTAAGTCACGTCTATAAGCTTTTCTCACGAGTTATATCGAACCGTCTCGCCAGGAGACTCGACGAGTTTCAGCCACCGGAGCAGGCTGGGTTTCGCGGAGGATATGGTACCATAGACCACATTCACACAGTGAGGCAGATTATACAGAAGTCCGAAGAGTATAATCAGCCCCTGTGTCTGGCTTTTGTGGACTATGAGAAGGCCTTTGACTCCGTTGAAACCTGGGCTGTTCTACAATCCTTACAGCGATGCCAAGTAGACTATCGTTATATCGAGGTGCTGAGATGTCTCTACGAAGCCGCTACGATGAGTGTCCGAGTACAGGACCAGCAGACTAAACCGATCCAACTGCGCAGAGGAGTGAGGCAGGGGGATGTCATATCCCCGAAACTGTTCACGAGCGCGTTGGAAGATATGTTTAAGACGCTGGACTGGAAAGACAAGGGCATCAACATAAACGGCGACTACATCTCACACCTGCGATTCGCTGATGACATAGTCTTAATGGCGGAGTCGCTAGAGGAGCTGAACCGGATGCTGGACAGTCTAGCTTCAGCCTCCCGATGTATCGGTCTTGGCATGAATTTGGATAAAACCAAAGTCATGATCAATGCCCACATTGATCCAAGACCGGTGATCGTACATGGCCACCTTCTCGAAATTGTTTCTGAGTACACTTACCTCGGGCAGATTTTGCAGTTGGGTAAAAACAATTTCGAGAAGGAAGCCAAGAGGAGGATCCAGCTAGGCTGGGCAGCGTTCGGAAAACTACGTCGAGTCTTCTCGTCATCCATACCGCAATGTTTGAAAACGAAAGTTTTTAATCAGTGCGTCCTACCAGTCATGACCTACGGAGCTGAGACGTGGACACTCACGATAGGGTTGGTCCACCAGTTCAAAGTCGCTCAGCGCGCTATGGAAAGAGCTATGCTCGGAGTTTCTCTGAAGGATAGGATTCGTAACGAATACATCCGACAGAGAACTAAAGTCATCGACATAGCTCAGAGAATTAGCCAACTGAAGTGGCAGTGGGCCGGCCATATTTCGCGAAGAACCGATAACCGCTGGGGTAAACGTGTTCTTGAGTGGAGACCGCGACTCGGTAAACGTAGTGTAGGACGCCCTCCGACCAGGTGGGATGACGATCTGCGAAAGACTGCTGGCAGATGCTGGATGCGACAAGCCGAAGACAGGGCGCTATGGCGCTCATTAGGGGAGGCCTATGTCCAACAGTGGACTAACATAGGCTGATGATGATGATGATGATGATGACGTACCTGTTCGCTAGTTAATAGCTCTGCAGATATCGGGTCTAGACTAGACAATGTCATTTTTAAAGCCTTTCAATTGAAACAGCTAATTACCATTTAAAAGTCCGGCCGTAGATGTCATAAAATTAAATGACGACGGCTATAAAACAGCGAGGAAGTTTTGCCATTATCATAAAGTTTTTGAAGGACGATACCTATTGCAACTGAGCGCGTAAGCCTTTCAGAAAGGTTTCTTCAGCTGGGGGTCTCTCCTACTGTCATGTCTACATTTAGCCCAAATCAGCTGAAGTGGTACGTAACCATTGAAAGAAAAAATTGGGTACTTACTTTCTAGGTTCTACAAGTTATTTTGATAGCTTATTGTACACACTATTCTTCTATGAACCTATGCTTAAACAAACTACGCATTAATTGTCGTTTTGAAGTGTATTGTCACTATAAAACTCCAAAACGACGATTGATCCGAAGTTTTATAATAGCAACTGGCTTACAATATGCGCAAAACTTCTCTACTGCCAGCTAAGTAACTGTAGATAGCAGAATTTAGAAAAACCTCATTATTTTTGAACTAGCACCGCCATGCGACACGCTCCTTCCAAACTCAAACAAAGGTGGTTTGAGTTACAGAAACAGCAGCAGAGCTTGTTGTTTAATAGCCCTGACCATAGGATTTATAGACAGCTCTTAGGGCAAAACTCAGTAAATGGTCTCTTGTTTGTTCCATCTCCTATTTGTATTAAAACCTTGGGCTAAATCTCCTTTGCGCGAAAATATATCATCTCATTTTATGCTTCTAAGACAAGCACTTACGTAAATGGGGGAGGCTTTAGTATGGAATTTATTTTTCATAAGAGTTTCTGCGTTAATTTTTGAATGAGCTCGTGTTTTATTTATTTGACGGGATATCTATACTAATATTATAAAGAGGAAAGATTTGATTGTTTGTTTGTTTGTTTGTTTGTTTGAATTGAATAGGCTCCGAAACTACTGGACCGAGTTAAAAAATTCTTTCACCATTAGAATCCTTAATTTTCCGTGATGAACATAGGCTATATAAAATTTCCAAAAAAGTTAGGGATCCGCATGAAAAATTCAATAATTGAACCGTGGGCTGTATATTCAACCTCTTTTTCTATTATGGCGCGTCAGAATAGAAAAAGAGGTTGTATAGCGCACGGTGCTTGCTTTTTCTCTACGGCCAGTGTCAGTTTTGGAATGTTGAGTCAATGTCAAAAACCCCAATGCTATGCTGTTATAAAAGTAAAGATCCGTATGAAAACTGTGAAACCCATCATTTTAGTGTGTATAATTTATGAATTATTTGTTTAATACCCGTGCGAAGCCGGGGCGGGCCGTTAGTACATTCTAAAACGTTGAGACGATCGCTGTGGTGCAGTGGGGGAAGGAAGGTGTGAGATCGTTTCCTGTCATGTCATGAGAGAAATCTACAAAATATTGATCCTTGTCATGGTGTTTTCTACACATTGTAAACACATTGTGTACAAATAATTCAAATAACTCATCTGGTTTCCCAAGTTTGGTTACTTTAGGGTTAGATTATGCTGTGCGAAATATCCAGCATTAAGTAAATATTTATTTATTGCATTCGGTCGAGACTATTCTACATTGTGATCAATTAGAGCAACCTGCGGTTTCCACGAGCACGGTATGTCAACACGTAAACCCACGTAATATGAGACGTCTGGCCTAATGATGTAAAGGGTTTTAGTAGTGCTGACATTTCAGGAGCCTCGTTAATGATTACTAAACTTATCTACCTAACCATAAGCATATAGAACGTGCAGTGTACTGCGTAATCAAAACCAAGTCTTATTGATGTGGGTGAATGCTCAGAATCAAAGAGCTGAGGGTTAAACATCATACGCAAGGTATTAACTTCTGGCGCCGGATCATATTTCTACGCATAATCATACTCAATACCAACGCATCCAAGCTGAGTAATTTGATGCGAGAAACCCTTCGATCGATATAAGGCTTTGCTTGATGAGATTGGAATGTAGTGAATGTAAGCTTAGGATAAAACGCGGCAGGATAATACAGTACGAATAAAATATGAGCAAAATCTGGCAGCCCTTTCACTTTGAAAGAATCGTAAAATCTAAAAGCTTTTTGCGTCTGCCTATGAATCGAATGCTTGGCTGATGGACTTGGACAATTACCATAATTTCTCATCTCAATCACTTGGCCTTTGAGAATGCGTTTTTAGAAAAGAAAAATCGCCCAATTGAATAAGGGGGAGTGAATAGTGCTTATCAGGCGGTCTCGTCAGCTGCACTCTCGAGCGCGTAATAAATTGATTTAGTTTGGAATCGCTGACACAAGTCTACAGCGCAGCTCGTCTGGCGCTGACTGTTACTGTATATTAATGGGGTGTTCTGCCCACTTCATTAGACGGACAAACAAGCAGCGGAGGGTACGCGCCCTTTATCTCGACTCCCTCTTAACCCCCGCCGACGACGCGGCCCGGAGATATTAAACACATTACTTTTTCCAGATTGGCCTCGGTTATCGTGACCAGCGAGGGTATGCAAATAAAGGAAACAGAAACATGCTCGAGAAATTGGGGTTTTGCAAAAAGGTTAAGGGTCTCTTTTCACGTCGGGAAACCCGTGGCCATTGCAATTAAAACTGAAACATTCAAGGAAATCCCTCTTGCTATTTCATTTCTTACCTAATTTGGTTTTTATTACATATATTCTTGAAAGAATGTTAGATTTTAATTAGGTACCTGCAGAAAATACCAACGCAGCGTAATATTTATGTGAGGTTGCAAGTAGAGCAGCAAGAATGCTCGTAGAAAAATACATGAATATTTCAGCGCAACATTTCCTTCCGGGAAAAATTAGGTCCAGTCTAAGTATTCTCATAATAATATGCTTGAAAAGACGCTAAAAATGGGTCACCTCTTTCTTCTAAACGAGCGTTCATATTTCAAGCGAGCTTAGCGTTCGATTTTAAAAGTTTCATCTCGAGAGGGATTTGGAGAAATATCTTGTTCCCGGCGCGTTGATTTCGATTAGGTGGGGTCGCGAGGGTCGGAGCTGAACTTTCAAGGGCGCGAGACCCCTAGCCCTCACCTCGAGCTGAAGTGAAATGATTCATTGCTTATTAACTCCCTGATGGCATGCTTCGCTATTAGTTTGTTTGGATTGTGATTCATAATATACATTTTTAATTTCGCTCGGACGCGGTTTGTGGTTACGGTGGTATCTTAATAAATTTATGGATGTTTTTGTATGAAATTACTTGCGGTTTCTGAGGCGCCTGCCTAAATTGGTTCATTACTATAATTGCTTGTGTCGTTGTATGGAAGTGCAATTATTCAAAGTAATTCCATTTAAAGTCCGAGTCGTTGACTTGGAAGGTCAAAATGTAATATGATAGAATGTATATGTATAGTTAGTCTGTATGTCGTTTTCACGGAGAAACGTCTAGACTAAGATTTCATTTGATTAAATGAAAATATATAGGGGACAGAAGCGGGAATTTTCCGTGTCTATGAGAAAAGCGCCTCCGGGGAACAATTCTATATATTATTTACTTATATGATGTAGGTTTGCCTGTCTATGTTTTGTCTGGAAGTTATAGGATACGATATATCTAGACAGAAATCACTACTAGATGCTAGTCCAAGTTGGACTGTAATGATTTCTTTCATTTACGTAAAATACTCGTATTTTGAAGAGGAAAACTTGACAATCGTAATTCTCGAGTTTTTTAACGAATACGTAGACATTTGTTTTACATACTTGAAAGTTTCTTAACAGTCATGCGGGCTGTATTCGGTCGGGCTTCTTCTTACAGGGTTTTATAGAGTAACTACCGCCCCGGCTTCGCACGGGTATTTAACAAAAATTGACTTTTCATGCGGATCTCAATTTTTTTTATAATATTGTAATCTATTTTCATCAGGGAAAATCTAGGATTCTAATGGTGAAAGAACTTTCAAATCGGTCGAGTAGTTTCGGAGCCTATTCAATTCAAACAAACATACAAACAATCAAATCATTCCTCTTTATAATATTAATATAGATATGTCATGTTCCTTACAAATATACTCACAATTAAATCCGAAGCTCCGCTTGCGACGCAGGAGGTTACGTTCGATATCCCGCTCGGGACAAATGTTTGTTTGATCTGCAGGTATTTGTTCAGGGTGTCCTGGATATTCTGGTTGTTTTTTATGTATACTTAGTAAAAAATGTATATTATATATTATATTATTATATATATTATATTATTATATATATTATATTATCTATACTAATATTATAAAGAGGAAAGATTTGATTGTTTGTTTGTTTGTTTGTTTGTATGTTTGTTTGTTTGTTTGAATTGAATAGGCTTCGAAACTACTGGACCGAGTAAAAAAATTCTTTCACCATTAGAATCCTTAATTTTCCGTGATGAACATAGGCTATATAATATTTCGAAAAAAGTTAGGGATCCGCATGAAAAATTCAATAATTGAACCGTGGGCTGTATATTCAACCTCTTTTTTTCTATTATGGCGCGTCAGAATAGAAAAAGAGGTAGTATAGCGCACGGTGCTTCCTTTTTCTCTACGGCCAGTGTCAGTTTTGGAATGCCGAGTCAAAGTCAAAAACCCCAATGCTGTTAAAAAAAGTAAAGATCCGTATGATAACTGTGAAACCCATCGTTTTAGTGTGTATAATTTCTGAAATTTTTGTTTAATACCCGTGCGAAGCCGGGGCGGGCCGCTAGTATTATATAAAGTACATCTGTCATCTAGAACCTACTCATAAGAGAAACTCTGTTTAGCTTGAGGCTAGATGATGTGTGGATTCTCCAGCATTATTTATTATTTCGTTTATTATAAATTTATTATAGACGGTTTTATCCAGACAGGGGCAAAGAATGAACGATGAACTCCTTATGGACAAAAATTTACATGACAAAAACAAACTTACATCTGAATAACAATAAAGACAGTTCAAGAGGTGATCTTATCGCTGAGAGCGATTTCTCCCAGGCAACCTTGGTATACCATACCAGCTATTACCAGCCTTTGCACGGTACTTCTCCCAATCATTCGCTGCACTTTTCAGTAAAATTTGTTCATTCACATAGCTAATGATGGGTCGATCTATTACAGAACACTAATATCCTATGTATGGTATTGCCTCAACATAATTATTATAACTACTAGCAGTCCGCCCCGGCTTCGCACGGGTATTAAACAAAAATTTCAGAAATTATACACTCTAACACGATGAGTTTCACAGTTTTCATACGGATCCCTTACTTTTTTTAACTGCATTGTGGTTTTTGACATTGACTCGACACTCCATAACTGACACTAGCCGTAGAGAAAAGCAAGCACCCTGCGCTATATATTCAACCTCTTTTTGGTTGAATATAGGTTGAATATACAGCGCACGGTTCAATTATTGAATTTTTCATGCGGATCCCTAACTTTTTTGAAAATATTATATAGCCTATGATCATCACGGAAAATTTAGGATTCTAATCGTAAAAGAATTTTTCAAATTGGTCCAGTAGTTTCGGAGCCTATTCAATTCAAACAAACAATCAAATCTTTCCTCTTTATAATACACTAGCGGCCCGCCCCGGCTTCGCACGGGTATTAAACAAAAATTTCAGAAATTATACACACTAAAACGATGAGTTTCACAGTTTTCATACGGATCTTTACTTTTTTTAACAGCATTGGGGTTTTTGACATTGACTCGACATTCCAAAACTGACACTGGCCGTAGAGAAAGAGCAAGCACCGTGCGCTATACAACCTCTTTTTCTATTCTGACGCGCCATAATAGAAAATGAGGTTGAATATACAGCCCACGGTTCAATTATTGAATTTTTCATGCGGATCCCTAACTTTTTTGAAAATATTATATAGCCTATGTTCATCACGGAAAATTAAGGATTCTAATGGTGAAAGAATTTTTTAACTCGGTCCAGTAGTTTCGGAGCCTATTCAATTCAAACAAACAAACAAACATACAAACAATCAAATCTTTCCTCTTTATAATATTAGTATAGATATTAGTATAGATTACAAGTGGGGGTAGCCTACTTATTTATACAGTAGGTAACTGACATTCAGCTCCACCTACTGGCTTATGATTGATTGTACTTCAAATCTGTTACTTTAACTAACTTGCTTGGTTCGTAATAATTTTATGAGTAACGAGTAGTTTCATAACTCTAATTAAACAAACCATTCATCTATGATTAAATTTTCTCATGTATTTCAAACTTGTGAGATTAATCATAATTTTAAGATTGTTAAACGTAAGCTGGTATTAGCCACACCTTTTACCTGCAGAATCGCGTAAATTTATTGCTTTATCTTATGTTTTTCTTTTCTTATTTGTACATTTCACGGTGGATGTGTTACTGACTCCGAAATTAAAATGCGATTTCGCATCTTAAAATCCAAAAGTAATATTAAAATCATTACAAGGGCAAGACTCCTGTAAAGAAGATGAGGGCGAAGAAGGTCCGCCTGCGACGCAGGGTGTTGCGGGTTGTACTATGTAGTAATATTGTATTTTGTATTTCAGTCATCTAGTATCCATATCAGAAGCTCTGCTTAGTTTAGGTCTAGATGATGCTGTGTGGATTGTTCGGCATTATTATATATTTATATTATTTGTCCCCAGGTCTGCGCAGTGACAGCCCGAGAAAGGGTTGCAGAATCGCTAGCTCTCTCATACGCGGAGGCACCGGGGCGGCCGCTGCCTGACGTCATCGCGCAGCCAGGCCTCTCCTACGACGAGGTCCTGCATGACGACTTCAGGTTTGACCTGAACGCGCATGACGTCATGGTCTTCCTGCATATACAAAAGACGGGCGGCACTTCCTTTGGGAAGCATCTAGTCATGGATCTGGACCTCAAGGTGAGTGCGTTATGTTAGGACAGCTAGGCCTCTCTTATGATGGCTTGTTCCCGTTTCCCCACCTGAAGATCCCACCTAAGGGGAAATGACGAGGTTCTGACATGACCACTGTAGGTTCGATTTGAATGCGCATGACGTCATGGTCTTCCTGCATCTGGGAGAACTGCGTTTGGGAAGCATCTAGTCGAAATGTTCTGTTATGCATTTTCTTTGGTATTTCCTTCTGGTGAATCATTCTGATTATTATACGCTTACTGTAAACGAGTTCAGAAACGTCTGTTTCCTATATTATCAGAAATCCGCGCCTCTGAACGTTGTTCCGTTAGAAATCTTTCATGGTTCATCTTAGTCAGAATGGAAACAGGTCTCAAAAAATGTCCCCAGAACCGATTTGCAAGTTGCAAAAAACTAAGTCAAGTCGATTACACAGATTGTATCAAGTATTTTAAAAACGCCTACGTTAGAAACTTGAGCTCAGGTGACCTAACTAGAAACGTGTGCTAATCGCCGCAATCACATTAATTTTCACCCACGAAATGTCAATATTTTGTAGACCTGTTTTGTCTAGGCACTCCTGTTTGAATAATATTCAATATTGCAATATTTATCCTTTTATTTTATAACTTGGATTGTAAGCAGGCTGTTTCATTTGAAACTACGGTTTTAGTATAGCCCTTTCGCATATATCGCACTCAATCTTTATTTGAAATTAGTGGTTCATGATCAACCTATAACTATTGTATTGTTTTAAGATTATAAGAGATGTGACAATTGGCGGCCCTATCGCTCAAGAGCGATCTCTACCGTTGATCTCGACCGCTAGGGTTTGTATCGGAGATTAATAATAGGTACCCTCTTGAAAAAAAACATACAGTACAGAAAAAATTATAAAAATAAGCAACTTATAAATGTGCCTGGGTATGAAGTATGTTTATGAATTAAAGTGAATATTGGCGTTCATTCTGATAACATATCGCGTCTTGTTATCTCAGTTAGTCAGGTGTTAAATATCACTTGTCAAATCAAGATACACGCCCTGATATATCGTTTCCTTCCTGTAAATACGGGGGCACAATTACTACGGATATGAGATATGGATTACTTTGATTAAAGACTTTCGACGTGTAGCAGAGCAGCTTAATAGGTATATAAATAGGTGAATAATACCTAAGACTTTCTTCTGACGACTTTCGATAATTATCTTCATATTTTAGCCAATTTAAAAGAAAATGTGTAGTGAAATGAACAATCGGACTTGTGTTTTATAATATGTATTAATAATAATATGAGCCAATAAGCAATAGCAGTTCTTGAGTTATTCCGTCGTACGAACCGTGGTGTTCAAAGATATTTACCAGCCCTATATATCCCTTTACAAATTCTACACATTCGGAATTCAAAGAATTCCTTTTAACCACAGAAAGAGCATTCACCGTTTCACGAATACGTTTTTCTGAATGCGTTGGAATTGCCTCTATAAATTCAAAACATGAAAATGCTAAGCGTTCTGAAAGCGTGACTTTCCGACATGACTACGACTATAATCCCATGTGTGGCGCGAAGCCGGCCGGTGTGTTATAAGGTCGCCGCATATTTATCAACTCAGCATTGAATCGGTTACGTCCTGTCTCATTATAAGCTAAGGCAACAAGCAGCTGCTGCAACTAAAGTCGTAAACGGAATACCCTGGCTGTTTCTTCTAAACTCTCGATAGATTGTTTCGTCTAAACTATCGATTGTTCGATAACTTAGTAAAAGTCGTAGCCAATATCAGGATATAGGTATTATTATAAAAGTTCAAGGGTATTCATTGCGTTGATTTACACTCGGTCGTGGTCACGGGATGACTTATCTATCATAATGTCCAGATCGCGTAAGTTTATTAGCAGCATACGTTATGCTCAAGCAAAGCTTAAATGGTATTTCGGTACCCAAAAGTAAAATTTACATTTATTTAATTCCTTTCGAATAAATGGGACAAACTACTTTTACTACTATGCCTTCTTTCAGTTGCAAGCATATGAAAATATCCAACCGCTCCTAACGAAACAATGCTAATCTACCGAGCTGATAAGTCTGCTGCGACCTTTAAGGGGTGAAGGAGGATAGGATGACAAAGCGAAAAAGCATCGAATAGAGCATCCATTGAAAAAGCACGCGTCACCCTCGCCACGACCGAGGTGATTCCGCTGAATCTTTTCTAACTAGACCCTTTTAGCAAGTTGCCTAATTAAATTAGCGAAGACGGGCGAGAGATTGAACGAGTCGTTGTGTAGCATGTGTGGCAACCTTTATTGGAGTAAAATAGACGTTAATCTGTTAAGGCGCATACAGCACCTAAACTAGCGCCACCACCTACTTTATGTTATTATTCTGTTTAACAAAGGAATTTTCAAAAATCCATCGTCCAGTTTGTGATACCTATCATAAGCTTTTTTTTAATGCCTCTGTAATAGTTTTATTCTATTTAGGAAGAAATACGAAAATAGATTTTGGTGGCCACCAAGGGCAACTGTTTAGGTGGCGCTAGTTTAGGTGCTGTATGCGCCTTAAACTTAGAGATCGACTCTGCTAATACTTTCTTGTTTGATTTTCGGTCAACCATCTTACAGTGCATTTTCTTAAGGTGAATTTAGCTGATATTCACAGTTAGGTTAGTTGTGTAGTGGTAGTTGAGCAGATTTTATAAAAAAAACCTTGGAAGATTTTATTTTGTATCTCGTAACGGAGCCGATGATCGATATAATTTTTTAAATAAAAAAGTTATTTGTTTTAAGTCCTACCTATAGAGTTTTATAAATGAGATAATTTTAAATTAATAATTATTCTATTTATTTTATTGGAGTACTAAATAAACTTTTTTTAAATTTAAACATACATTAGTGGTTAATTGACCCAATTTTATTCATCTTGACCTAAGAACTGTAACAATTTTGTATGTACATCGCATTGAAACAATTTAAAGAAATTTATTAATTGAAGGATACTTATAGACATACCTTCTTAAATATCTTCATTACCTATTTCTCGTCTCAATAACTTTTCCCTTCTTACCTACATATTCTGGTTTAATCAAACTGTAAGAGCTCTTATAAACTAAGGGGTTTAAACGTACGATAACGTAACTTTTGGATGCGAAGTTAATTTGTCGCAATCAACGTAAATAAGCGGACGAATTGCGGCGCCATTTCATCAGCGGATCCTGAAAGTTTGTTACAATTAATGTAGATACAATGATGCTCTTGGAAACAAATTTATGGCAGTATATAAGTACAAAGAAACTTTAGTAAGTAAGGAATACGACCACTTTGGTCGTATACGTATAATCCAAGAGCTACGTAAGCATCGCTTTTGTTTTGCTGGTTAAAAACAACGATGAGTTGATTTGGCCCTGAAATCAAAGGGATGCATTAAATCACATGTATAAGATTAAATCGAAAACCCAGAATGGGTCGTACGGTTAAGTTCTTAGAAAGTCTGGCTATTCGAAATTGATACAGAATTTTTTGTGATTTAAAAGTTAATATTTTCAGGCTCAAAAACTCGACAGCCAGGCTCTAGAATTTTCCAAGTTTAATAATTCCAACAAAAACAACTAATATCCAGTTTTTAGTACATGTACATGTTGTTCTCCTAAACCTATACCTCTACGCTGTGAAAGCAGTTTCGCGTTCCAAAAATCACTTAATAACCTAAGAGCAGCGTTGTCTCAAATAGAGCGCTCCCTAATTAAAACTATAATTAAGAAGCTTATAAACAGTTTTGTGAAACACACTCGTCATTAAACCGCACTAGTTTCATACAGGCTGCGGTTGCTCGTCAAATATTTAAACCTCGCTGGATGAGCCTTTCGGTCTTAATTTAATGAAATTTCATCTATCCACTCTTGTTGAGTAATGCCTTTGTAAAGTCGGATGATAAATTTGTAAAATTTCCACCTTCAACGTTCATTTATTTAGTTTATAATGGAAGGTCGTAAATTATGCTTTTCGCTGAGGAGTCTTTAAAGATGCCAATTCCGTAATAAGTTTGCAGAGGATCCCCGTACTGGCATCAGGTGCGGGATATATTGCTTGCGTTTTCATAAAAAGCGAGTGTATTAGAAACCATTATCCCAATAACTTTAACGCAATCTGTGGTTTAGTTCACCCCAGCGCGGTATCTCATCGGTATTCCATAGTAATAACAACCATTTGAATATAAATTGAGACAAGTAGCTTCATTCACGATAGCCTTTGCCCATAAAATTTATCATTTCCGCTCATGTGTAATGGATTTTTCCATGGTACCTACACGATATTTAGGGGGTGCGAATTTTTCTCCAATTGGACCGGGAATTGAGGGTAGCATTGTAATAATATTTATGGGAAAGGTGAAATAATATCGGATAAAATATAGAGCGATACAATTCACCGCTGATTTTCGGATATATACAAATACCGACAGAGGGGTGGACGTGATTTGTTTCTTTTTAAACTGCTCCCTTTAAAAGAAACTTGATCTGCTTTTAGTAGCACAAATTATATTTTGATTATGTCACTACTTAATATTTTTATCCTAATGGTTGATTTGCGTTTCACAGATACTACATACACCGATAAGTAAGTGACAAAAGAGTTCTTTAAGGGTGTTGTTTCTGGTAACTAAATAATAAAGATATCCACTATTTTATTTCCCGAGTAATTTTACTTTCAAGATTTACATCGTTGACAATTTAATTCTGCCGTTTCTGCGATTGCTACATTCGCAATATTCATGTGAACTAGTGGAACACCACTCATCAACGCGGTAGGCAATCCATCAATGCGTGTGGTCGAAACTGTAATCTAAAATGTCGGAAACCGACACCTCTGTTGATAACAAATAACAATAAAACAACTATTCTCAGTCGAACAACCAAAATGGACTAGAATTCGCTCGTTTAATTGAATAAAAACCGAAGGTTAGAGGTCGTAGATAAAGCAACAACGGTGGTTTCAGATGAAATGCTGGAGTTTGTCCTTACGTACAAAACTTCCAATAACATCGTTTTATTCGTTTCTTTGATGAATACCCGACCCAAGATGCTTAAGAATAAATAAAGAGACTTATTACGTAGAAAGTTTGTTTGAGTTGATAAAAAGAAACTTGCGAAGCTAGGGGCGGATTTATGGATTGGTATGATTTACGGTTTTTATCAGAATTCTACAATCTATTGCTTATACTTTCATTCAAGTCACGTACGCTTTATTTCAATAATATTTTATTATTAAAAAACTTTCGTAGTGTGAAGATTTCATTAAAAATATTAGCGTGCTAAATACGAACCTTGTTTGTGTTGGATGAACACAGACGACAAGTGATCTGGTCGTTTTCGATCTAAAGTAAAAAAAAACTATCTATTTATGTAAATTATTGTAATAACTATATCTAGTACACATAAGACAATGTTTGCTTAGGTAACTTTTGGGACTGGCTAGATGATTTTATTTATTTATAATCAAGATTTTACAAAGTTTCATAGTATGTCACTTTGTCCTTGCCACTAAGAAAATGTTGCTGATGGATTATTATAGGTGCTACACCTACACGTTTACCAGACTTTATGAGCTATTGAAATCGAGCTTGTGTTCCTAACATTTTGTATTCCTCATGAATAAATTTCCTTTGGGCTGAGAGCCAACAAGAAATTTTTAGCGGGCAAACATTCATCGCTCGCTTCGAGAATTTGCACCGTTAAATCTTTAAAGCCATTGATACTGATGCTCCTATAAGTATTGCTATTGAAGAGTTGGTCCGTCTCCGTCCTCATGTTTTATCTTATATTCATTCTAACTCTAGTTTTCGTCAATATCTACGTCTCGGGATAGACGGAGGTGGTTGGTATTTGCCTTGCAGGTCTGTTGGTTTTAAGATTTAAAAGCAAGCGGTCCGAATGGGGCCTCGTTTCAACCGCAGTGTAAATATTTTAACGTTCAGCCAGTTTCGGCAGCCGTCCCGGACGCCTCGCCTCCGGTCTCCACAATGTGGGATTTGTTTTTTGCCACATCCAGCGCAAACTTCGTAGCGCCACAGAATAACGAAGCATGTGGGGGTACCGTATTGGGATTTAGTTTTTTTCGCTGCCGAGAGAGAAGTGACTCCCTTATGCAAACTAGAGTTTCATTGCTGTGCTATTTTGTCTGCGCTTTCATAATGGTTTTTAAAATTCCAGCGGAGGACTAGCAAATGAACCGCTTGTGATAGCACTCTCTCTAATGGTTATAAAAACTGCATGTATGTAAATTGGATTGTGAATTTGTTGAATGACAATTATTTCACTAAAAAGTGCAATTAGATTCTCACACGATCAGTTGGAATTCATTGAGTTGATATTTAACCCAAATCTACAATTAGTTAGTAAGCCTTTTATTCCAAAGCAATGCATTTTTTCCCTTGAACAATTTTACGAACCTGACATCAAAGACACTTTTATTATGGAGAACGGTTCATTATTTCCGTTTAACAAACCGTTTCGATTTGTCAAATCAGAAAAGTTCTTTTTAAAATGCACAAAGTAAACTCAAGATGGTTGAAAACAAAACGATTTTCCGTTCTGTGGACAAATGTATTCCGTCACTGCAGTGCTGTCCCAAGTTAAATTTAATTTCATGCTCATAGCACGTTACATGAATTTTTACAACAAGCCGAGTCATCTTACACATTACACTGGAACAGGCCGCGTCAGAACAAAACCATTTCTAACAGTTAAACCTATCGGTTGTTTTACTCGTAGCTTCGACTCGCCTATCTATGACATACCCCATTGGTCCTACACCAATGGGTAAATAAACGTGTAACCAAATGCTTTGTTCCAATGCATTAATATGCGACGGCACGTGTTAACCACCTATTGTTGTCAAAAAAGTACAAAAAATCGATTTAGACTTTAAAATATTGTGGAATTGTGTTGAAGGAAACGATCTCTGATGCAACATTCATGAGGAGGATAAGCTAAACATAAAACTTAAACATAAAACTACAAGCTCTTGCATGTTAATTTGGTATGGGTGATATTTTGGACTTTTTAGGCACGGTAACGGAAGGGCCGACAATTAGGATGAAGTAGCTAGGTGCTACTAATTCCAGGGAAAAGTATATTTTTCGGGATTACCCGGAATCCACGAGACGAATAAACATGTTCGATCTGTACTGGTATAAATGGGATTTAGGTGAATTGTGAGCGAATTGTCCGCCGCCGGGTCGTCCGTAGCCGACGAGCCGATACCGATTCCACTGGTAATTTCCGCACACATTGCGATGCCTCTCAAAGAATTCACACCCAATGGAGGAAATGAAAATCCCTCTCGTTTAAATCGTGCCTCGGCGATATCGTCTCTGCTTCACTTTAAACGTTTCCACTAAATTGATGCCGAAGCTATTACTCTTCCTGTATTTAAGAGGTTTTCGTAAACGCTTGAATTGAAAAATTACAATCCTGACCGTTTATTCACAGAGGCCGTGCAACTGTCAACGTGCGCGAAAACGCTGCCATTGTTTTCGGCCCCACAGCAACGAGATATGGCTGTTTTCGAGATACTCCACTGGCTGGAAGTGAGTACTGCTTTTGTTTCCACGAATGTTTCAAACCCCCGCATACCAACAAAAAACTTGGGCGAGCGAGTTAATAGGTTTAGCTTGATTGCATTCACGGACGTTTTTGTTAGAGCATTTTTGTGGGATGACAAATAGTTAAGCTGTGTAAACTGTAACACGTGTCTTATTATTCGAGCCCGGCTTCCGAGACTCCCAGGGGTGTCAAAGAGTTGGGACCGCCATAAATTCATGTCAACGGCTGTAACGTTGTCATTATTGTGTCCGTAATTTGAATATTAATAATTGTCGGGCTCGCTGTCCGTTTGATTACATCAGCAGCGACGCCGCCGTAGGCTTGTCCTTGGTCCTCTGTTTCGGGCATGCAAATGTGCCGAATGTAATAAATAATAGTTGTATTCACACCATGCAAATAGCCTCTCCTGTCTATTGTTCGCCGCCCTTGGGGATTATACGGCCGGTTGCGAACACGGCCTGGACGTGGCAGGCATTGTTGATTGAAAACGAATTTCGATTTGTCCACTACCAGACCGACCAGTACCAGTACTTCAGCCGTGCTGCCAGCCGTGCAGAGATCGTAAACTATTGGATATCCACCAATTTCCTTTTATTTACTTACGGTACGGGACTGCGGTAGCCAAGAAATAGTCATAACAAGAGATAAAAGTCAATCTATTCGGGAAATACCGTTCCTAACATTATTTTCAATCGGAAATTATCATAGAAATGAGTCTATCTGCGGAAATATACATGGGTATTCAGTGTGTGGAAAATAGCCTCTAGGGGTGGAAGCCGAAAGATACGATGTAATATTTTCCGTGATACGCAAAATAAAGCGGGTAAATAATCGTAAACGGGAACTTGGAATACTTCTTTAATAGTTTCATTGTGAGTAATAAAACTGTTGGCGACACCTGGCGCCTATGTAACAAACGTGCTCGCATACAATAATTGTGATATTACTGTTGATTGTACAAATTTGGAGTCTCATTTATATGCTGGCTACACTATCGTAAATTAGCTGTCCGTTGCTTAAGCGTAGTTTCCTGGTGGTCTTCAGATTCAACGATGTATATTAAATGGGGCACTGGTTCTATTGTCAAGTGGAATATGTGATATGAATGAATTTAAATTGCCTTTTTCACACCCACTGCCATGTAGGCGAATGTAGGTTACTTTTATTTTACTGGTTCTATACGAATTCTTTAACAAGTTCACTATACGATAGACTTTGTATCTTCTCATCTCGATAATTGAGTCGAATTTTCAATCAATTGATTGGCAGAACAGGCGCCGTATTGTATTTGATTGGGCAAATCGGCTGTTTGTAATATTGTTGAAAATTGATCAAATAGATCACTTGACTCCGACTCGTATCAATGGCCATCAATGAGCTGAGCACGAGTGTGTTTTACTAGTGAACGTTTGTGACTCTATCTGAAGAACTTTTTCTTAACTTAACCAATTAGGGTAAGTCCCAGCAATACGAAGTCTTTTGTTCTCTGAATTTTAAAAGTCATACATTTAGTTCTGAGAAATGCCGCGATATTTTAAATCGATCAAAATAGGTATTTATTTTTTTGCCAATGAATGCCTCGAGTTTTTGGCACGTACCTACAGTTAACGCTTTAAACCTATTACAATTTTTTATATACATATGGAACGTACTTTGAATATCAGGGATGTTAGATAGAAGAAATCGAAATGACAAATGAATTTGCAATTAAAACTGAAAAAAAAGTTTTAAAATTTAACATTAACTGGCCATCTATTATTATAAATATCACAGTAATGTTTAAACTTTTACGAAAACACTATGTCTAATGGAGTCTACACACCGAATGAAGTTAAGACAAGAAGAGAACGCTCTGGGTTACTTTCATAATCCATACGCTGAAATGTCGCACCGACTTTGATGTTTAGACTCCTGAAAAGTTGTTTGTTTTTATCTGACTTCTTGCTTTTTTTTTCATTAAATGATGCATATTTCGGTAAATCTAGTTCGTAACATTAATGTAATTGTATTTTTTATTGATGTTTGTTTTATGCATTAATAAATAAATAGAATGCCGGTGTCAAGTAGCTAATGACTTAATGAGTTAGCGAAACGAACTTAAATGCATTTGTAAGTTTTCGCTCATTTTGCCCATGGCCGTTTGCAATAATATTTGCAGCACGGCAAAGTGCCGACGTCGCTTGGCTTCCGGTTGTACAATACTAGCTTGCCTTCGTTTAAATATTTTTTCATTGACAGAAATATGGAGCTTTTCGCTGCTCTTTCGTGCGTAAAATACCACACTCGCAGTAGCTAACAGGAAAATTGTTTGCCTTTACTCTGTAATTTCAGTAGTAGGTATACGTATATCCGATTATACATACAGTCAGCGGCAAATTGATATAAGCGTCTACCTCTAGAGTAGTCAAAATGATCTGAAAAACATAAAATATTATTGATATTCATATCTATCTTTAGATATGTGATCTGACTGCTTGTATATATAATAATAATAATAATATTAATGCCGGACAACCCAACAGCACCATCTAGCCCCAAGTTAAGCAGAGCTTGTGTTATGGGTACTAGATGACTGATATACATAATACAATATTATTATATTACATACTCGTAAATAGATAATTTTTATTATACATAGAAAACGGCCAAACTATTCCCCTAACAAACCCTGAACAAATATCTGCAGATCGTACAAATATTTGTCCCGAGGCGGGAATCGAACCCGCAACCTCCTGCGTCGCATGCGGACCTTCGCCCACTGCGCCAGAGAGGTCGTCAATACATAATGATTAGTAATTAAGGAGTATTTATCGCGTAATTTTTTTTTTAAACGTCGAGAAAAAAAAATAACGCGATAAATCCTGTCAATACATATGAAACAATGAGCAGTAAAATATTTTGAACACTTTGGGTGCTTACAGCAATATGATTGAGTGGAACTGCGTATATCAACGTATAGACGCTCATATCAATTTGACGCTGACTGTATACTGTATATACGTACGATTGTACGTATGATGATCTTACTATGTAGCACATTGTCGATTGATTGCGAGACGCACAAAGGGTCATTTAGAGTACAAGATGGATACTTTGAATGAATGAGACTTGTAACGATCTATACAAATACCAGCCATGAATATTTTATACGGTTTTTTTTTTCTTTATAAAACTTTTTGTGTAACTTCTGTAATTCGTTTTGTCTGGCTCTGAATGTTTGTTTACTAAAGAAATTCAGTTTATTTATATTCTGAGGACGCGTTGGATTCCTTACCTTTGTGTTATAAATTATTCCGTTTATTATATTTATATTAGTTTTGGGTTGTTTTTATGACATTCTTAATCGGTAATATAATTTCGATTGAGTGATAGAGTTTATTACTCTGGCTAGTTTCTCTATTAATATTAGGGACCTCCCAAGGTGGCAACGGCTAGGTCCCGATTCTGGCTTCTATATTTTCTTAAATTATTATCTTATCATCTCTACTGTAGAGTAGAGATTCGTCCGTCTCATGTCACATATCGAAATGCTTTAAAACCGGGCCCGATGATCTCTACTTTGACAGTGGCTTTAAGATTAGCCCTTATTGTAAGGCGTGTTTGTTCGTGTGGCACTAAGGGGATTTGAGCAAATATCCCTTAGGGCGCTGTATCCGGCGGCATAGAAAAGTTTTATGTACCTTAAAGACTTTACTCTCTAGAGCTCAGAATAGATAAGTGGGACGAACTTTGATGCACATTTAACACTTTCGTGGCTCAGGATGCGCATGTCTATTTGCATGTGCCCATTTCGGGGCAGTGAATGCGTTTTCTCGCTTATCGGTGTTCTGGGAGGTGTGTAACTTTGTTGATGTTGACATTTTAATATTTTAAGCTTTTAGCTTAAGAAAGTTGATGTTTTTCTTAACGTTTCAGGGGTCCTACCTATAAGGGGCGTCCATTAATCAAGTAATGTTTTATTAATACGGGTTGACAGTCATCCCGTTACCACAACAGAGTGTAAACCTTGTTAAACCTTCGATAAAACTTGATAAATAAACGCGATAAATACCCTTTATATAGTAGGTATTAATAGTAATCTGAGCTCGCACAAGTGATGGTTTCCATATTTCTTACTTTTTAAAGTTATTTTCTCGTTTATCGTTTTGATACTTTAATAGTTAGTAAAGTATTATTTTACTAACTTAAATTAGTATAGTACCTCTTTCTCTTTCTCTATTTTGAAAACTTTACTGTTCTATTTTATATTAATCTGTGTAATCCTTTTTGGCCTTATTGTGAACAAAATTTTAATTATTCTAATATTCACTGTGACGCTGTGGTTTACCTCAATAAATAAATAAATAAATAAAATAGACAGCAGATCAGCTAAGATCGGGTGGGCGTCGTCGGCGTCCTTAAGAGTTTGCAATATGCAATTTTGTAGTTAGAAATCATTTATCGCAAAACCTGTGACAACACTACCACCGCCTTCGTTTTTAAGGGCATGATATTCGACTTTTTATCTTGGAGTACGAGTTTTTAAAACACTATCGGTAAAAAAATTTCAAGCTCTTGAAAATACTATTCCTGAAAAACTATTTTTTGCCCATGTTTTCTTATTTATCTCAGGAACAGCACACATTTTGCTGGGTTTTTGTTTTGTCAAGAAACCAAGCATTTCTTTAGCTATGTATTATTTTTCGATTGGTTATTAAATTAACTTTTGATTAAGTTAGAACAGTTTTGGCGGTTAGTTTCGCTATGCTCGATTCCCGCTATGCACTGATCTTTAAATACCTACCAAAAAGTGCCGCTTTGCTCTGAATTTCTCAGTGCTACCTTTAACAATGGAAGGTACAATTCGATAGAAAAGTGTTTCTAAAGTTACTCTTAAAGCTAGCCTGGGACAGCATAGTTTGAGGAAAAAAGTTTAGGTAAATAAAAATCTAATTTAAATTTAAGAATGGCTTTTGATTAAAAATATAAAGACGCTATGAAACATGAATCAACTCAAAAAATTAGATTAAAACTAGCCAAGAAAATATTTTTTAATTAAGAGATTAAAAATGACACGTATCAAAATAACATTTAAACAGTTTTTAACACTAGGATCACGTCATGTTCTTGCTCATATTAAAATGAAATATATTATTAATCAAATGACACGTTTCAAAATAACATTTAGAAAATAAACAGTTTTTAACATTAGAATCACTTGTGCTTGCACATAATTAAATAAAATATTATGTAAATAATCAACAATTGTAATAAATAGTCTGATTAAAATCAGCCAACAAATAATTGAGTAAAAGATCAAATGACACCTTTTTCAAAATCATCATCATCATCATCATCATCAGCCTATGTTAGTCCACTGTTGGACATAGGCCTCCCCTAATTTTTCAAAATAACATTTACAAATTAAACAGTTTTTAACACGAGAATCACTTGTGCTTGTTTATATGCTGATAATATGCAAGCGACATGATTGCAGACATACTGCACCAAAACCGCAATCCTACTGTCTCTTTTCTATTCAAGGACAAAAGTCAACAATCAGGTACAAATTCCTGGAAGAAGTAACCCAAAAAACTCGTTGTTTTGGTGTTGACGGTTTAAGCTATGTGTTGATTAACACGAATACTTTTTACTAGTTATAGTTATTGAAACTAGTAAGAGTGTATTTATTAAAAATTTTATTATACAATTCCATCAAGAAACAGCAACACGATGTGTATAGTAGGTACATTTTAGATGACTGTGATATTTAAACATAAGCATTTTCCTTTCGACTGTCCAAGAATCTGATTCCGTGCATAGCGGCACTTTTTGTTAGGTATTTTATGATCAGTGCATAGAGGGAATCGAGCATAGCGAAACTAACCGAGTTTTGGCGCTAGAGAAAATATGGCGCTAGAGAAAATCGTTCTGTACTTCTCACTCACGACAAAACCATATCTTGTCATAGTGCTCTAAATCCATCGCGTAGCGGCGTTATTGCACACTTTTAAATAATAATAATAATGCTGGACAATCCACACAGCATCATCTAGCCCCAAGCTAAGCAGAGCTTGCGTTATGGGTACTAGATGACTGATATACATAATACAATATTATTAAATAGATAGATATTTTTTATTATAAACATAGAAAACAACCAGAACCCCTGAACAAATATCTGCAGATCGTACAAATATTTGTCCCGAGGTGGGAATTGAACCCGCAACCTCCTGCGTCGCAGGCGGACTTTCGCCCACCGCGCCACAGTGGTCGTCAAATATGGGATAACCATCGACTTATACCTCACCTCGTTAACCGTGAAGGCCGTCCGGTTGACCTACATGTTCTGATTGGTAGTAAAGTGCGCGCATGATCTACATACCTATAATTTTCTTATACAACATGCGAACATATAGAATGGGATTGAGAGCTGCGTCATCTGCCATACTTTACAGGGGCCCTCTTTATTCTCTATGACATAGGAGATTCCTTGCCTACACCGTGTGACGTCACAACCTTTTTCTAAATATACGATTTTCGATTCCACGCCGCTGTCTTGTCTTATCTGTAACGCGTTTGGATTGGCAGTAGTGTCTATAGGCCCCGCTCAGTTCGAAACCGATTTGAGCGGGAAAGCGCACCGTGAGATATGACGACATTCTCAATCCCTTTATTAAAATGCGCGGGCAATACCAGTATTTATTAGCATTCGTTCGATTTACAGTATCTTTGTTTACTGCCCTTTAATACTATAATAACGAAGATAATAAACTGGTTTCCTCTGTCAATAATTGCCTCTGTAACTTAAGTCTTTATAGATTGTTATGATTTAATTAAAAGATTTTTTTTTTTTTTTATTTTTTTTTTATTTAGCCTGTTTCGTCCCACTGCTGGGCAAAGGCCTCCCCCAAATCTTTCCACTCAGTGCGGTCACGTGCGATCTCCCACCAATCTCCGAGGAAGGCGTTAAGGTCGTCTCGCCAGCGCTTTCTTGGCCGACCTCGCCCGCGGCTTCCTTCCGGGACCCAGGGTGTTACAGCATTAAAAGATTTAATTTATATTAATGAATTCACATTCAAGCAGATTGGGTGTTGTTTTCTCAACAAACATATTTTTAAATTGATGGTCCAGATACAACAGATAATTTTCAGTAGGTATATTTATTATTGTGAATGGAATTTCGGATTTCAGTAACTTTTTTTAGGCTTACAAAATAAGCAATTAGACATGTCAAATTACATACAATAAATTATCATAAAATAAAATAAGAAATAATGTGTTATTGTTTTTCTATTCTCTTCAATTTGTTGTTTACTAGTGGAAGAACAACATTAAACATCAAACATACTATCTGAGCAACACTTTACTCTCAAAACTCTATTAAAAAGCCTATCTAGCATTCTTCGATCCATAGACCTTTGTTTCGAATTACCTACTGTGCGTTGTCTCAGTGAGACACAAAGTTTCAATAATATTTACGTCCAAAGCCATCCGAGATTTACTCAAACCCATCTATATCGACAACAGTCTTTTATCCCGAAAGCAATTTCCAACGGAGGCTTATCTTCGAGCCATCAATGAAAACTTGTAAATAAAGTCCAATATTCTCTCATTCCGCTATAGCTGGGTAATCTCAAGACAGTCGCAATCGCTTGTGTAGTATGATGCTGTTTTGCTAAGCTGGATTACAAGCTAGTTATGTATGTTTGATTAGCAAGTTAAGGCGCTGTATAAAGACAATATTTAGGTATTAGTAGTATTATTTAGTAGTTCGTAGCGCTTGACAAATAAAGTTGAAAATGGTGATGCGTTTGATTTAGTTGAATCTCTTGTTCGACAATGTCAACATTATTTATCGGTTTTAATTTATTTTAAAAATAAATACACCAGTAAGCTTACGTCTTTATACATATTTCTTTAGATGATAAAATTACCTTTCTTACAGATAAGTCTTTTTTCCATACACTTGACTATATACTGTATTTTGGGCTTGTAATATGTCGCAGTACGCAAACTGTGCGACGAAAATGTGGACGTTTTACGGTTTCTGTGTTTGGGCAGCGCCTTAAATCAAATGCCTGGTACCGTTCCTGGTTGTTGTGCGTACCGCCTTAACGGTTCTCACCGCTAAGGCAGAAAGTGCGTTAAAAATTTGTAACGTAAAAAAAAGAAGGATATTTCTATGTTCGTCATCAGCACGTGTCTTATGTTGAACATGTATTAATCGCGCTACTTCCAGTTTAAAAATGTTAAATCATTGTATTAAAACAGCGCGTAGATCAGCACAATTCAGCAACACATTTTTGTTAGTAAACCTAATTTTAGAATCGGTCCTATACCTACATCACTTAACTGCGACCGGAGATAACCTTCTACAAGCAAACAAATAAAATTACAATGTTTACATCATTATAATATTAGTGTGGGCAAACATTTACCACGCGATCTCCCGTGTCTCATCTCAGCTTCGCTCAGCCACTGCATCATATAGAAATAAGGAACCTCAAGCCTCCGAACAATTCGAATATTGCTTTCCAGAACTTTCTGTTAAACAAGTCCAATATTCGCGAACTCATTCCGCTAAATACCGGCATCACGAGATTCGCGAGTAATCTTGCCACTGTCACAATTCCCGGTTTCAATTGCACTGAGGCGGCGCTAACGAGCCGGCTCTAGTGCTGAGACACGGGATTAAGATTGACAATCTTGATTTTATAACCTCGATTCGTAATAAAGATTTTATGATGAATATCGTGAAGTTTGTGTTTGATGGAGCTGACGTGACGGCCGCGGTCGCAATGTTCTTTTGAGTGTCTTTTGAGGAGATACTCTGGCTAATTGGTTCTGTTTGAGGATCAGTTTTAATGACTCTATTTAACCGATTTCGAAAAAAGGAGGAGGTTCTTTATTCGGCTGTATGTATATTCTTTGATTTCTCCGTCATTTATGAACTGACTTGGATGATTCTTTTGTAGTTGTATAGAGGATAATCCTGATGTGCTCCCATAAAAATAATATTCCCAAGGGATTTAGTATTTATGCCGTAAAACAGTTTTATACCCTATGACTTCATGTGGAACAGACAGAAGAGACTGAATAAAATCACGAACATTTCAATTCAACCACTTTTTTAAAACATACCTATTTCGAAACTAAGGTATAGTTTTTTAAAACTAAGATATTCGATTCTGTCTGATCCATTTGAAGTCATAGGGTATTTAGTTAAAATAGAAATAACCAATGGATTATAGAAACTAATGAGCCTAACCAATATTACCGATGCTACCTACATACTGTACGCAATCAATATCGTCAATATCTATTGCTAACACAAAATCTTCTAAAAATACAAAGCAATAACTCAGCGTGATCACCTACCCAACTTCTATCAGATAAAGCGCATTCGTATAGCATCGCCAAAAAAGGTCCATAAATTTCCAGCAACAAAGCCCATCACTATGCAACGGGTGCTATCTGGTGGGCCAATCTATCACGTCCTACCGCGATAGTCGGTGCGGCGGTTATCGCACCATCGTAAATTAACTCAAATTATCTGTCGCCACTCACGAGCGCTGTCTGCTACACCCCGATATGTCGGAAACAGTTGCCTCGTTTCCACAACGTGTGATAAATCTTCGTGTACAGTGTGAAAATACAATACTGTTAGTTATAACAGGGGTAGGTACGCGGAATGTCGCAACAATGCATCGTCGGTAAAAGTTTGGTCTGCAAAAGTGAATTCAGAATCAACTGAAAACTACAGTAAAATCCCAACACATTTCTACTAAAGCATTTGAAAAATCGTTGAGCATAATAGACTTTGCTTCTATTTGAGAGAGGCAAAAAGAAAATTGCTCTTGACCGCGGGTTCCAGGTACCTGGATACAACACAGCGCTTCAAAACTTATTAGTGTACCTAACTAGTAATGATTTTCAGAAACCTTCCGATCCGAAGTTCCTGATATAAATCAACAATATTACCACTAACAACAAAACCTTTTCACAATACTGGTACAGATAAGTCCTTAGATTCGATGCAGATTCAAATGCTCCCTTATTCCTGTAGCACTAACAAGACGTGGGTTTAGCATTTGGAACGAAGTGGGCGGGACCACAGTAGTAATCAGTGAAGCAGTTAACGTAAACTAAGCTAAGGCAACAAAGCTTTTTCACCTCAACGCATTCATGAATCTTATGAATGGAAATAGATCAGAGGAGTCACCGCGTTTAAAAAACAAACAGTCACATCGCTCACTAGAACGTCCAGCAATAACAGTGCGATAAAACTGAACGCCGTAAAAGGAATGCCTAGTATTTAAATACGAAAGATTTCACTGCTCCCAGTTTTAATTTTTTGCTCTTGGTATAATTCTTTCTTTTATGTGAAGGCTACTGTTCTATTTTCTCTTGCTATGGATTTAATATTAAATTGTCTGTAAACATATATGCAAATTGCGCTCGTTGATAACACATTGTGCTGTGCACGATTCATTTGCGATGGAACTGCTTGCATTATTCAAATATTCTGAAATTATAGAGTTCACAGTCGTTTTTCTGAGCATTGCAACTGCTTGGCTAAGTTTTATAGATTTGAACTTTAACTTTTTCCCCAGTTTTGATAACTTCATTATCTCTTCGGTGTGACCATAGAGATAACGTTCAATAAACCAAAATAACTTTAACTGTGTTTGTTGCCCATATCATCCTAGTGTTCCAATTCCGGAGCGGTTGTTTTTTTAAATTTTATTCGAGTTTAAGAACGCAACCATAGATTTGTGTTTTAATGTTGGTATAACTGATATTTCTATCTATCAGTTTGATAAATGTCATTTCACTTTGCGCGGGTTTTCTATACACTAAAAGTTATTTGTTAGGGAAGTTTTTGGTGAAAATTATGGCGAATAGAAAAACGTAAGTAATTATGATATTTTACATGAAACTATTGACAATTTAGGGTTTATATTCACGTTATATTTTTGTTATATGATATCATAATACAATTATAGAAAATAATTTAGTAGTTTGCTGGTTGGTGTGAATTTTGTATACCGTTCCATTATTTGAGCAATAGGAACAAACGCACATGTAAGTTTTATAACATTAGGTTTAGTAGTATGTCATTATTAGCTCATAATTATGATATTATTTTATTGCAGATTGAATTTGAATCAGATAATCTCGCAGTTGTATTTGCAGCCTTTGTATTTGAAGACGACGATGTATTTGCAGCCGACATTTTCATCACTCCTCCTCAAAACTGGGAAAATAGCGATGAAGACAGTGGTGACGAGGAGTTCGCAAGTATAACTTGTCCAGACGTCAGCTACTTGCGAAACCCATTAGCAAAGTCAAACGTTATTTTGATAAACAAAAGAAGGATGTTGACCAACCTCGTTGCTTCGTAAATTACAACAAATTTATGGGGGGCGTCATCGCCAGCCGCAAAAAAATAAACGGTACGCCATATGATCTTTTATCGTTTACGAGGGATATTGTTTCCACATACTTTCTAATGAAAGATTCAGACACCAATACGTCCAGCATGTCAATTCCCAGATCTTCATTGGCAGTCATAAAACGTGTGCCTGATGCTATTAGATTGGATGGTAAAGGACATCTAGTTGACAAACAAGACAAGCAAACACGATGTGGCTTTTGTCATAAAATACTACTATGAAGTGTATAAAATGTAATGTTGCCTTACATAGAAAGTGTTGTACCTATTATGTTTCACACATAAGTCACATTATGTTACCTACACATTTATTTACAGAAATTAATTACTTTCAGTTTTTAGTTGAATAAAATATAAGACGTATAAAAAATAGTTTTATTTCAAAACAAAATCCATAGCCACTGAGGGTATCTTACATGTATGTACAATCCTAGTGTTCCATTTTTGGAGCGGTTACAAATCTCAAAATCTAAGTACCTAATTTTTTTTTTAGTCATGTAGCTACCATTGTACACCTATAAACATACTCTGGTCCGATTTTTATAAAAATCGGACTTGCTTTAATGGGGTTGGGATGATACGAGTTAAGTGTTTTCTACATATGTAGCGTTCTATAAATCATCAAGATTTGTTAACAACGACTTTAGTGAGTACCACCGAACCACAGGAATTTTATCAATTGCCTAGTTAGTTTCAATCGCACTGCATCTGGTCTTCGTTCATTGGTTGACCTGACCTCTCACATCCTGATTCCTTCCAGTGTAGCCTGCACGCATCCGCTCTCAGCTTCACAGAGGGTTCATTGTTGGAACTTGCAACTTTATTGCAACTAGGAATTACCGAACATGCTGCGATGTTTTTGGTAGCTTCATTGAACTTCTCTTTAAAATATACTGCAACAAAGGGAAAAAACAGATTTAGACTTGAAATTTTTTGAAACTATGGTTGGTTGGTTTGATTTACACATTTGTTTACCTACTTTATAAATAATAACCTAATGTTACTTCAGTTGTTCTTTGTAACTGTTCCGAAATATAGCGAAAAATACATCGTAGTAAATATCCCGTTATAAGTGTTTTTAAAATAGAACAAGGTTACAATATAAATTTCGATATTACCAACCTACGGAGGTAAGCCCCGTAAAATTTTAGATTCACTACGTACAAACCAATATTCATGCCGATAACAACCGATATCTAAAGTTGTACAGTGTTAAACAACTAGTTATCAGTGTAACTATTGGGTCACCAAACTATGAACGGTAAGGTACATTGTCTTGGAATAACTACCCAGTACAGTACCGATCCTGTTTATGAAAGTTCAGATATTGTTCAATCTCAATTTGGTTATATCCCTTTGATGTGTTCTAGGTAAATTAATTCAAGGTTGTTTCTGTTTCAAGAAGCTTGCCTTATTCGATGATTATTATTTAGAATTGCTACATTTAAGTACATTAGTTTTAAAACATTTTACCAGACTTTAATCAAACTTTCGGAAATTGTTAGGTCTGTTTAAAACTCAACAATCACGTCCGAAACCCAAAACTTCACTCACAAAATTGCATTAATTTTTAAACATTTCAGATGTCTGCCTACGCTATATCTCGTTTATCATCAGATTTATTCTCAAATTTCATTTCGTTCTTACGAGTTGCTAAATTTGCAATGCAAGCCCGTTGTCCGTTGCTCTTTTCCTGAAAATGCACAAAGGCTTAATCCCTTTAATTAAAGGCTCAGATAATAATACAGACATTATTTACAGGCGTATCACTTCAGTGTATGAGCACCTGACATTATAAGCAAATATTAGATGAGGAAATGTTTGTTTTGTACGCACACCTTCATTTAAAATCTAGATTTTGTGTATAGTCCCCATGTTGCAGGATTATGGAAATTGTGTCACGTTCGCATTTTGCATGTTGATGTCCTGCGATTCTCCCGACGTTTTGCATGTCTGAATCGCTTTGGTAAGAACGTTTATATGCTTTTAAGTTTCTTCTTCGGCTTTGTTCCCAAAGGGAATATAATATCTGGGACGGTCCGAGTAGCGTGGTATTGTGAAGTGCTATATTTTATAAGAAGGCGATAAAAGTGTGATTTTCAAGCTAAAAGCAAAAATCCAGGTTCTGTTCTTTTGAGTATTGTGAATTATAAATTTTCACTGTAGAACTGGTGATGTCATACACCTCTTTACAGTTCATAGACATATTGAGTGTTTAGTATCCATTCCGTCATCTTAATAGCAAGATCAAGTGATTACTTTGATCCTAGTTAGTGTACCAACGAATGACTTTATCTTAGGCTCAAGATCAAAATAACTCAACCATCTGTTACTACAATTTATGCCACAATTAATTTGTCATCAATTTGGACACACTTTGAAATATTGCCAGCTAGTATACTACGGATTGCTGTACAAAATGTATAAGACGATTACATCTCCACTCTTTGATTCTGGTGAGTTATAATGATTAGTTACTACATATTACCATAATATGCAGCGCGTTTAGTCAACACTGACCGCATTATCTCTTGAAAGATCATTGTCTATCTCCGATCAGCACCTAATTAAAACGCAGTCCAAGCAGACGTCAGCTAAAGTCATAAAATCTGATGCGCCGGCAGTGAGACTAAGGTCTGAGATATCTTTATTGCTTCATGCGACAAACAACTAGAACTATTGTGTGAATTAATCGTTCACTGACCTCGTGGTGCAGTAAATAGACAGCGTCACATTGTTACTAATTTCGTTGCATAGTTGTAAATAGAAGCTATGCAATGTTACGTAATGAAGCAAGGTCACATCACATAGAGCTGGGTCGGCGACTTCGTAATGACTAATGTAATGAAATGAGCAAGTCGTACGTAAACTAAAGTACAATATTATAATAATAAATAATGTCCGACCGAAGTTAAGGTTACAGCAACATTTAATTATTTAAAACAGATGAATACGTGAACCCATTGTTGAGGAATATCGACTCGGCCAAAAGCAGAATGTGATATAAGGATTTAAAGTAACATTTTCAGCATTCAACTTAATGGCAATGTTGGTGTATGCCAGAAACGTAAACATATCTGATACATGGAAGATACGTGTATTTCTCTCGTGAATAATATAAACAAACTAAGCACCCCCGCAATCTCGAGAATTTATGATCAAAATGTTATTAGCCTGCATTTCGGCTATGACTGCAGCATCCACGTAATTACAATTTGTATCGTGCACCTCCGCTCTAATTATTATCACCGCCCGCGGCCGTGCCCCAGGAACAATTATGTTGCTCTCGTGCTATACTATTGAGAATGAGAAATGCACCGGCTGCATTTAGTACCTCCCTATTATTTGTGGCGAGCGTAGTTCTGTCTACATGCGCTGTGGTTTCAATCAAGAAGGGGACCGAATTCACTTTACTATAACGGACACATGAATCTATCAATGGGCTTTGGGAATAAATCTACCCAAAGAGATTGAAGAGTTCCCATTCACAGCAAGCCACAACTGGTCGGTCCCTTGTGTACAAGAAATGCTCTCAGCGGAGCTATACACACAACACAGCACTATTGAAGTGGCCACTATAGTCTTTTATATCAAACGACGAGTAAACCTTTGACATGTATGAAGCTCTTATACACCGGGAAGTTTGTGTCTTTTTTATCCGCAGCTTGCATGGTCGTGGAACTGTGATGTTTATGCAAAGGCATTGAAGCCATTTCGCTTCGATGCAAATGAAGCATGATGTTGATGATGTATTAAGCGCAACGAACGTAGTTCCATTCATCGTGATTCTTATCGACAGCGAGGTCGCGCGAAACTACAGTGTAACATAATTACTTCTACAGCTACTGCTTTCAATCCATCACACATTTTCATTAGGCAAATAGTGGAGCAGCTATCGAGCATTGTTTCTAAATCCCAGTTTACGAGCGCTTCCAGACTAAACAGTCAATGAAAGATCGTATATCACGCACTTATTGGAATTAATGAACCACGGCTACATAAAACGGCGATGGTTCTTCCTTGGCTTCGGTTCGGATCTGAAAATTGAAAATTATGCATCGGATTATCTCCTATTAATTCTCCGGCACTGCATGTGGATAGAGTCTGTCGTAATAATAAATTACCAGTTTATGTCTGGCTCCATATGGTTTCGTGTGATTCCGTAGGGCTGCGGACCGCGGTAACGAGGGTGTGACACTGGCAAACTTAATTTACAATCTAATCTATTAACACGTTATCTACTCCAACCTAAATTATGTTTATCGTAAACATACACTATCGTAGATTAAACTGTGTCAAGTTTAGACAGCCTTTTGAGAAATACTGAGAAATTATGTTCAAACAAATTGATAAAATCAACGGGCCTTTTGATGTTAAAAGTTGATCTAATGAAGATTTATATGGCGTTGGTGTATCGCACTAGCTTCTTGCTTGACGGACAAATTCTGTGTAAATAATTGAGTTAAATTAATGGTGTTTGCGGAGAGTGGAATCTAGCGCGGGGACTAGGGGAGGTTGATGACGACAGTTCTCCGTAGTTCGCTGGATCTGCTTGCGAACTTGATAAACGACTTTTGCTTCGTATTGGTAAGCTTGTGACCGCTTTCGCTTGGGGAAGTCACGATGGGATTATTGCATCGGATCTGGATATAAACGCTGGAATTTAGAGCTTTCGTTTACACCTCCTCTACGGTTATCTAAATGTTTGTAACCAGCGAGACCGTATTATTTAAATCAATCATGTCTTGTGCAGTAGTTAAAGATAGTAAGTAATTTACGATGTGAAACGCGTTAAGCGTGTTGTGGTCACATTTCCATAATACATTACGAAATGCCGATAATGATGTATGATGATGATGACTCAAACATCTTTATCGCGTGGGAATTCTATATTGTTGTGTTTTATGTTATTACATAAATTATTAAACGTCCTGTTAATGAGTTATTTTAGGACTTGTTTGCAAAACGGTATTACGCGTGACCTTTGTGGTTTAAAATTAGTTTATGTTGTTATATTAGGCTCTCAAGTTTTATCACACTCTGTAAGCTTTGATTTGAAAAATGAAAAATCACGAAATTATGATGATAGCTGTTTGCGCGTGTAGGCGCTTTCATTTAGAATTGCACAGGGCTCTGCTTTGTCCTTTGATTTAGCTCAGCAATTACTCAGAATCCACCGCCGGCTATTGGCTGTTCGCTCGGTGCACTGCAATAAATTAACGACAATTGCACTAATTGTGCAGTTAATGGTTTCGCTCACTGACGCATTGTCTAGCTCCTCTATCCGACCATTCATTAACACGCTATCCGGAAATATTTGACGCGTGGGAATGCCATTTGCCCCATCAAGCCCTTTGTCCGTTGGAGGACTCGCGTTTGATAGCATTTAATGTTATGATCCGGGAACAATACACTTCGTTCAATGTACTCGAAACGAAGTTTAAAGTAATGCCGTATTCTATTCGTGTCGTGAGGACTTATTTTTTCTTTGTAACACCTTTATCCTCAATTTCTCATCCCCTGCTTGTGTATGGGAATTAATTTCAACGGTATCTTCTTTATTGCTTACGTGATACGAATGCCTGGACCTTCCCTTTCCGCAGGAAACTTCTCTGTCTGTCCTATAGGAAATCGAATCAAACGTTATAATACGATATTGGTGTCATAAGCACGCACTTCCTGCTGGTAATAAATAACCGATGTATATTTATTGGCTGGGATATGGCCGCAAAGCGCATGTGGCCGATGCTGAAATTGCTTTCGATGTATAGAGCTCGCGTGAGCTACGCCGCCAATCTACGACCGATATAAATCTACAAGCCTGCCGAGTTTGGAATAAATTGCAAACTATAAGGATTCCTCCCACTCGGCCGTCGGTCGCGGTTATCGCCACACCGCGACCATGCGATTTTAACGATTTGTCACGTCAACTTCTCCGTTTTTGGAGAAATATTTGTATATCAGTCCTAATTCGCATGTTTTTTTCGCTAACTTATCTTTATTTTCCAGAAATTCAGGACTGATATTTCTAATAATACTGTGTCTTGGCAATTTTCAATCTATTCGACGACTCTATTTGACTATTAACGACCTTTGTGGCAAAGATGCGCCTGCGACACAGAGGGTTGCGGATTCGATTCCCGCCTCGGGACAAATATTGTACGATCTGCAAATTTTAGTTCTGGGTGTTTAAGTCGTTTTGAAAAATATCTATCTATGATATATGTATGTATAATGTAATGTATTACTAAGTATTATATCACCTATACCTAACTTGAGGCTAAATGATGATCGTAATATCTTGTTCCACTAAACTGCATTGGTGCTTCAAAATACCTAAGAAACCAAGCTCTTATGAAATACGTCTTTTCATTTCTGCGGAAAATATATTGCACTTCAGCGAAAGCGTTCGGTCAAGTTATACAGAAAATTCCCGAAGTTTTCATCGAAACTGTCGAAACTCGAAGAGTCGAAACTTGGGCGGCCACAGATAACCATAAAATAATATACTTGTCTGCATAAATGGAAACCCATTGAAGAGGATTGACGTAATATCGATAGTGTATCCTTAAAGAAATTGCAATTTTGAGAGAGTGGGTGCGAGTGTAGGATAAGCCATGTACAGGACTATTTTATTTTATAGTGGCCATAAAAATAAAGTCTCGAGGGCCAATTTAACATTATTGCGATGCGATCGGAATAGAAGACTCTGACATTCAATGTTAACGTCCTACTGAATAAAATTTCTAGTCAACAGAAAATAGATCGCATTTAAATATTCGATGAAACGATAGTAACGAAGCGAAACGAATGTACGGACATGCGTTTACAATGTAAATATCAATGATGTCCTCCAAGAATTATGGCTCGTATGCCTGATGTATAGCCGCCGTCTGAACTCGTCGACTGCAGTTCATTGAAACATTCAATTACGAGACTCGTTTTAATTTTGTTCTAGCGCACTCTCCGCGGCAATTGTGCTTTAAATTAAGTCACTTCTCGTGTTCCTCACGTTACTGATTTATAAACTAAACTTGGCATTGCTCAAGCCACATAATTTACGTGTCTCCAGACAGACATTCTTGCTAACATTTGTGTCAGATATTTGTTCTGTTTAAAGTAAACACAAACTAATGTTAAATCTTAAAATCTAAAAATCTGCGCCATGAACGCGTCAGCATCATTATCAACAGCAGCCAAGCCAGTCCGAGGTGAGAAAATAAGGTCTTAGACAAGTCAAATGCTATCTCATTGTTCTATAAGTAGGTATATTATTTCAATGCCTATTTCCACATTTTCGTAATGCAGAAGCTAGATTCGTATAGAATGCAATTGGGTTCGACTATTTTTCGTGTTTTTTTTTTGTTATCGCAAGCTCTGTAAGGTCATCAGTTGATTTGTTCGGCCAGCGTCCCGGATCTCCTGTCCATTTCAATCCACGCTTGGGCGATCCGACCACCTAATCAATTGGTCACGCTGTCGGTTTCGAATGAACCTATCCGCGATTAAAACCGCTCGTGATTTCCCTACAATCGAATCGTTTAACTTTTTCATACGTTCCGTTTTATGGCTGCTCACTGTTTATACTGTAATTCTTTTCATTAACAGTAGTAAAGTCGAACAGTGAGAACCAGTAAAGTATAGATTCCTTACTGGTTTTCACTGTTCGACTTTATTGCTTTGACATGTTGGGCGAAATACGGCTGTCTACCAAAAGTTTTATATCAGGGACGTGTTAAAAGACCGGCTGCAGTGATCTAATTGTTTTGGTTTGGGCCAAACGTGGCGGCATGTGTCTGGGACATGCCGGCAGACTGATAGGGCTGCCTCTTTTTTACCTCCTGGCTCCGAGCCCCGTACCGCGACGCCACTCCTGCAGCACGAGTATGAAGTCGTTAGTTTAATGCTTCGTGAAATGACGTCCCGAATTTGTGAAGCGCTCTTCAAGGTGTGAATTTTGTGAAAGCAAAAATAATGGAACCGACGACCGTGTTTTGCATGCTACTATTCGCATTGAAATGGTAATGGAAAGGTTGCGAATTTCGTTACATTTTCTGTAAATTAAGTTTGTAAATTGAAATGGGTGCTGTGTTTGTGTTATCTTTCCATTGATGTTTTCCGTTTTCTTCTTCATTATCATAATCATTATTGAGTTTATCTTGGGCTTGATGATGCTGTGTGGATATGCCAGCATTATTTATGAGTTTAGTTTGTATTCGAAATATTATATTTTAATATAAAATGCCATTTGAACGTTTGACATTAACGACATGACACCCCTATGAAATTTTGCTGTCGATATCGTACAATGTTTGTTTTTCTAGCCAGGGTAACAGTTTGGGCCTGTTTGATTGAAGTGCACGAACGGCCGCTTCCCCTTTTTTGTGTATTTGTAATGATTCCTTTTAGGACGCCATTTGGAAAGCATATAAAAACTTTACTGTATCATCATTTTTCTTTTTAATCGCTCGGAACTGTCGTGCGAGTTATGTTATGTGTTCATGAAAAATTCAGAATGTTGCGGTCGGGTAACAAATGGGGCGTCAGGCGTGAGGTCCCCAGGGCTGCGGCGCCGGCCCCTAAGCCGTAACGAGTCTGGAGCAGGAACTAATGTCTTCGTTTTACACGCGTCATCAGTCCACGGTGTCCTCCTCCTGCCTAACCTGCCCACATATAACTTTACCCACGTTAGTGTCGTGCACTGTAAACCTGCCGAGTCAGCAGAATGTATGAACTTATAAATCCCTTTATTAGAAAAGTAGCTTTGGGAAACTCTGCACTAACTTCCTCTTATTTAACGTTGAGTTTGCGTTGTTTTGTTTGTGTTGGGTTATTCCGTTCATCGGGAGTGGGCCAAGCTTTTGCGGAACTGTTTACTCGGCGCTGCGAGCTTAACTACGTAAACATCTTAGCTTCCCACAACAGTAACTCTTCCCTTAAAATACTTCTGCAAGCTGATTTCTCTCCATTTGTGGATTCAGCATTTCTGTGAATCCCTGCGATTTTAAATACATAATTCCAAATAATGTTTCCGGTACCTCCAAACGAAATGTCTTTGTTTGGCCGCGGATGCTTATTACGACAGGTCCGGAAAATTCGTACCGGCATGAAAGCGGCGGACCGTACTTAAGTGGGGCCATTGTGCAGGTCGCAAGCTCGCATCGCTACAATGCAAAGCACTTTTGTTTTATTACAGTTATGGATCAACATCGGTAGCACGCGTTTATTTAATGGCACTCCCAAATACTCGTGGATTACGGAGATTTTCACGGAAAAGTCCGGCTGCTATTTCGGTCGTTGTCACATTACAGAGTTCGTAAAGACGCTCTTTTATTGTTAAATCTTCTTTGGTAAACTTTTTTTTGTTATTTCAAATGAAATTTCACGTGCTTTAATTGAAGCTATTCGTCAGGCTCCGTAAAAACTATGTCACCGGAAATGATTTTGATGAAGCTTGAATGTTTATCTTTATGTATTTTATGTACTTTTTTGTACTGATTAAATATGGATCCATTGTTGTTCGAAGTAACCATTGAATGGCCTCGTTCTTTGAACAAATTATTTGATTCTCGAACTGAAACATTTTCTCCTTCATGATTTCCTAAGTCTTCCTATTCTCTGACCGATTGGTACCGTTTTATCAAAGTCGTGAAAATTAATTAATTGCGTTCCAACATTAAGAACAGCAATCGATCGTCGATCGATCAAAGTTGATTAATTGCTCGTTATCATATCGATTCTACTCGCGAGTTGGCTGCTGTAATCGAATGAATTACGTGTGGAGGACTCTGTACGCATCTGGTGCGTGTATTGAACTCATTGGTTCGTGTTACTCAGTGATAATGCTGTGATCGATCAGGCGTGCCTCCATTCAAGCCAAAGCTCCGTTTGGGTCCGATTCGAATAGCAGGAAACCAAACACTGTGTTACACTGCCATTCATTCTTCGGTACATGATTGTTTGTGGAGTAGTCGCAATTAATGTAGACGCATTCTTTTGATGATTCTTTCGGTGATGATGATGACAGATGAGGCTTGTTGTAGTCAGGATTCATAGCTGGGTATCGCGAGCTCGTTGATGGTGTTTTCGTGTTTTCCTACCAGTTCTAAGGCGTTGTTATTTAAGAAGATATTCACTATAGAGCAACAGCTCTATAGTGCATATTGTTCAATCAGGAACCATTCGACCGGACGTCTACCAATCCCCCATGCGACATACATAAAACATGACCATAATTTCATTATCTTTATAATTGCAACACGTATGGGGAATTTCCAGCCGTAATCATCAAGTCAATCCATCGGACTGTAAATTGTCGTTAAGTGACAATTAACGCTTATTAAACAGTAAACTTATCAAGTGATAATTTGTATTCACTTACCCCGTTATGCATCCTAACAGTCTGCTAACATGCATTAGTCTGTATTTTTCCATTGACATTACTCAGGAAAATAACACTACTAACGCCCAAATCCCCAATCGCAACTTAGAGTTAAGGTTACACATGTCTAAATTAGGACTCTTTGATTGCATATCAATAGTACCAAATGTAGGCAACAAAGAGCGCTTTTTAGATAATTTTATGTAAAGTTTGTTTACTGTAGAAGAGGCAAAATTCTGCTCTTTTGGCAGATAAAGCACAATCACAAGGTTAACACTAACATTTTACCGAGGGCGGTTGTGCGGTGTAGGTACCAAAATAAAACCTTTTGTAGCTTTGTAAGTAGAACTTCTGTTACAATAACTGATGTACAGCGAAAATTAGGTTTCGTCGGCATACAAACACATAATGTCGAGATAAACTGATATTATCCTTAGTTTTGGATGGTCAACATCATGCAGTGTAACTAATACCTATTACATTTGTATAAATATAAAAGACTCGTGCAACTTTAAGCACGTCTCAAGTGCAAATTTATGACAGATTTTCATCGAAACCTGCCAGTAGCAAGTCTACTTGAGACTTGTTTAAATCTAAGTTGCGATTGAGTATTTGGGGATTATCAACTGTATTAAGGTAGCAGACCATTATGAATAATATATTTGCATAAGCAACTCAACTGCATGTTCTTATTTGAACGAAGTTGCACCTCCTTTCAGAGATAACGTAGCTCATAACGTGTGTAATTTTAAAGTTTTGTCGTAGTTTGTTGGTTTATGTGACTAAATACTAATGCTATTTCTAATTCTAAGTAGAGGTACTAGGATCTGCACTCTCTCAGGGCGTGTATTGTGCACTATCCCCCTTCCAAACTCAGTCGTAGACAGGCAAACTCCTTGAAATAGCGCAGGGCGTTTGGTTTATGGACTCTAGCTACAACGTCGAAATTGTTAACTCTTAAAAGTTCAGGAGCTTAAAGAAACACATTTGTTTTATTTTTCAATATCTTAAGTTCTTTTCTTATAGATTTTAATATGACGTCATGGCTTTCCAGGTTTATCTGTGAGCTTCTTACTCAACAGGGGTTACATACATTGGTGACCTGGGAAATATCAAATCTCTTCGCTTGTCGCAGTACCAGAGAAGGTACTTTAGTTAATGTATTGTTTGAAGGGTACTCATCATTGTTACGCAGTCCTGAGATAAGAGATTATGGTAAAATACCGCAGGAATGAACATGTAGTTCACATACAGCATCATCTAGCCCCAAACTAAGAAGAGTTTGTGTTATGTATTGCTTGTGGTACTATATGAAAAATATATACATGTAGGTAAGTATAATATATTACGTATTTATTTATTGACCATTATACAATACTTATCTAAGCGATTGATTATATACCTAAGTATAATAATGATAGAGCCAGTAAATACTGAAATTATCTACAAATATAAAAGTTTTGTTCCAATGAATCTTGTGTTGACGTATCTTGATATTTAAGTATCAAGATAAACTTGTAAAAATACCGAAACTTGAGTAGGGTAACTAACACGCCACTAAAACTCACGTCGAACCGATGTAAAACAACCAAATAATGTCCAGTATAATCAAGGAAACACGTGTTCCAAGAACATTCATACCTATTAGCATTCGCAGAGGTATAACGACACGTCAGACAAGTTAAAAATTAAGTTCTTATTGCCACCATCGGCACGCATGGGGTCGTGCAGCGAACATTGCTTTCCCACGGGCTAATTGAAAAAACAGGTATCGCATAGATATCGCGTCTTGGTATTGATATCACAATCAATAAGCGTGGCTGTTACATACACCCACGGGGAACGAATCTATATCGTTTGTGGTAAACTAATTGGTGCAGGAAGCAAGATAGTGCGCTGTCTTGCATAATATCCAGCTGACAGAATGTTATAGCTGGCTTAATTGGTAAAGATAAGACAGTGTATCGACTCTACCACTTTGGTAGCTGGATTTATCGGTACTTATCTCATAATAAATAACACATTTTGTAGACGTTTAGTTTTGAAAGTTTTATCTTAAATTGTATCAATGTAAACAGCGTCCCAGCTTTGTTGGTTGGTTGGTGAAGTATTTTGATCCAGTGGTTCCAGTTGTATGAATTGGATACTAGACTGCATTTGGATTATCTTATCGGTAGCTCTATCTGTGTAATTAATTGTAATGAGTAAAACAGTAATCTATTACCCTTATCATAAGCTCTGATTAGCTTGGGGTTCAATATAGATTATCCCATAATTATTATAATTAATTAGTTAGAGGTTTTTCCCCACAAACTCCATTGTCACGTCACGGGGTAATTTAGTGCGAGAAACTACCGCGTATAGTATGAAAAACTTTCGCGTATTTATTTAGAATGGAAGAGTGTACTGAGCAAATTACTCCTATAAAACCACCAGCCTTACATATTTGTCCATTACCATTCACTGTAATGTAATCCTGACAGTAGCTTTATTAAAATTCATTAATTATAGAGAGAGATAACATTCCCCATAACGATTGTATTAAATAAGTTGCAGCGATCGCGACTCCTATAGTGATTATGCATTCGTAAGATTTATATCATCCGCCTTAGCTTACAAGCTGGCGATGAATGCTTATGTTTATTCTGTCTCGTTATAAACAACCGAATAATTCCCATGAATCGTAACTTAAACTATTTTGGTTGTTGTTTTGATTCAACGTTAAGAATCTATTGATGTGCTCGTCTCTTTTGAATACTCAAAATTTCCTCGCGTCCTGTAAATATTTTGACAGCCGCTATGTATTCAGATTGTTATTTATAAATTTGGATGTTGCTTGTTTAATAAAGCTATTGACTGTCTGTGTCTGCGTTTCGGAGTACAATGCCAGTATTGGACATTAAATCCACAGGTCACGTCTAGTTGTATTCAGACACGAGGATACGTCACGCGTCTTACTTCCGGCGCTGAGCATTTACAGCCATATGCTGTGGGACCGGGGACCATGGAATGGAATGTATGCAATGCCTACATCATGCAAATTAAGTACGCTATAAGAACTACTACATAAAGTACGAGTATACGAGTATACAAGGTCGCAATATTTCACTGGGCAGACAGTGGAGCGCTGCTATTTTTAATAGCGTATTTTGCAAAATTAAACCAGCCAACAAAAGTTTGCGGTCGGTGTCGCGGATACTGATAGTGTTGTGTATCGTAAGAGTGTGCATAGGCATGCCTAGTTTCGCAAACCAAGCACTTCGCATTTAGGATTCTGTTACTGCTCCCGCGGATTCTTCTGAGCAGCTGCTGCTTTTTATCTTTTGTGATCTTTTTGCGCCATATTGAATCAAAAGAGTTGGCGAACGTACCTGAGACGCTACTGAACCGCATCAGCTGCAACAGCAACCTAAATACTTAAAACTTCTTTTTTTTTTTCATTTCTTCCAGGCAACCAAGGCGCGCGGAGAGCATCACGGTTCATTAATTTGAAGGACCGTTTATACCAATGATTTATATCCGGCACATCACATAGGCTGTCATTGTCTGACAGCTAAATTGTATAGACAGATGGAGGGACAGATGCGTGTGATGTAATCAATGATAGAGCCCCCAAACTAATATCGAATCTCGCCTAACGCTATCTGTAACACAATTTCTCTCATTGTCACACCCCCACAAGCTTTGTATCCTTGTGTCACACGCGTATCGTAATTTATTTCGGGTTCATACATAAGTTATACTATTTTAAGTCCAGGGTGTAAACCAAGGAGTAGTTTACCTCGCTCCTGGGAATACCCGGTTTACGAGCCCGGCCCTTGAGTTATAGGATATAATGTTTTACACGTTGGAAATATACCAGAGCCCTGATTACTCGCCGCTTTGAAGTTGACAAAGCATGCGTGATTATAACGCGCGACGCGCTCCCTCTGAAAGGGGTTGTTAACGCAAGCGCGACCTACAAACGCTGGAAAAAATTGTAAAACAGCAAAGCTTATCTGATGCATTTCTAACTCACTCCAATGGAAGGGATCATCGTTTGTTAAGCAACAATAGCCCAGCGTCTTGGAGATTGAGATGAACTCGAGCAGTTGGGAGGAAGTGCGTAATTTCCTCAATCTTACAGAGCGTACTCACTTAGTATACATGGAGATAAGAGCCCTTTCGCGCGATTTGAGCAGCTATAGATCGGAGGAGGCACGTGACGGACGCACAAAGGGACGCGGCCGTGACGAGACGATGAGCAACAATAATGAACTACGCTGGCATTCTCCCATTGTCCGCTGGCTACATCTCTTTGATCCTTATTCTTAATCAAACCTATTTAATGAGCAGCATTTACAGAGCAAAAAAGTTTAGAAGGTTTCGCTCCCCTTACGATCTTTTCACAAATTTCAACGTCGCGCTTCGCGATCTTTCCATTCCAGAATTTTAATGCGATTTTTCAGTAGCAATGTTTCTGATGCTTGCTCATCAAGCAGAAAATTAAAAATTTACCATCAACCTCAAGGGATTTGTTTTGTGAAGTTATTTCTGTTCGTTCAAGTAATTAACTTGGCGAGTTTTAAACCAACTTAATGGGTTGGGCAAAACAGTGAGATGAATTACTTAATTATTTGGTGGTGTGAATAATTTTGTTTGGAGTTCGAGAATATCTGTAAATTTTAAGATACCGGCCGCGCGCTTGTTTTCTCGCGGGGGTTGTATAATTGTTTTGTATTTGATTCGTGGTTATGGCCATGCTATAGAGAACTGGTTCATAAATGTCCAGATTGGCGAGCCTGGAAAGGAAAGTTAAATATTTATGTAGTGTTTGCGTGAACATTCGTTTGTACCTTTCGTTAGCCGTCTGTCTGCCGGCACGCACGCCGCGCTTGATTACATTCGATCAAAATTCAACCCGCACTTGCATCGCGACATTAATTTTTTTCCCATCTCCGCCATTCTGACAACTTAACACGATGAAGGATGTCAAAAAATGATAAAGACTACTATATATATTATTATATGTAAAGTCCTTCGACTATACCATATAAATGTTTCTTAGTAAACCTTCTACAAATAATTGCCTTTCCTCTACGTCTCATGAATAACCTCTTCATTGAATTGATTCTTCTATAACTTTAATTAGAAAAAGCAATGGAGTATGCTTATTACTAATAGCAGACAATGAAAATAAGCGATGGCGCTTAAACGTTTCAGTGTAACGCATAACGTGACCATCATAACAATGCACGTTTTAATTTTAATAGCTCTACGCTGTTCGCTGATCCATCGGGTATTAACGTGCAAATGAAATCATTATAAAAAGGATACCCGACCTTTGTGGTTATGTAACAGTGGACTACATAATTGTCCTATTGTGTCGGAAGTACTCGCCAGTCACGCGAGGCGCGTTACGCGTTACACTACGCGCGGCATCACACGAATGCGACAGAAATACTCAAGCTGCCTCTGTTCTTTAAACTAACGTAGGATTTAGTTTGATCTCTGTGATTGAATCGATTTTATAATTAGATCTCCATAGCGACATTGAGCTTATTGGATTAGGACGTATTCATTATCTGCGTTGGCAAACTGTGAGTTAAACAGTCCGTGAGGGAATTCGAGCTTTTCATGATAATTAATTATTATTTACACTGAGCTACTATATCAGTATACGCTAGTAGGTAATATATTTCAATTATTTATGTTTTTTTGTATTTTCCTCAAATTCTATTGATAGAAATTCATGCTTTGACCGACAAAAGAGCTAACTCATTAACGTAGTGTGATTTTGTGAAGGGTTATTTTCGTTTGAACGATCAGTTAGAAACAAAGTGGATGCATTAAGACGCGTGGTGACGAGTGGGACAGAAATACCCTCGCACGCTTCGACGTGATATTTTTGTTCTCCTTCGACAGGTATGCGTTACTCCACAGACAATACGATTAACGTTTTACTCAGCGCCATACTCATTAACTGGCCCACAAAGTTGTTTAATACGTTTTGCCAGAACGTAAACTTTGCAACCGAAGGTAGTTTTAGAGCGGCCAACTCATTTGTGCATTACATTTTACCACTTTATAAAAAGTATTAACTTTCGTCATAGAATCAGCGGCACCCGAGCGAAAAGTTTAACGAATTATTTTAATGGCGCTAAAATCCGCGCGTCAACAGAATTATTAGGGGATATAAGGGATTACTCGAACGAATGTATTGAAATGAGAACGTATTATCTATTTATCGCGGCGACAATGGTTTTTGGGCGGGTGTTTGTTGAGGTCCCTCAACAAAGGAGTCACGCTTCGGCTTGGCCCGCGGGCGCCGGCCAACTTGTTCGGATAAGCCGGATCATTCCGGATTATACTGAAACGTTTCCGACTGATACTTCTTATCGGCGCTAGGAAGATGCCTCTATTCTGTAAATAAATAACGACGCACACTACCCTTCATCGTTATATTCTGTTCCATTGCCTTTTGAGGTTTGAATTTCTATTGAAAGATACACATCTGTATCAATATGTTTTTCATTTGACCTTTTTTGACATGTAAGATAGAAATTAAGAATTACGCTGGAAGATCGATTTCTACTAAGACTTAAATATGTATTCGATAAGTAATCGTCATATTCTCTATCGATTCATCCATTTCATAAAATAAGCCTCACAGCAAAATGAAAAGTTCTTGAAAAATAATGAACGGTATTCTCCGCCTAATGGACCTTACAAAATCCTATGTGGCAGCCCTAAAAGAGAACATTCATATACCGTACTCTTAAGGCTTATGATCTCACATTTTCCTCTTCAAACTGTTAAGCCATGAAAGAGTTTACAATAACGTACCCTAAGTAGGTCATAATACGGATTGCCACCACGAAGGTTTTCATTAAAAGGAAAAAGGGACGCAGGAAAGACATGTAATTTTGTACCTATGTAGATACGGGGTCCAGCGAAGTCCTTTGCACGTAATAAATAATTCCCAAGTGGCTCGAGCCGAGATATATCTTATATCTTATCTTATCTATACTAATATTATAAAGAGGAAAGATTTGATTGTTTGTATGTTTGTTTGTTTGTTTGAATTGAATAGGCTCCGAAACTACTGGACCAATTTGAAAAATTCTTTTACCATTAGAATCCTTATTTTTTCGTGATGAACATAGGCTATATAATATTTTCAAAAAAGTTAGAGATCCGCATGGAAAATTCAATAATTGAACCGTGCGTTGTGTATTCAACCTCTTTTTCTATTATGGCGCGTCAGAATAGAAAAAGAGGTTGCGCACTGCTTGCTTTTTCTCTACGGCCAGTGTCAGTTATGGAGTGTCGAGTCAATGTCAAAAATCCCAATGCTGTTAGAAAAAGTAAGGGATCCGCGGGATCCGTATGAAAACTGTGAAACCCGTCGTGTTATCTATACTAATATTATAAAGAGGAAAGATTTGATTGTTTGTATGTTTGTTTGTTTGTTTGTTTGAATTGAATAGGCTCCGAAAATACTGGACCGATTTAAAAAATTCTTTCACCATTAGAATCCTTCATTTTCCGTGATGAACATAGGCTATATAATATTTTGAAAAAAGTTAGGGATCCGCATGAAAAATTCAATAATTGAACCGTGTGGGCTGTATATTCAACCTCTTTTTCTATTATGGCGCGTCAGAATAGAAAAAGAGGTTGTATAGCGCACGGTGCTTGCTTTTTCTCTACGGCCAGTGTCAGTTTTGGAATGTCGAGTCAATGTCAAAAACCCCAATGCTGTTAAAAAAAGTAAAGATCCGTATGAAAACTGTGAAACCCATCGTTTTAGTGTGTATAATTTCTGAAATTTTTGTTTAATACCCGTGCGAAGCCGGGGCGGACCGCTAGTTGTGTATAATTTCTGAAATTTTTGTTTAATACCCGTGCGAAGCCGGGGCGGGCCGCTAGTATCTTATAATATTATAAAGAGGAAAGATTTGATTGTTTGTATGTTTGTTTGTTTGAATTGAATAGGCTCCGAAACTACTGGATCAATATTAAAAATTCTTCCACCATAAGAATCCTAAAATTTCCGTGATGAACATAGGCTATAAAATATTTTCAAAAAAGTTAGAGATCCGTATAAAAACTTCAATAATAAAACCATAGCGATATACATCAACTTCTTTTTTTTTCTTTTTTTGCGCTGCTCGCTTTTGCTGTGACTCAACTTCAACTTCTTTTTTATGGCACCGCTTTTGCTACGACGACTCCGCCAGTGTCAGTTATGGATTGTCATAGACATCACAATTCGTTACTGGGGTGCGAGAGGAAACTCAATGTCAAAAAATATAAAGACTTCAAGATTGGAACCATGCGATGTAGGCTCAGAAAAACGATCGATGTAGGCGGTATAGCGGTGTGAGAGAAAAGTCAATGCCAAAAAAATAAAGGAGGTAAAGGTACAATTTTAAAAAGGAAAGGTTTTATTGTTTGTTTGTGGTCTGAATTGAATAGGTTCCGGAACTACTAGACCTTTTTGGAAAAAAAAACATCATTAGAATAATAATCATAGGCTATAAAATATTTTTAAAGTTAGTGATCCCTATGAAAACTTCAATAATAAACTACCATAACTAACGTGTGTATGTAAGAACTTAAAATTCTTTAAAATACCCGTGCGAAGCCGGGGCGGGCTTCTAGTATCTTATAATCACAAGCATAATCTGCATGGAAACGTTCACATTACAATAAATGAATAGAAAGAGAGATAAATAAAGCAATTCTTGTGGAATTAGATGACCACGCTACTTCATCATCTTGTTGTCAGAAGAAACAAGTTTTCTATTTAAAACGTGTTTTCTTAACCATTCTATTGTTAAAGCGATATACAGATCTTCCTATTATTCTACCTTTTCTAATATGATACTATCTACATTCTTAAACATGTTTGATCTTGTTTCTCGCAATTCTATTAGGCTAGAGTAATTTATTAATAAAAGAATCAGTCATTTATCAATAAGGTGTACAAAAGTTTAGTCTCCCTTTTCAGTTGTCGACACGACATGCTTTGTTTTGTTTGTTTTTGAACTTGTTACGATGTTTGTTTCCAATCGATCAACTGTTGCTCAACTTTGCAATACAATTTATGGGTAATCGTTTTACTTTGACAAGAAAGTTTATCATCATTTTATAGATATAGTATTCTTCTGATTGCGAGCAATTTTCTGTATAATTTTACTTCTATTACGATAGATTTTCAATTTATTAGCAAATGCAGTTACCTACCTTATTTATTTGACGACCTTTGGAGCCGTATCTTGTTGATGTATTCTTAGTAGTCTACTTGCGATAGAAAATATCATCATCTAGTCCTACTGCAATTACTTTGATGATAGATATTGACTTTATTTGTAACTTCAGACACACTTACAAAATACAACAATAATTAGACAGTTAGGTACTAAAAATAAACAACAATAAAATGCAGTCAACTATTATTATGTATGAACAAACAATAATAAAATTAAAATCTATGTGTGATATGTTAATTAATTAATAGGTCTAAGTGTGCTACTGAAAAAAAAAATAGTTAGATTTCGATTTGGAGCAAAACTCGTGACAAACTTTTTTGTCGTCTAGATAATCTGATATTTATAGTATGCCTTTTTGCTCATCATCGGCAACGATAGAAAACAGTGAAACAAATACGGAGAAACAAACCCTTAGTTAAACTTTAATATGCAAACGTAGAATGGCCCCAGCACGGCTCCAAATGTGGTGCACCATTGTTCCACAAACACAAGAGACGGTGAAATCAATATCTAATGAATATTTGAACCGGTCTACGATCAACCCGTTTTATATGTAGGTATACGTGTTCGGTTCTAGACCCTTTAATTTAGATCAGTAGGTATGCTCTAAGGAACGCTGCAGGTAGAGACGTTTCAGAATGGGAGTGCGCCCAAAATAATTAATTATAAGATCTATAAAGAGTTTTATTTGCTTCTGCATATACGTTAGTATAGCGGTTGTATTATTTTATTATGAACAAGCATTTGAAAAAATAATAAAACAAGAAGCTTGAATTATAATATTAAGGTACAAATCAGTGTGTGCTGCAGCCCAGCTAAAAGGAAATAACGCGTATAATTTTGCTCGAAGGGCAAACTATGATTTCAGTATTTATTACCTACCCTCAGAGGTGTCCAAAAACAAGATACCCACTAAAAACTAGAATGTTGTCTTGGTATTAGCTAACAGAGTCAAGATGTTAAATCTATCTAAATAATAGCTCATAAATTCTTATTGTGGTCAAGAATTGGCACTCATTTTACATTCTTTATAAACATTGTGTAGCCGATTCTTTATTTGATGGTTCCTTGTCCGATATTTCCATTACCACATAATTTTGTTACCTAATTGATTTTTTTCTGAAGGTCGCATACCATTTCGTGTGTTTTCGTGTTAGTTTTCTATTGTTAAGTGTCTAGAACAGAATCGATATTTAAACAGTTTTTCCTGTCATTTGCCACAACAACATCTATTATGAAATCTACAGAAAAGTATTCCTATACTTTGCTCGCACAATATATCTTTTAAAACATATGTTTTCAAAACTTAAACAATTTGTCCCAAGGATTACCAGATTATCCCCGACAAATCCACCGATGATGGAACCAATTGCCCCCAAAAAACCCTTTAAATCCCTTTAAAGAATAATGCGAGAATAAAGGCGTGGAGTGGGAGTTTGGTGGTGCTCTTTTTTAAGAAGGGAGATAAAACCCTTCTTAAAAATTATAGACCCATCTCGCTCCTAAGTCACGTCTATAAGCTTTTCTCACGAGTTATATCGAACCGTCTCGCCAGGAGACTCGACGAGTTTCAGCCACCGGAGCAGGCTGGGTTTCGCGGAGGATATGGTACCATAGACCACATTCACACAGTGAGGCAGATTATACAGAAGTCCGAAGAGTATAATCAGCCCCTGTGTCTGGCTTTTGTGGAATATGAGAAGGCCTTTGACTCCGTTGAAACCTGGGCTGTTCTACAATCCTTACAGCGATGCCAAGTAGACTATCGTTATATCGAGGTGCTGAGATGTCTCTACGAAGCCGCTACGATGAGTGTCCGAGTACAGGACCAGCAGACTAAACCGATCCAACTGCGCAGAGGAGTGAGGCAGGGGGATGTCATATCCCCGAAACTGTTCACGAGCGCGTTGGAAGATATGTTTAAGACGCTGGACTGGAAAGACAAGGGCATCAACATAAACGGCGACTACATCTCCCACCTGCGATTCGCTGATGACATAGTCTTAATGGCGGAGTCGCTAGAGGAGCTGAACCGGATGCTGGACAGTCTAGCTTCAGCCTCCCGATGTATCGGTCTTGGCATGAATTTGGATAAAACCAAAGTCATGATCAATGCCCACATTGATCCAAGACCGGTGATCGTACATGGCCACCTTCTCGAAATTGTTTCTGAGTACACTTACCTCGGGCAGATTTTGCAGTTGGGTAAAAACAATTTCGAGAAGGAAGCCAAGAGGAGGATCCAGCTAGGCTGGGCAGCGTTCGGAAAATTACGTCGAGTCTTCTCGTCATCCATACCGCAATGTTTGAAAACGAAAGTTTTTAATAGTACGTCCTACCAGTCATGACCTACGGAGCTGAGACGTGGACACTCACGATAGGGTTGGTCCACCAGTTCAAAGTCGCTCAGCGCGCTATGGAAAGAGCTATGCTCGGAGTTTCTCTGAAGCATAGGATTCGTAACCAATTCATCCGACAGAGAACTAAAGTCATCGACATAGCTCAGAGAATTAGCCAACTGAAGTGGCAGTGGGCCGGCCATATTTCGCGAAGAACCGATAACCGCTGGGGTAAACGTGTTCTTGAGTGGAGACCGCGACTCGGTAAACGTAGTGTAGGACGCCCTCCGGCCAGGTGGGATGACGATCTGCGAAAGACTGCTGGCAGATGCTGGATGCGACAAGCCGAAGACAGGGCGCTATGGCGCTCATTAGGGGAGGCCTATGTCCAACAGTGGACTAACATAGGCTGATGATGAAAGAATAATGAAACAACGCTTATAAAACGATCCTGATTATACTCAGTCAATTTTCTGTCAATTAATAAGTCTTACCCCAGTAAATCAAGTAATGTTTATCGTTATAATTTTTCTTATGTACCTACTTTATTTTTCTAATATACAATTCTTTTTTGTTTTGTGTTGCTATTTTTATATTTTCACATTACAGCACAAGACATTGACGTTTTGTATTGTTAAAGAAATAAAAACTCTGCGTGCTCAAAGACTTACTTCGCAACCCCAATTCTTCGTCCGTTAACTCAGCATCTCTGCCGAAACACGCTTGTAAAGTTTGCTAGAACCAACTGTGACATAATACTCGTACTTCAGAAAAACAAAGAGAAAGAAAACCACGTTCGTGGCCTCTTCGCAATCTAGTACGCACGTTGAAAATGGAAAAACAAGCGCTCACCGCGTCTGTAGCGCCGCCGCCGGCGGCGAGCTCCAGGCTTTGTCTTACGGAATCAAATCTCATTAGCTTTTAGTGCACGCCTAAGAGCTGCAGACGTAAGCTAACTACGAATGAAACGCTCGAAAAGTAATTGGCAAGCCTCGCTGGGACCACGCTCGATACCCAGCTTAATGGGCACAATGACGACACCTCATCTCAGATACAATTTGGTAGGTAATTGTAAAAGTCATAAACTTAACGGCCCAAGCCCGGACCGAAATTTCCCTTAATAGAGTATGACAGTAGAATAATAATTCCGACACCTGCCAGGGCTTTTACTAGCATGTCACTTTCACGATAATAGCCGCGTCAACAAAGTAAGAAGATTGGATGTTACACGAATTTTGGGGCAAGAAAACCTCGGAACAAATTGCCAGTGATACATTTTCTATCGCACATTCGGTCTGACACTGGCGATCGATCATTGAGACAGAGTTTTTGTTCGATTGATAATGATCGCGGTCGTTTAATTTCCCTTAATGCGGGAGAAAGGCGACTTTACGAGTGGGATATTAATACACGCTATCGTATACCGGACACCCGCATTTAATACGATACGCATCTTTAACAAATAATCAGGGTAGTTAACGTTATTAAATATGCTAAATCAAGGGCCAGAAAAAATCAATTCTCAGGCTCCCCGTAGCTTAAGTTATATTCTGATAGATTTAATGAACGTCGAAATGGTTGTGTGTTCGTATACATCGGGGTCCGGTTTCTGATGCTGGCATGAACATGCTCGTAATTCTTTCAACGGATGACAATGTCGTTTATTAATGTTCGCCAATTTAGCGTGTGTGTCAGTCGCTGTAGGCTCGTCGCGAATGAACGGTAGTGAGAACATGAGATGGCGTCGTTTCGTGGTGTCGCTCGTCCCGACAACACGGGGAAGTGGCTTGCTGCCAATCCACGATAGCTATCAGCACACAACGTAAGAGAAGAGATTGCGCAGCGAACCTTTTTTCCTTCGACAGAAGTTTCAAATTCACTTGTCGGGAAGCCAATGCAAGGGACCAATATCCACGCCCGAAAGCAGAATACTCAGCAAGCCTGTTATCGTCACATTGCTTGTACGCTCTAATGAACGATAGCATTTGCTAACCTCTGCAGGATTATACTGCTGCTTTTATTTACAATCGCAGTTTATTATCTTATCTGATAATGAAATATATCTATAACATATATCTCGAGATTGCTTTTGTCGCTACGATATTGGGAACATTTCCTGCCAAAGTTGATTGAATTTCGCTTGGCACCCAGAACATTCATTATTCATAAACATTTGCTCTGAAAACGAACGAACGTGACTCAAATTTTTATTATCAAATTATTAAATATAATACGAAAACGCCGCCAATGCCATTCACCAAATACGGCTCAATAATTTGATTTCCCAAATTTAAAAAAAAATACATTAAATCGCTCTTACGTACGATAACGACGGCCATTATCATAAAATTAGCAATTCACGTTGTTTATGGAAATAGATTAAAAAACGAAACAGAAATATAAAAATTCTGACCATGTTAAAAGGAATCCAGCAGCATGGTGGGTTGTTTCAGCCGTGGATTAGAATAATAAAATATTAATTGCCTGTAATAAAGTGTAATTGGCTGCGGGGAGTTTAGGCGGAATGCCAGCCGCTGTGCTTACGATACCGTGTCTAGATAAAACGCACGTTTGCTATAAAACCGCCGCCGTGCATTCGTCGGCCGCCATGCAGTCTATCGAATAATTCGTATAGTAAACGAATGAGACACTGACTCAGTTATATGCAAACCAGTCTTAAGGCGCTATTCCGATCCAAATAAACGCCACCTTTTTCGCCATTGTATCTCATATCACCTAAGTACGTTGAACGAAGGAAATTTCCAAAATTTTATTGGGAGTGTTTATGGTACCTTTAAGGCGCATACAGCACCTAAACTAGCGCCACCACCTACTTTATGTTATTATTTTGTTTAACAAAGGAATTTTCAAAAATCCATCGTCCAGTTTGTGATACCTATCATAAGCTTTTTTTTAATGCCTCTGTAATAGTTTTATTCTATTTAGTTTAGGAAGAGATACGAAAATAGATTTTGGTGGCCACCAAGGGCAACTTCGTATCTCTTCCTAAACTAAATAGAATAAAACTATTACAGAGGCATTAAAAAAAAGCTTATGATAGGTATCACAAACTGGACGATGGATTTTTGAAAATTCCTTTGTTTAACAGAATAATAACATAAAGTAGGTGGTGGCGCTAGTTTAGGTGCTGTATGCGCCTTGCTTTTTTTAATGCCCCTGTAATAATTATATTTTGTATAGTTTTTGTTTAGGTTGTCCTATTTTCGGCCGCCTAACTCTATTTTCTCTTTCTATACGAAATAAACAATAACATTAAGAAAGCCTTTAATAGATATCAATAGCGCACCAATACTTTTTTGAAATTTCTTTTGATGAACGTAATAATAGAAGGCGGCGCTAATTTGGGTCTACGTAACGCCAAAATTCGGGATCCATGAATGTTATCATAACGCTGTAGACGGTTTATGTTATGAGCAAAGTCGTTGTACTTAGCGTGTCTCTGGTTTTGGGTAAACATAAGCTTAGAGACAACAGCCTTCAGGAGTTCTCTGAAGGTTACAGACGCCCTTTCTGCCACCCACAATTCTTTGAAGCTCCGTGACGAGAAATTGTAATTTAAATTGAAAATACAACTGAAAGCTTTTTTCTGTGAAATCTCTCGTTTATATGCAAAATTATCTTATGCTACGTGTACTTATTTATTTATTTATTTATTCATTCAGGAAAAGTTAAAGGCTACAAAATTCATATTTATATTAACTAGGTTAGGTACGAGTATAATATGATAATCTTTGATAATAATGCAGCCCACGCATGAGGTAGTAGTCATCTAAAGTTTACAAACAGACCAAACAAACGTCGAAATAATTAATTATAATAGTCTAGGGTAGTATTTATTTTATTTATTTATTTTATTTATTTATTATTAACTAGGACGATTACATGAACCAATTACACTATTGGTTAACACGTTCAATTTGAAAAGTAATTAACTTTTAGTTTAAATAAAATAGTAGTGAAAATACAATATGCTAACGAGACCCTAGGTAGGTCTGTGGAGTAATGAGGCTCTACAGGTTTTCAAAAAATTAAATGATGGTCTGGTCGAACTGACGTGTGACCCGAGAGCTGGTCAGTATCTGGCGCAGCGCATCAGCATTGTCATACAGCGAGGCAGTGCAGCCAGGATCTTACACACATTGACATGTATTGAAATGTATTTACCTGTAGTTTGTTCAATTATTTCAATTGTAAATACTAGTTCTAATTTGGTTATGTAATTGTAATTTACTTTCTGCTTTTTTAATTGTCATTATAATACTATTAAACAGATTGTCTATATTGCATTGCGTTCGCAATGTTCGCATGGCAGCAGTCTCGGTTGGCATATCGAAGTCATTATCTGCGTGCACGAGTAGGATCGTTTAAATGTCAATTACAAGTATATGCAGCATAGAGCTAATATCGATTAGGTATCCAATATCGCACAGCGGCGGCGGCGGCGGCGTGCCAACACGGTATACCCCGTTATTGTTGTTATTAATCCGAGTAATTTATGCTCTGATAGACTTGTAACACCGGTTAATACATTGCGCATGTTATGAATACAAATCCGCAATCAAGGCGAGACATCATGATTTTAAGAGTATTAACGAGAACGGTACGGATTACGTTGAATGGATGAGCTCGACAAACCTATCTGTTACTTCATGCTTCGCTTCATCCATAGATGTCTCCGCGAACATTGTGTTTCTGTCTCGCTGGAGATTTATTTTCTACAATCTCGAAAACGCCGCGTGCTCTACCTACTCGTTCAATGAAAACTTTATCGTGGATTTAAGAAAAATAGTCGAGTGGCACTCGGGGCTTGCTTTGTGGCTGTAATACAATTCTTTTGAAACATAAAGCTGTTTGTTTTCCTTCGAAAATTGAACGGCCCGACGAAGCACCTGCATAAACAAGGGACTCGGATCCGTTCGAATTTAAAATGAAAGCTCTCGGTCGAGCTTCGTTTGCCAGAACCACGATGGGGCTCGCGATAAAAATGACTCGTTTATAGATTTATGGGTAACCCCTGAATGGAGTCACATACGTTTTGTTTAATCGACTGGACTTTGTCTTAATGCATAAGTACCGTATATTTGACCCCTTTGGGTTAACTGACTTAACCTGTTTCGCTGCTGCAAACGCAATTCTTGGAAAGAGCCAGGCCTCATGCAAAGACATGGAGCACTGTGTGATTGTTTACATCGATTGGTAGCTGCGGGTGTTTGTTATTCGAGGCGTTGAGAAGGGTTTTTTGTGAAGATCTAGTGTCGAATTCTGACTTTTCTGAAGCAATTTAGCTGATGTTATCTGTGGACCTTCACGAACGCACACTGAATACAAACACATTGTCATTTATTTCATTACGTTGTGTATTTATTGTCCGCAGATGCGGTCTGCATGCAGACTTCACGGAGCTGACGGCGTGCGTCGGCGGCGAGCTGGACCGGCATGAGGGCTCGGCGGTGCATCGCCGGTATTTCTACATCACACTCCTCAGAGAACCCGTCGCTAGGTAAGCTGTAGCCACCAGGAATACCTTCAAGCTTGACAGTATCTATATGCTTAGCTGCATCCCCACCAGAGTCGAGATGATACATTGCAAGTTAGCGACTTCAAGGTAGCATGCTGCACTTACAGTGGTGATCATTGGTAGCTAATGGTAGTTGCGTTCGAAGTCAATTTCTATGCGTACAGATTTCAATAACTTTATTTCTTTACGCTTACAAGCAATAAGAAATGAGACAAGTCAGTTTTTATGCCATAAATATAATAATTATAAATCTTCATTTAAATTTACCGTCGTGGAAGATGTGAAATATTAGAACTATCTTAAAATTTTACTCTTTCGCAAAAAAAGAGAGCAAGCTGTCTCATATAAAAATAAAATTAAACGAAAACTGATGAATAACTTAATACGTAACTTAAAACCTGTAAGGGTTGGCTAACGATCAACGTCACTGAACTTTGGTGATCCACTCTACAGGGTTCCTCCCGGAGAAATAACACCATCCATCCCTTCCTATATTCTGTCAAGTTTATCACTAACCTATTTTCTTTGTCCTCATTTAGATGAACGAAGATCCTGGTTAACAGGGCCACTAATATTACCCATATTGGAGTATTCAGCCAAATCAGGTGTTGGTCAATGACTATTATTACAAACTCCGAAAATGTAGGTGTATACAGCAGTGGCCTGCTGTTTGTTATTTTAGAACCATAAGACCCAAAGGATCCGAGCCACGTTTACTTTGGTACGAGTTAGAATAATTGGACGGTACCCAGTCAAAGCTCATTGATTCTACGGAATTGCCCCTGGTTATTATGTAAAGGAATTTCCAAATGATATTTTCCGTAAAATGAGGGTGTAAATTCAGTGAAGTGGCTCGAAACTCTTGACCGGCTTCGCAGAATGAAATTGGATATTTTTTTGTAAATAATAAATTCCCTGTGCGTGCTCTTGCGATAACTGGTAAAGTGAGCTACCCTTATTTCGTGCCCGATTCCAAATGAATGATGACGCAGATATGCGGGTTGGCAAATGCGAAAACGCTACTAGATAAGCTACCAGCTTGCTACTGTGCGGCTCTACTGTTACCTTGTAGATATTCCATCAATTCGAAGTCATCTCCACCATTGTCATTCGTAAAACTAAGGTTTGGAATTATATGCCTGCTTCTGTTTTTCCAAAGTTACCATCTCGCTACTTTGCTACCAACTCGCTACTATGCTACTCTTGTACTAAGCGGTTCTTTTCCACCTCTACTGTTTTTGTTTTTCCGCCCAACTACAACCTGAGTATTCAGTACGAGTGAAAAGGTGTCTTCTAGACCTTCGTAATATATCTTCGGCCACATCTTCACTTACCATAAGGTATGGTTGAGGACAAAGATCTATTACCGATTATAAAATTGTTACTTTAAATAAAATATGTATAACTAAAATCTGTTTTTGCGAAAGAGCGTAGAAAGCAAACGCAATATTATTGTAATAATATTTGTTGTGCTACCACTCTATCAGGGTTCAAGTTAGAGGCTTTTAGCTTTTCAATTGAATTACAGAACATAAAATGTTCGTTAACCCGAGTAATCCAATTAGCACTAAATTATTTGACTCAATGATTTATTTTGATAATAGTTCTAGTAATCTACTTCAAATTTGTAGTATCAATTCCAATCTAATATTATAAAGAGGTAACATTTGATTGTTTGTTTGGATTAATGAAAATTTTGTTAAATGCCCGTGCAAAGCGGGCGAACCGCTAATTTACAATAAATAAATAATATTTAGCACTCCACACGGCACTAAAAAGCATTTACAGAGCGAATCTAACAGAATTGAAATAAAAATATAGTCAAACTAGGCCTTGATCTCAGTACTCCCGGGATCCCCATTTGCTTCCTTGAATCTGAAAACACGATTGAGAAAACAATATTACTTAATAAAAATCACGAAGTGCACTATTTTGCACACATGCTCTAGAGATAGAGCATGTGTGCAAAATAGTGCACTCTAAATCTCAAGAACCTTGTTGTCTATAGAATTTTTTGATTCGTAGGTTATTATAAATTATTTGGTTCCAAGTTCATGGTTTTCCTAGTTCTCTTGAATAAATTACTGAATTTTACGCGCTTACGCTAATCCGCCGAAAAACGCGCTCGGGCCTTTCCAAAAACTCTGTCTCTGTTCCTATGAACGCGAATTCGAAGGTTTTTTTTTCAAAATGGCACGCATTGTGCCCTATGACCGCACAAAAGAAGAATTGGTTGTCAACTTGTCTTACGGTGATACAGATGATATAAGAAACAGAAAGATAGATGTTGGTTCTCACCGATAGACAGTGTAATGTTTACGCAGTGTCGAGTTACATCTGGCATTTGTGATTCATCGCGCTCCGATTACTCAAACTAGTTTTATAAAATGTTTTAAAATGCAAATGTCTCTAAGTCACCCTGGCGTATAATTATTTACGTTTTAATGTAATTTATTGTGGTGGAACGCTATCAATCTAACGTGATACTGATATGTTATGTTAAAACGATTTAAACGGTGAATCTATGCTTAAATTACGTCGGTTCCAGTGGCGCTTTAATAATTCATTACAAGTAGGAAAAGTATACGTAATTATACCTAATTGAATTTTTATCTTTATAGACATAGACATTATTGTGTATATGTTGCTGGTACAGTACCTACTAAACAGAATATTTTACTTTATTCAGAACTAACAAATGTGGCGTTATTTTTAAACACATTGTTTGTTGTATTTCAGTTACAGAATGCGGATAGTTTTACTCTGCTCTGAATAATGCAAATATTCAGTTTGTTTGATAAATTCATTATGAATTAGGAGGGTTAACTACGAACCTACACTGTGTAGGATGACCACCAGTTTGAACACGTCCTTCATTAAAGTAGGATTTTAACAGGATGAGTCTAGTTTTCGTAAAAACTTGGTGTTTTTCCATCACAAACAAGGTTCATATTCGCATACTACGAACGCTATACGCTAAGTGAAATGAAATAAAAATACCACTCCATTTTCCGGTGGCTTCCTTTGGATAAAGTCAAATAATATGATATTCCCAATTGGTTCTTAACCTTTTTGTTATAAAAGTAATTAAATGCCGTTCTCTGAAATTATACCAAAGTAAGCCCAAGTTCACAAAGCTTTGTTCTCAACTTTTCTCTTGTTTTGGTTGGTATACCTACTTATCGTTAGAAATTCAAGACCCTATTAATCTGGGTAGCAACCGCAATCTAATCGGAATAGAGTACAATGGGCCTTTTGTACGGATCATATTTTTACAATCACTTTTGTTGGATTCGGAAATGTTTGCTTTGTAAGTTTTCGTCGATATTATTATCTATCTAATCCATATTTTAGATATAGTAACTTAAGGAATTTGAATTATGACATAATTTATTAACTCTAAGTAGAAATTTGTTGTAAATTGATTCATTTAAATAAATTAATATTCATTTGCTATCTATAAATGAAAAAAAGAAGAAGAAAAAAGAATATATGTATTGACATTATTTTTATACTTTACTAGAAAATTGTTGTAACTTGATCATTTAGATAACGTAATAATCATCAATTTACAGCTAATTTCTACAAGAGTACCTACCTATAAAAATTATGTCATAATTTAAATTCCTAAGTTCTTGTAGGTACGATTATGCGAAATTGTAGGTCTAATCTTGTAGGTACGGTATATGGATATATGAATTATATCGACGAAAACTTACAAAGCAAACATTTCCGAATCCAACAAAAGTGATTGTAAAAATATAATCCGTACAACAAAGGCTCATTGCACGCTATTTCAGAGGCCCCTCTGAAAAATTATCTAACCCCTTGTTGCTCATGCTAATCATACTCGTAATATGCAGCGCACTTAATATTTTCTCAGCAAGTTCGCAAGTACTCAGCTAGGTATTAAGATACCCTGTGGAATAAACATAAAAAGTCATTTAGACGGAAAGAGTGATGCAAGAATTCTTATAATACGAATATCGCTGGTATAATTTATATAAATGGAAATCTTTCCTCTATAACTGAACTATGGTAAACTACGATACTTACGTTCGACTATGGTACAATGGTAATTAGTGCTTGTTTGCCACCTTGGTAGTATATAAAAAAAAAAAGAAATGGGAGAGTTCTTTGAGATCTAACTCTTTAACCATAGATTATCCTTCTTTTGGCAACCAGTTTCTGAGAGCGGATTCACACAGGTTTAGCTAAGTGAAAATTAACCCATGTCCTAACATCAAGGTCTACTTGACAAACTTTGTAGATCACCGCTCGGCCCTAGATAAAATAGAATTCCTCAGATCGCATAAGGACAGATACGAGCCCTGAGTTCCGTTTGACGATGGTGTCGAGACGACACGACATCGTGACGACATAGTTTTTGTATGAGGTTAGAGGCACGATAGAGGCGCGGTACCGAATCCCATAGATAAAAAGTCACAATGTCGTCTCCTCGTATCGTGAAACCGACCTCGCCGCGTCAATATAAAAAAGGTATTTTAATGGAATATTGACATTCTAAGAAATGCTTTTCAATCTAATTTATAAAAAAAAACATTCTTTTTAATTTTTCACTAGATAGGGTTGCGTAAAAGTAAAGTATGATTGACACTTGAGTTTCATACAGCGCCATCTATCTTAGTCTATGACAACCACTTTCTGTGTAAATTGCCCCTAAGTAAGTGTCAGAATATATAACAGCTTACTGTATGACAGCTGGAGCACGTTTCCGAGAAAGGCTACCGAAAAATAATATAGCAGATGCCTCCCAATTTATTCATGAGTGCCGTGTTTTCCTGAAGTTTTTGTTTATCCTATTTTCACCGAATTATTTACTTTAACATCGGCCTCGTTATTGTACTTATTAGTATGCTGGTAATGAACTTGAACATTTAAGTAGATACCGTTAATTAGAAATATTCTCTTCATTGTATTGTTCATTTGTAGAATTCGTATTTTACAGCGACAATCGTTCTTACTCGTATCACAGTCTACTTTATATAATTTATTAATCGTTTCTTTGACTGTTTCTTAACGACAATAAGAGTTATATAACAAAAATCAACATTATGCCGAGTATGTAAATAATGATTTCTATCCAATGGATGCCATGGCTGAAAGAGATCGCTTCTAAGCGATAAGGCCGCATTGTACATGTCTTATAATAGTCGCTTGTTATAGTGTTTGTCTGGTGTATATAAAAAAGCATTTTTGTACTGTATTGTTTGTCAATAGACATCAAAACAACAATTGATTTGTATTTTATTTTTACGTTGGTTCATAGCTAACAATATGCGCAAAACTTGTGTCCACTGACTTACTTGTAGAATCAAGAAATAAGTTATCGAAGGTCGAGTTAAATTGAACACGAAGGGTACGCAACCATCATCGTTAGAAGAATAATAAAAAAAACAGTTTTTTTAGCGAATCGATAAAAACAAAAATGCGAACATGATGCAGTCATCCATCCAAGTACCTACCGCGCTTTACGCTGCTTTACTTTATTATGATTAATTTATCATATATGATTAATTTATAGATGTTGAATTGGTATCCCCTTGATTTAATTTAATATTTTAATTATTTATTGCAGTGATAGTGGAAATATAGTAATCATTTCAATATCTAGTTATTACGTTTCAAGAGATAAAAACTTTGACAAAGAGAAATAAAAGGAAATAAAACTAACACATTTTTTTACCAATCCTTACATGTAAATATCGTTTTCTCTCTCAAACACGGGTTTCTTCTTTCTCTCTACGCGTGCTCTGGAATGAATCCGTACTTCTTAATTATTAAGTTATTTTTCTAAGTTAGCTATTTACTCAGCTCGTAAGCACCTGCAGGGTCGTCCTCGAGCCTCCTTTACATAACCCCTCGTCCACTCTTTGCGCCTGTGGACAATGCTAATGTTATGGTTTGGTCTTCCACAGGTATCTCTCGGAGTACAAGCATGTAAAACGGGGTGCGACGTGGAAAGGCTCTCGACACTGGTGTCAAGGACGTACTGCCACTGGTAAATACCATTATCGATATCTATATCTATACTAATATTATAAAGAGGAAAGATTTGATTGTTTGTTTGTATGTTTGAATTAAATAGGGTCCGAAACGACTGGACCGATTTGAAAAATTATTTCACCATTAGAATCCTAAATTTTCCGTGATGAACATAGGCTATAGAATATTTTTTTAAAAATTAGGATTCCGTATGAAAATTTCAATTTTTGTTAAATAACCGTGCGAAGCTGGGGCGGACTGCTAATAATAATATAATCATAATGGTAAATACCATATGTATATTGAATGTCTATACAACTTCCTTAGTAATTCAATATTTTTTATTCTTCGTTCTATCTGCAGTTTTGTAAGTTTTGCGGGATAAAAAGTAGCTCTATGTTATTCTAGATTTAGAACTTTCTAGATGTCAGCCTAAGAGCAAACGTAAAAGCACGACGGTCGCAATTATACTTTCCTGTTTACATGTAGAACGCAGAAAATACAAAAAAAGTAATTTCCCGCGCGATTGGTAGCGATCAGCTTTAAGCTTAAGGGTAATTGGGTCCAGGTGAACGTGAAACTTTTTAAAGATCCTCTTATCACTGAGGGGTTCCGTATAAAATGAAACAAAGGGATGAAGTCGCAGAAAGATTTCCCAAAGCGCTACTTATATGAAAGTGGTAACCTCCAATTGTAAGAAATGGAACTACCGCACGTATAAAAAGAAACGGGAATGTAAGTACTTGAAACTTATCACCAAATACAAATTGGCCAATGGAGACTCAAAGTAGAAAATGAAGTTGGGAGGAGGAACGAATGGTGGTTCTTATTCACTATAACGATTCTTTATGCGTTATCGGAGTATCAAGTTAATTCTTAGTTATTTTAACCGACTAGCAACGAAGAAGGGTTATGAGGTTGGCACACATAGGGTGCCAACCTCATAACCCTTCTTCGAGTATGCGCGATCTTGAGTGCTATGTGTGCTACAATATTTTTAAACATAAATTATAGAACTGCCAGATCGAACAATACTTAACAGGCTTTGTCGAATTAGTGAAAGATTATTGTACTTTTATTTTATACTATTATCCTAATCACATAAATATTTTAAATGTCAATGTAACGTGTAACCTCTGTATATTTTACGTTGTACCTATATGTGCCTACTATTTGTCGTGTAATACTATTTTAGCTATAAATGAAACTTTGTAGGTAGGCGATTTCTTTGTTCGCACGTTGCACTGAAACTACAATATGTCCAATTGTAACAAACGAGGTCTTCCATCTTAGATGGATAAATTTATATGCAAATGAATAATCGGCATAAAGTCATTAAATAAATATATAAAAAAAAATGGAAAAAAATAAACAGATTACGTTATCACAAGCGAAAACATATTTATAAAGAAAATGCCACACGTGTTGTAGATTATACCTAGTTGCTGAAAAGCGTTGTTTGGGATACTCGTAAAAGTTAACGCTCACTCGAATGCATTGTTTTGTAAACACGCTTTTCTTGTAAAAACTAAGCTCGCAGTGTCTGCTTTCCATATTACGTAAAAAGCAAATAAAAACGCCACGCCTCGAGTTTAAAGCGTATAAAATAAAGTTCCTTTGAGTCTCATGTTTATAAAGAGTTATTGCACAAATTGATTTATTTTACTTTATTTTATTTTAAGAATTATAGGAAAACTTACAGCTATGCTTTTACAATAAGGTTTTTGCTTAATATAACATGCACGATACATGCATGATATGTACTAAGGGCTAATTACAAGTTTCCACTTATAACTAAGAAAAACTCAGGTAAAATACAATAGACGACGACGTTATAAAGATGTACATACATACAGACAGACGATTATGATGATTATAGCACTTCTGATAAGATTATTATGGCACTTCTAGTCTAATTTAGGTTGTAGTTTATTCTATTAATAGATAGATTACTATCTATCTACCAATAAAATACAATTATATAGATAATGACTATAGTTGGCACTTCAGATACACACATACAAAATACAACAACAAAACCGTACACTAGCCGGTAGGCTAGTGCATATAATAATATACTAGTTTAGGTAGGTATATGTACCTAACCTAGTATATATTATTATATGCACTTCAGTTTGCTAATTCTTTGAGATATGTCGATAACTTTTGAGGATTATTAAATAAAATAAATATTGCTCGACAATCCACATCATCTCCACCAAACTAAGCAGTTATGTTATGGGTACTAGATGACCGATATACTTGTCTTGTCTTGTTTCTATAGAAACGGTTAAAAGTTGTTTCTATTACATGGGAACTGATTCTGATAGGATAAAAAGTAGCCCAGAACTAACTGTATGCTAAGTTTCAGCCAAATCCGTTCAACAGTTTTGACGTGAAGGGGAAACAAACATCCAAACGGCCATCCAAACTTTTTAAACTAGTTTGGCAAGCTCGCATAATTAATTTAGTCTATTCATTAGAATTTATGACGGCCAATAAAAGAGGTTAAATTAACGATTATTACTGCCATTAAATACATTAGCTTAGTAAAGATCACTGATAAGGCGATGGAATGGCTTATAATCACCTCTTTATATCCGCAAGTTATTTGTAACTAGCGGCCCGCCCCGGCTTCGCACGGGTATTAAACGAAAATTTCAGAAATCATACACACTAAAACGATAGGTTTCACAGTTTTCATACGGATCTTTACTTTTTTTAACAGCATTGGGGTTTTTGACATTGACTCAACATTCCAAAACTGACACTGGCCGTAGAGAAAAAGCAAGCACCGTGCGCTATACAACCTCTTTTTCTATTCTGACGCGCCATAATAGAAAAAGAGGTTGAATATACAGCCCACGGTTCAATTATTGATTTTTTCATGCGGATCCCTAACTTTTTTGAAAATATTATATAGCCTATGTTCATCACGCAAAATTAAGGATTCTAATGGTGAAAGAATTTTTTAACTCGGTCCAGTAGTTTCGGAGCCTATTCAATTCAAACAAACAAACAATCAAATCTTTCCTCTTTATAATATTAGTATAGATGAACGGCGTTACTAAAAGTTAATAAATAGCAAGCGATCGATATTATGAAATATCATAATTTCAATCTTGATGACGGTTTCAGACTTACTATTAAATAATCAATAAAAAAAATAAAGTAAATCTAGCAGCTATCTCCCTTATTCATAATAGTTTGCTTACTTTAAGCATTGCTATTCTCACTCTGTATTATTTCGTTGGTTAGTACAGTGATAAATAACACTACTTAGCATCTGTATCATTAAGTAAAGCACCATTATGTATAGGGGGTATGGTCATCATCATCAATCATCATCAACAGCCTATGATAGTCCACTGCTGGACATAGGCCTCCCCTAATGAGCGCCATAGAATGCATTACTCATCATTTGGGGGTTATTGCCCATAATCCCCACGCTGGGCATGCGGGTTGGGGATCGCAGTTCTGTGGAGTTTTTCTGCAGAGGGCGCTGTTGCCCGCCCCCCGGTGTGTCTCCCTTAGTCGCCTCTTACGACACCCACGGGAAGAGTTGGGGTGGTGAAATTCTATTCCGGCACCACACGGCTCGGGGTATGTGTACCTACTCGGTTTGAACCGCTTTCTTAAAGCGTCGCGGACGCTGATAGTGCGCTGATATTGTGTGTCCTCCGAATATGCAGATTGACAAGATTGGACAATTTGGACATTCCTAGTTCTGAAGACCCAGTTAGGGTAGTTGCAAATAATGCTTCCCCCGCTACGCAAAGGTAGCTCCAATACTTCAGTCATCTCATCCCGTGACCACGACAGTGTGTAAACCTGTTGAAACGGCAGGGAAAATAGGTAAATAAACGCGATAATATATCGATTATATACGTTCTGAAATATACTAAAGCCTATGTTCATCAGATCTAAATGTAGTTCCAGTACTTTCGGAGCCTAAATTCACTTCAAAGAAACAAACAAACAATCAAATTCATAAAGTACCATGTAAACTTGATTTAGTGGTTATATTCTCTTTGACTTCATTCAATTGATCAAATCACGACGTGTTTTTTGATAATCAAGGCGTACGACTTGCTTTTACGAGTATATCTGTCATAGATTTATCGGCACGGATTATGCGCTCGATGCGCAGGGTATTGTTCTCTATGGTAGAATAGACAATAATGACATCGGATCGCCATACATTGCGTACATTATTGTAGCTGAAGGAATTAATTCCAAATAATTTACGCATTCGATGACAAAGTGATGTAATATTTATCTATCCTACCCAAAGACCTTAACATTCTTTGATTCTACCCTAGAGCGCAATCCCCTCCTGATTATAGGAGGAAGGTTGCCATAAGAACTTTGAAAAAATGTCATACGTCGTTTCAGTTCAGAGTTCATGGCCACATTTCAGGTCATCAATATATATGAATTGCATTGTCAACCGATTTACGTTATGAATCCGGAAAGTGGGTCAAATCAACTTGCAAGATTTACGAATTGGCATCACCGTTTATTTATTTATTAAGTAGGTACAGTAACTAACAAGATTTAAAACAAATAAGTTACTACACACAAAGTTACTACTGGTTACCATTTCGATTTTGGACAGAATTTTTAAGAAAGGCTTGTTTAAAAAGATATTTTGCAATATTAATATTATTTAGGTACCTTAGTTAGAGCAACACCCCCAATTATTAATAAAATCGAATAATAATGGTTCTAAAATTTAGAAAAGGTAAGTCCCCTAATTGTCGATGGCAAACAGAGACAAACAAAACTAAATAAATGCACGTAAAACACAAAGATATTTATATCATACATATATCGATATAATCATAGAATTTTATCTGAACTATTTTTATTGTAATAATAGTTAGCTAAAACAATAGAGCTAACTGCTGACTGCAAACAGTCTAAACGAAGCTCAATTGATAAATATAAATACCAGTCGGAAGCGTTCCCAAGACGCTGGCTGCATAACCTCGCTGTATGGTAATGCTGATGCGTTTGCTACTTGTTTATGTAGAAATCCCATTTTCCAGAAATCCAATATATCGTTTTTCGTAGTTATGGTACGTGATCAACTGCTATTCCTCCAAACCTGTATCCACTACTCAAAATATTTTCATCATTCCAAATAGTTCTAAGAAATGCGATATGAGTATTGTCTACGCCAACAAATATCTCTAAATGTTTACTTTAGTTGTTTTATTATATTATTTTCTGCTTCAGTATACTCTGCTAACATAACGTAGCTGTGATTAGGCCGATGACAGACAAGTTAATTAAATAGCAGTGATGAAAGTAAATATGAAAACATTTATTTCGTTTTTGTTATAATGCCAGGAATAAATCAAGTGAATGTAGCTACGATATTAACGATACCTATAAGAACATATGAGACTATTATCTAATTTCTACCCAAGGGTTTGCTAACACCCAAATTCGTAAGGATAATTATTTACTGGTCACACTCAACTGACACCAAAAATGGAAATATGAATACCTGAATAATGAGATTATTTACTACGAATAACAAAAACAAAGGAAATAAATTATTGTGCGTTTTCTCTGATTTAATAGTACCGAAACTATTTGCGAATGATTTCCACGGAATTCCTCTTATTCTTTGAAGAATGCACGTATTCTCTAATGCGCGTGCTTATATTGTAGTAAAACAAAACAATCTTTAGTTAGAAAGCATAAGTGTCATTCAAGGTGTACCGAGCAGGTTACTTAACCACATCCACATGGCTTGAGGAACCCTTTGATCCATGAACTGGGCTTCACACATTGCTCCCAACCGTATACTAATCCTCCAATGACTTTAAGCTTATAAGCTTCCTGGAAATCGGGATGAAAGTCAAGAAGAGTCCTTACTTTTACCCAGCTAAAGGATTACGGACTTACCTACGGCATGACTTGACTGTGAATATTACACAGAAATGCTGATATCTATATCCTCTAGTAAAAGGAGACGCAAAAACTAAGACAATGTTAATGCGCAAGCTTAGCGTTTGTCTTGAAAAACTGGAAACACGTGAAGTGACATTCGACTGGCGTGTCGCGGAGAAAGCAAACAAAACATGCGTGACTCTGCCCGCTTCGAAGCTAAAACAACAGCAGAAATATCTTACAGTGCGACAACTTCGGGGGAATTTAAGAATACTGTAAGATTCGTACAAAAACACTTTTTAGACTGACGTGATCCATTAGGCACCGCCCCGCCGCCGTGTTCGACCAACACCGCCGCGCGCCGTAACGTAAACAAAAACCTTCAAATCACGACATTTTGGTTAAAGTCTCAAAGCAAAGGTTATTTCCATCCCATGGGAACTGTCTTATGGGATAAGAAGTAGCCTGTTCCCAGATTTATCGCTACATGAATGGAAAAGTTTAGTAATTTTGCCGTGAAAAAGTAACACATACATGGATCTAAACATCCAAACTTTCGCATAATATAATTTTCGTGCAACTTTGTATACTGTATTATTTGAGCGAGTAACTTAGCAAGTGTGTGCTGCTTTTTGAAACTTATTTCAGTGAGGGTGAAAAAAGCCTGGCCCACATGATACATGTTGTCTCTGGGGTTTCGTTATAGTGAAACCATTATTTCATAGTGTTGAGTGGGTGAATCGAAATTGCGACACCGCTTATTAATATTTCTACTGTGTTAATGCGCACAACTATTAACATTAAATTATAAATTACAAACGAGCCACAGCGTTCGCGTGCCGGTATTCTTGTGTTACCGATATTTAGTTCCTTTCTGCGCATTATATGCAGACTTCTACTTTACTTAAAGTTATAGTGTAAGCAACGTAGGTAAACAAAGCCTTTGTTATGTGCTAATCTTCAAGAAAACCACTGACACTAATAAGGTTAACCTGAATTTTGAGCGTCAATATTTACCAGTTTTCATAAATTTGTAAAACACCTTTTGAAAAAATTTATTGTAATACTGTAGGAGTTCTAAGATTGTTCTGGGCAAATATTAGGAAAACGTGTCAGAAGTAGAAAGCAAGAAAACCAATTCCCCGTTTGAATCGTAAACCAATTTTAATGTATTATTTTTTTTTCTTCAAGAAAACGGAACAAGCACATACATAGTCCACCTGGCGCTAACTGAACCTTTTGGCTATCTTATATCATTCGATGAGATGGCTAAGTGACCTTTAGCCATTTTGTTGAAGGTTGATCGTTCGAACGGCACCGGTATTTATCTGAACAGTGCTGTTTGTAGCCCACAAACAGGCTGAATCTACGACTCGACGGCGATACTCTGATTTTCAATGACAGAGATCGCATCGTCATACATTTCGTACGTATTGAAGTTGAATTTCAAATAATTTACGCATTCGATGACTAAGTGACGTTTTTTTTCTCTATTCTACCCTAGACAACAATGACAACCCCATGCGAGGAGGGCAGATTACCAATAACAGAGCAATACTTCGCAAACATAAACTAGGAATGCGCTAAAGAATGCTTGCATACTCATTTTACTTGTTCGACCAATCTTACCAATGAAATATAACCTTTGTGAATATTTTTCGCTTAACTACTGATCGGAACTGCCGGAAAATTTTGCATATTACATAGGTACCAAGAATATTTTTTTTACATTTTATTTCGAAAAAAGACTCTAAAAAGTACCTCTTTGTATTAGTGTAATTAGTTTACTTATCATACTTTCCTCATCAGCCACAGAAGTGCCAGCCTGCTACACCGGCGAGACCTGGCGAGGGGTGACCCTGGACGAGTTCACAGCCTGTCCGTGGAACCTTGCCAACAACCGGCAGACCCGGATGCTGGCGGACCTGGCTCTCGTGGGCTGCTACAACGGAACCCTGCGACATCGGAGCGCGGATACTGACAGGGTGCTGCTGGCGTCTGCGAAAAGGAACCTTGCTGCGATGGCGTACTTTGGACTCACTGAGTATCAAAAGGTATGTTCTGATTCTGAACAGAGATAGATAAAGATTTTTATTTGATTTTGGAACACACGGTAGTAAGTATATTGGTTGTATAAGTACAAACAACTGACAAACAATAAAACAAAGCATGAATTATGACAATTTAAAAAGAACCGTAAAGTTCTTATTAAATGAAATATTGCGGTGGCGTACTTTTGACTCACTCAGTATAGACATACGTCTATACTGAGTGCGTTACTACGAATACGTACTAAAAATACTATCAGGGTTCCAAGAGATAGTGTTGTTATTTGGTGTGATTTAAAAGACGATTCAACATACGAGTATCTCTCCATACGTATTTAGCAGGAGAGGCGTTGGCGTTTCGAATCCCGTCAAAAATGACTGTGAGGGTACGATTAACGTTTGTAACATTTTAGCTCCTAAATGGATGAATTGATTTTGATTGAGTTGTTTTGTTTGAATGGTTATTTCATCTAGTGTTCTCAACTGTGTTTGATGAAAATCGGTATAGGTAACCGTTCAAAATAAATTCGTGATCGGCATTTTGGATTCTCTGTAAAATTAGGTTTTTGCTGTTACTTGAATGAAATATTTTGTGGCACAGAGTAAAAATTAAGGTTTTAAAATGTTACTGACAGCTTTAATCAAATAATAAATTAAATCTCAGTAACATAGACAAAGATACTTATTCCAAAAAATAAAATAATTATATCCTTAGAAACTGCTACATTCACAGCCATTACGCTACAACAACGCCCCTCGGCGTAAAATAAATAGCATTTTATCTAACAATGCACTAAGTTCTGTTCCACTGAGCAAATAACTGAACGAGCTGTGTGTAAGTTGAAATGAGCTGGACATTGGCAATATAGCTGGGTACGAGACTCTAAGTAAACTTGCAAGTCGTCTTATTATTGACTGTGGAGCGCCTGACTTTTATACGAAGCCAGTTACAATTACAAAATATAGAAAGATTATTTTTCTAGTGACTGCTGAGAACGTAAATTTGTTTGATTAAATCAATCAATCCCCATGGATTAGAGAGATAGTAAAAGTTTTTTTAACAGTTATCAAAGTACCTAATATTTTTTTTTCAGATAAAACCTTTATTAAAAATGAAAATTATGTAACTAAATGAGAACTAGTATTTACAATTGAAAGTAGAAAGAGAAGATGAAGAAAGAAAAATTTAACAAATATCATGATATTCATGCGACAATTAGCAGTTTTATCAATAAAGTGGCAGCATTTAGCCAAAATCCGGGTTCAGTTATATCATGTCCTATGTATCATAAATGTGTGTATGTACTTTCTCGCCTAAAGTCCGTTGCGTAGTTTTAGATAATCAAAGAGACAGCGGGAAGCGACTTTGTTTTATAATATGTAGTGACCATGTATATCAGTCACCTACCCATAACACAAGCTTTGCTTAGCTTGGCGCTAGATGATGCTAGATTGTCCAGCTTTAATTTATTTATGACACATCTATAGAGCAGGCGTAAATTTGTATTCAAAATCAGCTCCATTCATTACTATTCTACGGTTTCAACGGATGACCCCTCCACAGAAGTGGTTTATTTGCTCTTTATAGCCGACTCTAGGACCAACCAACTTGTGGACGCCACGGAAACTTTAATAATAGCTTTACCGACTAACTTTTAACTGCTTATAATTATAACTCCTTCGTGGTTAAGCATTCGTTTTTAACGGTTAAGTCATGAACTTTTTATGGGGAAAGCCACCTTAGCAAATTAGGTCAGGTGTAATATTTCGCATAGAGAATTCGATTACAGTACGCGCACGATCAATGGAATCATTTCGACTTCGAACACAAACGCGGTCGGATTTCTACTTTGACATGGAACCATCTTTTTTTGACAACGCGTAATAGAATCTATCTTTTTTGCTGGATATTACCATTCGCACAAAGCTGTTTCTCTACCTTCATCATTCGTACGGCTAAGGATTGGAACACGCAGTAGGTGACACCTACTGTTTTTTCGGAAACTTATAACCTTGGTCTCTTCAAAAAGAGTCAATGTTTAGAAGCAGTCTTTCGACCTTCTTGATACATCATGGGCCACATCTTCACTTTCCACGAAGTCAAACAAAGTAAAAAATAACGTGCGCATAGTATACGTGTGACGTTTAATATTTAATTTGACTTGACATGATTTCATCTTATACTGCGCCCTGATTATTTATGCCTACGTCTATAGTTTCAAGACCAAAGGTTTATTATTAATATTCGACCATTGAGTACGTATCCAGTATTCGACCTATATTACGCCAGATTCAGCAGTGGTTATAGAATAGGGCAACAATTCTGAAACCAGAACAGGTTGCTAAATTAAACACATTGTAATAATAGCTAAACTGTTCAACTTAGTTAACCGTGTGGTAAACATTGTGGCGAAACCGACATGTACCAAAGTCCTGTAATGAATGATTTAGGGTAATGTCAGGTATTCGGAAGTAAACTTCTAGGACTGTCGATGTTTGATTATCTTAATTGATCTATTTAATTAACTTAAACACTGTTCGAATCGAGTAATAGTTCTTTTTTAAAAGTCGCGGGCCTGTTGGGAATCAATGTATGAATATGAACCTATGTTTTTTGAAAACAATAGAGTCATGGACCTATGGGAATAAGCCGTTATTATTATAAATTAAAGGGCTTAGCTCGGTGTAATAAAACAATATTACTGCTCTTTTCTCTGACCAATGTCAAAATATTCGTTGGTATTGTAAACGAGATATAATTCTAAGTGGTAGGATTGAATGTGGCATTAAATCCTACCAATTAGAGTTATATCTACATAGTTGGGCGTGTCACTGTAATGCATTGAAAACTTAAAACAGTTTCATATCAAAACGCAACGAGACTGAACAATCAAGTACCCTACCTGATTGTTCAGTGACTTTCAGTGTTTACATAGGTACCAGTGAAATAATATATCGAGTCCAGAGGTTTCCTGGATGGTTCCAGGAACTCCACTCTTGGCGATGAATATTCATTGCCATCGCGACTGAACGGATTTGTCTGCTTTGTGTTTTGTGGATACTGACAGTGTGGTTATAAGGTTTTTAAATACGCTGGGCCGTGTACAGGAATAGGAGCTTAGTTCTTCATTGAGTTTAAAATACACTGTTAAAAAACGCAGCAGTGGAAAAGTATTTGTTATTGGGGTAGAAAACTAAATACATAAATAAACAAATAATAATAATATAAAAAATTTCACTGCCACTGCGGATATAAGCTTCCCCTAATGAGTGTCAGATTAACACCAAGTAGTTATGATTACAATGTGAACAAACTTTCTTGGCATCGTTTCATCATTTTCCTAATAAATTGCTGGGTTATCAACTTAAAAAATAATGATAAGTATGCACTAAGTCTAATGAAGTTAATCCCTGTCTTCCGGCCATAGGTATTAAGGACCATAAACAATAATTCTGTTAAAGATGAATAGGCATCGGTCACGCGAACATTCATACGACAGCGGGACTCGAACCCTTCACCTCGCACATAGAGGTTTTCCCACCGCCTAGAGAGCTAATGCTACACACACACTATCGCTCAGCTTACAACCTAGCCTGCTACACACACACATCACCGCTAAGCATACTTATTGCCTAGCCTGCTTCTGCCTATGGCTTCTCGCGTTTTTTAGGGTTTTGAGATTGGTTTGGAAACCCTTATGGGCTCGCGTTTTCTGTCCTTTTTCGGGTTTTGAGGTCGGTTTCAGTACCCGACCTCAAAACCTTTTTTCGCTTTTTTCTGTTGTGTTTTCGATTTTTAATATCTCAGCCCTGGTCCTGGTCTCGCTTTTTTCTGCCCGCTTTCTTCTCTAAGCAAGTCTGTTTGTAATGCTTTCATTCTATGTGGTTGTGCAAATAGTACTTTATATCTATCTTATTTTATAATATTTTATGATAATATTCAATCTGGTCCACAAAATCTGGTATAAAGACTGGCCCAAGTGCTTATTTTGTAAGCCTAAAGAAATAAAGTTATTGAAATCTGAAATTACTGTGGCTACCACAACTGGACCCCAAAATTTGGGCAGACTGGCGAAGGTCGTGGGAAACCGCTGGATGCGGGTAGACCAGGAAATATTTCTGCTGCAATGATAATAGTGACGCTTGTGTATTATTAAACCGGGCATGGGTTTAAACGCCACACACGATTTATGTCGAGCCTTCCTCAGTGGGGTATTATGAGTAATGTTACGCCATTTGTTGGAAATTATGCGTTCGCGTATTCGTTAATTGCCGGCACTTTCCTCATTGCGTACATTACGTACAATAGAGGTCTGCTGTTTTAGGAGTGATTGGTTTTAAGAACTGTATATTTCCGTGGTATTTAGCAAAATACCTATGTCATTGTTTCTTTATGTCTTTTTGCCGCAGAATTTCTGGTTACGGCTACCGCAGAACTGTAAGTGATACAGTGGGTAAAGTGAGGTTGCGTGTGATGATGATGATGATGATGATACACTTTTTGCTGTAGAATCGCAAGGTTATTTCTCCATAACATTTACCTGTCTCCCTCATTATAGGCCAATAATTGCATTATTCTCCAAAAATATACACGTTTATTTAATACGATCTTATTTTTGTTGGTTTTTGCTGAAATTGATAAAAGTATGTTTATTGTGATATACATATTTAGAACGTACATATGCAATAATGGAATATTCACAAGTTCTTAAATAAGCCCTAGTTATGGCTTAAAAACAGCTCACAACTTATGTTCACAAGCACTAGGATTAAATCTACACTACGTAATTTTATACGTAAATAAAGAAATCTTGAAACTGAAACTATCGCCTTATTACATATAGGTAGTTAAAAGCATTGAAAAATTATTGAAGAGACAAGCTCTTAACGACGAGTAAGTACTATAGAACTGCGAGCGCCGACCAATCCTCACAAATACCACTTGAAAATAAAATGTCGAGAAATTGCAGTTGATAAAATTGCAGATCCGATTGGACGCGATTTACCTGTGCAGGATGAAACAACTACGCTGGCGGAAATCTAACGCGGGCTGATGATTAGTTTCGATCGGTTTTCTATTTATCGAATTCTGATGGAACCAAAACAGCTGATAGTGTTGAGTAGCTAAAGCGCTTTAACAGAAAGTTGATTGATCTTCTGTTAGTAGGTAATAAGTTTACTAACCAAGGCCGACTGTTATTTTGGTTACCAAAGTTGCTACCTACATACGTTGCGACGTAAAAAAATCCGCCATTTTCCGTGTTCGTGATATCACTAGAACAGGATCAAACCGAAAACCAGCGCTGATCCATGTGCGTCAGCAGTCAGCACAAAGCTGGGTTTGCCTCGCGTATGGCAATGCTGATGCGCTGCGCCAGATACTGACCAGCACTCGGGTCACGCAACTGACGCAACGCACACAGGAGTTACCTATTTACTTATTTGTAGCACGCTCTATACCGAATGTTTACATAATAGCCTATAACCCTAATTTGTCATTAATAAATAATGCCGTACAATAGGTACTACTATCATTGCATGTCAAGTTATTGATTTTTGTAAATCAAAATCGAAATTGGAGTAAATTTTCTTGAAACAATTCACTTTAGAAGTAATTTGTTAAATTTTGCGCATTCATATTTTATTATATATAAATGAAACCTTATATCCTAAATCTCCGCGATAAATAAATGACAAACAAAGTAAAACTGTCCGAAATCTTTATTCATGTCCTAAGTTCTCTAAAAAATCTTCATTAAAGCATAAAGTCCTGGCACCGTATCACGTCCTCGAATTAGTATTCCTCTCAGCCCACGATCCATCCGACTGATGATCAGGTAAAATGTCTTTAGTCTAGTGAGTGAGAGGTAATTGACACTTTTTATCCTCTAATCTCGAAGCCACCTAGGCACTGCTGCCATTGTGCTCTCTAAAAGGTGCCATGAAATAAAGCTGTCCCATTCATGTTCATTTACTATTTTGCTGGACGGGAGGAAAGTTGTCATTGCGAGTAATTGATCAAGAGACGTTGTCAGTTAACGTTATTTTTCACAGCCCAACGGACTGGAGAGCTCTGAAAAATTTATTTTTTGTCTAAATAAAAGGGCGTATTTTTCAAAAATTCGTCGAGCTTTCATGTCTCTTTGATCTAAATTCTAAACAGTTATACGTTTATGAAATGTTTAGTTTTGTTTAACAAAATGAGTGTGTGCGACGTTACTTTGTAAGCTGCTCCTAGTAATTCAGAAGTAGCATTGTTGTAGCCAGACTACAAAAGGCTTTAAAAACCCTTAGTGGGAGCGAGACTGACACCCTATTGTTAAATAGTTCGGCTTGGCTAGCAGTCTTGTGTTTCATGTTACACCACCTCGTCTAACGAACATAATGCCTTAGCTGGCCCCGAAGCAAAGTGCTGTGTTTCAGTGGACAGCTTATGCCAGCTATGTTGAACCATCTGTCACTTCATTTCCTATGCTGTTTGTTGTGAGCTGAGCTGGACGGACGGCATTGATCTATTTTGAGTATTATGTATATGATTATTTGCCGAGGGAACACTCTGCGGTTTTAGTAAATTATTCAAGAGCTAGGAATTCTTTGGCCCCTAGCTATTTGTAATTCAAGAGCCTGTAATAGAATTTGTTTTGTTTCTCATCTTGAATTTGTTTTCTTGTGAGTTATGCCAGCGCTGTATCGCTTCGGTCAGTAATTTTCATGACTTGCGAATGTGGTTGTGTGGGGATGTAAATGTGCATGCACAATGAATATGCGACTTCAGAAAATATTATAACATAAAGAAAGTTACGTTACGTTAAGCGAATTATTTTTGTCGAATCGACTTGAGTTGAGTCGAGTCTAATTTGGTACGAAGATGAAGTTTCTGCCGTACACCAGAATAATTTAAACCCCGCCCGAATGAGCATGATCCAACTCTATTGTCGTGGGAATTGTACTCGATGACTTGATTTACGAGCCCCGGTTTAGGACGCCAATCAAACCTTCCGGAGGCCCATGTATACCATTACTGTATCAGACGAATTGTATGATGGATCGCACAACCGCACAAGGGATTATCTGTTCAACGGGATGGATTAAATTTCCCTTTGTTCAGCATTGAGACTTCTAAAGAGCCGTTGGAGGATAGGGTGTCGCTGTGGGCTTGCTATACGTACCTATATATATTCTCTGCTATAAAGTAACTCAAGTTCTTTGTCGACGCATCTCGCAAGTTTGAATTCTAATAATACACATGGCTGATTTGACTCTTGGGGTGTGATGTACTCTCGAAATTGCAAGCAAGCACTTTTCGGTATTGGTTTGGTAGAATACATTTGCTCTTACCGGGGGGATTTTAGACGACAAAAGAGCAAAGCTTTTGATTGCAATAACAGAGAGAGACAAAATATTCAATTCTGTCGTCATAGACATATTATGTAGGGAGTAACGAGCTCTGCAAAGCCCTAAGTGCAGGGGGCATTACAGTCAGTCTGATACCTTTCACATGTTTTTTTTTTTAAATGGACTTTATAAAACCTAAATGCTGAATCATATAGGTACTGGAAGTAAACTTGAGACAGACCGCAATGCTTCTTTACTTAAATAGCAACTAAAATAACAATGCTCATTTCATTTCTTGCCCACAGATATCCCAGTACGTATTCGAAGAGACATTCAACCTACTGTTCGCGGTACCATTCACACAGCACAACGTGACGGTATCAGGGGCGACTCTCGCTGGCTTAACTCCTGCGCAGGTCTCTCACATCAAGAGACTCAACTCGTTGGATTTGGAGCTCTATGACTTCGCTAAAGGACTCATGTTTAAACGGTAAGTAAGTTTCCTCAATTATGTGATAATCCAGAGATTTGGTGTGGTACTTGTAAGTTGTCTTATTACTTCTCTATACTCGAGCTCAAAGATCGCTGCAAATTATATCAACAAATTCGAAATAAAATAAACTAATATTCACGTTTTTGGAATCAAGATTAACCTATATGGTGCTTATTATCAAATTAATAATAACTAATTTGGGTCAAATAAATTATTTTAAAAAACTAAAACCTGAATTCGAATCTCTTATCTATCGTTTTTAATTTTACGAGATAAATATGATTGCATGCCTCGGAAATAAAATTACACGACCAAATCACGATAATTTTTTGGTACACAAGCGAAAGAATTTTCTGAATCGATCCATTATTGACGGAGAAATCTACGAACATACATAAAAAATATAACCGAATATAGACTCGTTTTTTCGAAGTCCGTTAAAAATACAACAAGAAAGTTAATTTAAGCTTAAGTTTTCTCTACCTTAGCAGCACTTAGGAATTTTAGTCTAATAAAATAATTTATCAATAATAATAAAATCTAGGGCTTATAATTGAATAGTTATCCATTTTGTTATTATCGTTGAGACTGAAAGGAATACTAATTTGAGGACGTGATACGGTGCCAGGTATAGTTTTTGTTTTTTGTATGTGTGTGTGTCTGAAGTTGCAAATAATCCATCTATCTATCTTTTTTATATTTTATTAAGTATAGATTTCTTAGGCGTTGTATCAATCATAGTTATTTTCTTTTATTCAGGACGTGTGCGGCCACGCCAGGATATGCTAAGTACAAGTGCTCAGGCATTCCTCATTGATGCATTTTAAGTGCTGCGAGAACATTAAGATAGGCATCCTTGGAACATTTAGATAAATATATATATTTATATCACTTAGGTCATTTTATCTTAGGTTATAAATCAGGTCATTTAGGTCATGGCAAGCCAATAAATGGTTTTACTATCTTTGAACTATTTGCAGTCGTATTAAGTACCTCTTTAAGTATCTGCATAACTCATCTTAGTCTCCCTAATAAGGAAAAGGACTATTCGTGCCTTAATATCGATTTTGTCTCTATCTTTCTTTATAGCTTGGGGCTAAGGTTTTCACGATAGAGTGAGTTCGAGATAATCTGTTGAATTTAATGAAATTATTCCGTTCATCAATATCTGTTCAATGAACCAGACATGAAACCCGTTTTTTCTAGAAATTCACAAGAAATCGAATCTTCGAATGCAATGCATAAACACAGTTATATTATTCAGTTTCATAAAATAGATTCAATTTCGCTGAATTCTGTTTACCCATCGGATCAAAATGTCCAATCACATTCAATTTTATAACAACTCGCTGCTACTTGCAAACTGACACCCGTTACAATTGGATAATAGTTACAATCCAATTTGAGACTTGCTGAGTCGATCGCGAAATGTCCTGTGGCAAGGATCAATGAACGGATAAATTCCGGGCCCTGTATTGTCCCTGTATAGCGAAGTTTATAACCCTTCACCGGTCACACGGTTGAACGTCGATGGCTACGTTGGAAACATGCGATCGCTTTCTACCTGTGCCATTCGTTTATTGGGGAACAGGCTATTCAGCTTGACGACTCAACGAGTGTTTTTGAAATCAGCTGACGCGTGGACCGATGTTCGGTTCTAGGATCTTGCTTGCCACTCGAGTATTGCCAATCCGCTTTTGTTTTTTCTTTGTTGAAGTTTGATAATTCCGTTGCGTTTTAGACGTCGATTTATTAAATGCAGGAGCAATAGCCGACGATGTTTAAGCCTTTATATACGTATAGGTTATTTGTTCAAAAGTATTAAAATTTTTATCGTGGTTTTTCTAATTTAATTTATTTTTAGTCTGTATATTTTAATCGTGTTCTTGGTGTAATCGTGTTAGTTACTTAATAAACAAATAGTTATAAAAAAACAGTGATCTGTAACCTCAGACTACTACAAAACGCTTTGGAAAGCAAAACGTTTCGAAGACGTAGTCTAAGGTCTACTCATTGTTTCCCAGCTCGATTTTCTACCAGCAATAACTTACCATAAAGCTTGAGATTGTTCCCATGCCAAGTTCCTTGAATTCGACGCGATTCGAAACTTATGCTCGGAAGGAGTCGAAACGAGCGAAAACGAAGATTCACTGCCCGTTCCTTATCTTATCTTTATTGCCTGGTACAAAGAGCGGACTTCCACGACTCTACAAAGACCTTCAACTTCCCGTCGTAAAAGTGTCCTAATGTTCGAAGACTTGCTACTTTGTAAGAATAATAAAGCAATTATTTTTATCAGTAGTAAAATCAACCTTATGCTAATACATTATGAAAAATACTATGGAAATCACTTAGCAGAAGTTGCGTGACCTAACAAACTCGGTTGCTTATCAAGTGTCGATCTGTATTGCCTACTCGTAGGGTTTGGAAGGCCGCGCTTTCTTCCCGGGCTGTTTGCGACCTCAGCTGATGTCGTTGAGTGGCCGCTGGAGTTTCCAACTAATTGAGTACTGATATTTCGTTATGTTTGTAGCTACCATAAAAAAAACTGGAAATCTGTAGAATCCCAAATTAAGAAAACGAAGTCGTGTGGGTACAGGTAAATTCTCCAAATTCCGTCTTTAGAACAATAGATGTTTCCTAAGGTGAAAAATTCTTGAAACTCCTTGTTTAAGGTAAATATGTTTCCAAAGATCTTCACATCACATTATTCTACAAAAAATCGGAAAAAGTTTTCAAAAAGACCTTGTTTTATTTAAAGATACATTTTTACCTACCCTGCTGGCAATACTAGTTAGTGACCCCGAGAACGCAAGCGGATTGGATTTCTAATCAGAAGGCATATCGGCCGCCCTTTATGTGAACTATTTTGTGGTTCGCCGGGGGCAGTTGTTTTTCTCGCTAGCCCCTGGAAAGGGTCTAGAAACGTCTCATAAAAAGTAAGGGGTAGATATTGTTTCTTGTTTTGTTAGAAATCGCAAGGAAGGTAAAGTATTTGCTAAATATTGGAGGATTCGTAGCTGCTCCAACATTACATATTAATAGATTGATCGAAAGTGCTATCAATTGACTGATTTAAAATCGTCTATATTTCAATAACTTTATTTATCTAGGGTTACAAAATAAAGACAAGCGAAATTTCATACAATAAATTATTAAATAAGAAATTACGTGTTATTGATTTTCTTTATACTTCATTTTTTTATCCACAAGTGGTATAAGAGAAAAAGAAACTTTGGTCACTGACAACAACAAGTAGGTAAATAAATAATCATCACCATCATCAGCCCATGGTAGTAAATAAATAAACAGTATAAATCAGGCCAATTTTTAAATACATTATACCATTGCTTATTTGGTAGTAAGTATTTTCCATAGCTGCAAACTGATCTCTCCATACCAAAGTCAGCGGTTGAATTGTCCGAGCTCCATACTCAATACACGTAGGCAATTCGTAGGTTCTTCTAAGATGATCCAAGAAAATAAATAAACCATTTTATGAGCAATATTTCTGAATAGTTCCAAGCTTTTTCAGTGAATCTACGAAGTTCATACTAAGCCTAAGCGATCCGTTTTTACTTTCATTATGCAAACAGGCGCCGGGCATAACTGGGGCGCCTATTTTTCGGTTCTTTATGCAAGTTCTCAATTTGAAAGCGGATAGGTTCTGTTTTGCTGGGTTTGCAACTGGCCTGTTTACAAATTTAGTTCGGCCATCGACTGAAAGTAGTTAAAATTGGATTCTACGTCGACTCTGCGCTTCGGAATGTACAGGTAGCTTGGCACTTTTCCGCTCTGGCTTAAGGTTTCTGCTAGCATAGATTCGGTAGGATATATCTACCTTAGAGACCTAGGCGTTTCCTAGTTTTAAGATAGTTCTAAGAATAGTTAAGAAACGGATATCTGTCACATAAGTAGTAACTATTACTTAAAACTTATATTTCGAAAACATTTCTTTTGATATCTGTAGGTACTAATATTATTAAAAGCAAATATTTGATAGTTTGTATGGATTGAATATGATCAGAAACTACTGGACCGATTTCGGGATTCTAATTATAATCCTCCAATCCAATCAGAATCCTACTTTATCCCTGATGAACATAGGATATAGAATATATTGAAAAAAGTGAGAGATCCCTATGAAACTTTAATAATGTAACCCAACGAGTATGTGTTTTTTGTTTTTTTTAATACCTGAGCCTGAGGCTTTTGTATAAAAAGTTCCGATATAACAAAAAAAATATTTAAAATTTATTAAAATTATTAGATATTACCTAACAATCCTATACATTCTGGTAGTTTGGGAGAGATTGCTCTTATGGGTCGATTGTCAAATGTTGTATCATTATAACTATTATTTTATCAATTATTTGAGCAATATATTACTGCAGTAAGTAATTTATTGATTTTATGTATTACTTAGAATCTAAAAGGGTCGCAACTCGCTGATATGCACCTCTTGATATTGAAAAAGCTAATCAGAATCTTCGATTTCTTTAAAAATTATAATTTACCGCGAGTTGTCTACTGCGCAACTGAGATTGCTCGACTGTGAATCGTTGAGCAACGGAGCTTTTCTTCTATCTCAAGGTCACATTGTTTGACCCGTCGTCGGTCGCATCCCCGTCCTACATTTCTTTTAAATTCTTACTGATAGCTTGTTAGTCGTTCTAGTTAGTGTTTATAGCTAGTTTAGGTGTTTCCGCTACCGAATCTAGTGTTACCAGAATTTATATGTACTGGCACGTTTACAGTCAACGAAAGTAAAGCGTAAAGATTTAATCCGTTTAAATATTTAGCGTTTAGCGTTCCATGATAACGGGAATATTTTTTTTTGGGGTAAGGGCATTTAATTGGACTGCAGGATTCAATGTATTTTTGTAATTGAAAGCGTAATACTAAAAACATTTTTGCCGGAAAAATCATGAAACTTTATCAGTTTTTTTTTTTGCAGTTAACTTTCGCATGCGATTTTTCTTTGGAGGTGATTTCAATTATAGGATGAAAAGCATGTTTTATTCCAGGCCAATTTCTGACCGATTCGTTTAGTATTTTTTGATGTTAACTATTAACAAACATTCATTCATCTAACTAGTTTGATATAATGGACTTCCAAAAATATTTATCTGTTTCAAGAAATATATTAAAATATTTTTTGTCTTCTGCGACCCAAAACCATTATTATTATGAACCTTTAAAGTTAAGTTTAGTTTAGGTTTAATCGAACTCTATAACACTCTCTATAACACACCTTAAATGTAAAGTTTAGTTTCCAAGTCCAAAACAAGCCTCCGCTAACTCACAATCGCACACCTCCACCACATAACCACTCGCGTGACCTAATCACCTCGCTTGTTGTCAGGTTCGAGGCACTCAAGAAACGCGACTCCGACTTCGAGTACCGGTGGCGACATCTCGGCGAAGTCGCTAGGAACGGAGTCACAGAATTCGACTGGGACAGCAACTTGGAAGATGCTACCACTGAGAAATACAGAGGCAAGTAGGTTTACAAGGAATGTTGGAATTGACTTTTTAATAGTTCACATCGGCGGCTTTTGATAATTTTGTGTTGGCTCCAATTTTCAACTGTCGGCAGAATTTATGAAACGTCTACCTTGGAAGACTTGTATAACATAGACTTATGAATTGGATTGAGAAACACGTCATCTCATGTTGTCCTGCAGTTCGAATGCTATCTAAACGCGATAACATGAGATATTCTCAATCCCTTGCTTTTGTTCTGTTTCGTTGCCGTTTTGATCATCGTTGAGTTGACAGTTTGAGACTTTCACAATAATTAAATGTATTTGCCGTTTAAACGAACTCGTACCCTAGTGTAAACACTAGTCATTAATACCATTCAAGTATAGTATTTTGACGCGTAAGTGTAAATAGTTAAGTAAGAAATTGTACAAAAGAATTTATTTGAGAGATAAATCATTCTAAATACTTGCATTTAAAATGTATTTCGTCCTACGAAAACGTATTCTCGCAGCTGTATTTTCGTTTCATTATCAGCTATTTTTACTTTGTTATTTAAATTAGGTTAAGCGTTATCCGTGGAAATGTTTGGAGCCTATGAATAGTTGAATTTAAGGGTCTGTCTGAAATAAATAGAGGGGATTATTGCCTCTGGATGTTCCAAGGATAAACCGATAATATTAATCAGATCCCAGGTTGAGCCTTCCTCGTTATGTTTGTGGATAAAGGAAGGTGTACATTGAGAGATAAATTATTGTAACAAATAGCATTTATTGACATTGTTGTAAGAGGTTGATACTGATAAATAAAAGATAGGAATTGAAATGACCGAACGACACGGCGGCGTTTTGTTTGCAGACTGAATTTATTGATATAAATAAAAAAAGTAGGTACATAAAAATGCTGATCTATGGTTCGAACTAACGAAGTTCTGCAAAGGTAGGTATTACAAGCCTAAGCAGACATGCGTTGCGGTACCTACTTATAAATACATAACTAGCTAGTCCGCCCCGGTTCCGCGCGCAAATTTCGCGCAAAATTAACAAAAATGTAAAAATTTTTAACGCACCTTTTGTTACATTGCTAAATTTTCATACGGAACCCTAACTTTTTTGAAAAAATACTTTAGTTTATGTATCAGGGATAATATAGGATTCTATTGGTTAAATTTTCAAATCAATCCAGTAGTTTCAAACTCCAATCAACTCGACAGAAAAACAAATAAGCGAACAATAAAATATTTCCTGTATAAAATATTAAGATTTCCGGTTGGGCCCGTACAATACAAAGAGCATAAACAACGCAGACTAAATTTCAACAACGAACCTAATTTGTTTTGGTAGTACACTAACGAGGAACATCATCTTGATGAGAGCCCGACTATTATCCTTGGAGTAAAGAAGATAACATTTTACCATTATGTATCTTTTCATCCGGCATAGCTAGTAAAAACTTTCCGCTGCACACCAAACGCTAATTTCACTCCATTCACCTGCAAAGAGAGTTGTACCAGAATTGAACGCTATAGTATCCTACAATTAGTAAACAAAGTGCTAACGAACATACTGGTATGTGCTTCTACCAGGTCGTTAGTTGACACAGCGCTGTCGATTTATCACCTACCTTACATGACACCTTCTGATTGATCAAGGGTGTAAAGCTAAGCCATTTATGGCTTAATCAGTGTGAACTGGTATTGCGCTGTTTTCACAAGCTTTCGACAGTTTATTAAATAAATGGTGTTAACTGCGAGCCATTTTAGTGCGTGCTCGAATATTTTGTAGCTGACGCATTTTTAGAATGCCAATAGTAACAGTGTTTTTTTTATGTTGCAATAAATGTTTTGTCTATTTACTACATTATATTCGTAATAATTACGTACACGTACCATAATTATAATGGCTTTCTCAATTTTGTCTATGACTACATACATATGTACTACCATCAGTGCCTCAATCTCCGCTCAGCGACTCAATGTACATATTATTTGTTTAATTTCGTTTCCGGTGGATATACTTAGGACTACCGACCGATTTGCTTTCATAATCTGCTCTGCGTTTGTGCTCAGTTTTATTTTTTATTTTATCATAAAATCATGGAAAACTTTATATTACTATAAAAGTATTTTTCGTCTACAGTACCACCACAAAAAGGCCAATGTAAAACCCTTAAATCATGAAAAACCGACACTCAATGACAGAGTGTGTACATTGTTATCATAATAATATAAATCCAAGATTTGGTCGTCAATTCGTAATGAACAGTCTGATATATTTTTAGGTAGCATTTTTCGTTCCATTTATAATAATTTTCTCTCAATGTGAGTCCGCCTTTATTATAAGTTGCGTGTATTGTTGAGATTTGAATGAATGTTGATGTACAGGGTAGGCAATGCAGCTAGTATAAGCCCAACGAAGTACGTTCTGTCAGTGGATTGTGGACTTTAAGCTCTTATAATATAGGGATCAAGTTTATTAACATCGGTATCTAAAACTTACCAATACATTAAACAGTAGTAGCTGCTATTTTTGATATTGTACTGTTTTTGTAATAGCAACATATTGTTTAAATGATCAATTAATTTTTTACCTAACATAATTTTCCTTTTAATTATTTATGACATCATGAATCAAACTTCTGTCGTTTATAACAAATCTGTCTGCTGTGATTTAATAGTTTATTGTACATCACCCAATCACAAATACAAATAACGAGGACAATGAAAATCCATACGCTGAGAAAAGCTTTAATAAAGCGTATCTCTATGTGCATTAAAATAAAATAAATAAATAATGCTGGACAATCCACACAGCACATCTAGTCCCAAGCTAAGCAGAGCTTATGTTATGGGAACTAGATGATTTACTTAATACAGTATATTTACTTATATAGTTATTTTTATATAGCTTGCCATTCAAATATCCTTGCATACCACTATGCCATTCTAGTTGCCATCTGTTCAAAAACTTTACACCGTATAATTAAATGGAGACAGTCCTTACAATCCACCGATGGAACAACCAATTGTTCGAACAATATTTGTAAATATTTGTATAAGCATGAACAAAAGGTCTAGGCTCTCTAGAGGGTCGTATGGTCGTATTGTATTTCCTTATGAGGCTAAACGGCTAAATAAGTTTATGACCGTGTAGTTTGAAGTAACAGTGCGCGTTTAATGCGCAGAGCTGTAAATACTGAGCTAATCTGCGCATAAACTGTCCGAGCTGTAAAATAAAATATGTCTAAAAAGCCTGGGCATATTTATACCTTGGCGTTTTATCTTAAGCTTGCAACTATGAAGATGTTTAATAGCAGCTATCTTAACCTTAAATAATTAAATTCTACTTCTAATGATATTGTTTCTAACTGAACGACATTTTTTTATTATTTATTAAAAGTGGAATGGGTGTACTCTAGTATAAAAGTAATACTTCACTGCCCATGACGCACATGGATATCTTCCCGCTCCTACAGCTGCGGCGGCGCGCCTCTGTGAGTCGCAAGCCAAAGGTTGGGCAGTGAATGCGTTAATGAATTGTGGTCTTTCATGATGTGAGCTTGTTAATCTTTAGTCGTCATTAATGCTGTCCTCCTAGCCGAATTTTGGCCATGGCGGGACGGCTGCCAATCTCAACGCTAAACAAGCCATGGTGATGATAAACTTAAACCAGATAGCCATTTCCAGTGTACCGTTGGTTGGTAGCCGCCCAAAACACTAATATCAATTAAATAAGTAAAATTACTATGAGCAGCCTATATACCCGAAACATTGTGGTCTTCGATAATTTTTATAATAATTTTAGTTGTATGGAAGAATTAGCTGAGAGCGTAATCGTTTTTGGCTATTAGGTCGCCTATTTAGTCCCTAAATGTTGCAAGTTTAAAATAAAAGTGCACTGGTATGGATAACTTACTAATTAGGCGTATACAGTGTAAAATAATAGCAACACTAGTGGGCCTAAGCCAGGTAGCTTTATAACTTTTTTAAGTTGTCAGATATTAGATTATATTCGCCAAAGATTGATTCAGCCTTGAAGCTTTGTAAAATTTTTAGTTTATTAGCTGGAATATTAGTAATCTGTTTTAATTCAAACGATTGTTTATGTTTTCTTGACAACATCGATCGACATCTTAGGTTTACAGACAGTTTTTCACACATTTATTTTAGGTTTTTGCACCTCTTTGGAGTCAACCTCGTAATTATTTAGTAGCAATTCTTATAATGTTTTTAATGAGTGTACAATAGTCACAAAGCAGTAATATTATAAAGGGTCGCTTTAATCTATTTCAAGTATTTTGGAACCAGACAAAGAATTATACTTTGTTCTGTAAATTAAAAATATTCATTAATAAAGTCCTAATAATGTTATTTCAAGAGTAAATTTTAAAACAATTAACAAATAAAAGCAATTCGATTTGCAGTTGAAATAAGGGTTGTATTGTTTTCATATTTTAATTTCCAAGGGTTAGTGTTCTGTAACTAGAAGCAGCTTTACATAACTGATTGTGTTCGTATTTTATTGTTTAGTTTATAAGCATGCAATCGTGATTGGATTGAAAAATAACTGATTTGTTGAAAAACTATTTTATTAATTTAATTACTTGATGTTCGCGCTGTCGTGTGATAAAAATGGCAACTATTATTATCAGAAGCAGAGTAAAATAGAAAACTGGAAAAAAGCAAACTGCTTTTATGGAAATGCTCTTGACTATCTTCATTTTGTGTTTAAATAAAGCAATAAATTGATGAGGTACTTCACTACAGTGCACTGCAGTGTAGTGAATTTATCAACAGAATAAAATAAAAACAAACCGATTTGTATTCACATCATTACACACATTTCCGATACTGACCGTTTTTAAGTAATGAATAATGTAACAGCATGAGTTTATATTGTTTGATTCAAGTCAAACTCACTATGATCAATTTAAATTCTTACATGCGACACTATTCAATGGTTCACACACTTGGTTAAACATAATTTGTTTTATTTCGACACCAGTGACTCTATTAGAAAAAGACTTCACAAAATAAGAACGAAAAACTATATTTAGTCGTTTATATAGAGTTTAAAATACATAATTCAATGATTTGTCACAAGTTGGTAGTTGGTAGTAGTTGGTTTTGCAGCTTTTTGTAACTTTAAGTGTTCATGGAATTATGTCTGACTGAGCCATCTTTATATTGTTTTAAATCACGTGCGGTTGTATTCTAAAAAGCTTTAGTATATTTTGTCTCGTTTACCAATTAATCAAAATCTTTTTAGCTGACGTTTTTTTTATACCTATTATTTAAAATATTTTAGTTTACAAGATATTTTTTTTTATAAATACTCGGAATTCAATTTATTTGCTTTGTTTTTACACAATAAATATTGAATCTTTTAATTTAAAATATAATAACGGTTAATTTGGTTTGGAGATACATTTTCTTAAGCGTAGGACTTATATGGCAGCTAATTTATTTAAAACAGCAGGGCAGGGCAACTGCCTATTATTTTAATTTATTTAATGGATAATACTGGCCTGAAACCTAAACAACTTTTGGTAACCTATTCTGTAATTCGGGCGAATCCCAACCCTGAATACTTCGCCGATGTTACAGTGTTGCCTTAGTCAAGATAAAATCATAAAATATCTAGTAAAGCTTTGTCAATCATACCTACATTCTATATAATATATTTCTAGATATATCTAAAAAGTTTCTCTATGTTGTCTAGATTCGACACCATAGTATATGTTCTAAAATACATGCTATACTTATTAAGTTAAGTATAAATATGGGATATATCATTCTTAACATTGTAAATAGCGACAAAGTTATATTTTAGTGACATACTCGGGCTATCATTGCATTGGGTGCAAAGCCATAATAGGTTAGTTTAAGTTAGCCATAGATAAAGTTATTGTTAATGGTAACATTGTAAAATTCTATGGCTCAGACGCTTTGTGGACAAATTTCTTTAGTAATGAAGTTATGCGGATCTTTTTAACTGTACAATAAATAAATGTATCGTTTTACCAGTTAATACAAACCAGAGAGCCTGGATTTAAAAAAAACTGTACCTAGAGATACACTTACAATTACTGTCGTCGTCATGTTCCAAAGTAGATAATCAAATAGAGAAGGAAGCAGCTATTCGATAATTTCTGTACAATATTTGATATCCAAATACATTTTCGCAATGCGTCTGAAGCCATAAATAAGTATTCAATGACAAAATAGCTGAACAGGGTTAATTTTCCAAGCGAGTTTTGTCTATGAAATAAGCTGTTACGCATTTGCAAATTAACAATGTTCTGCATTTATTCGTTGATTGTACCTATGTTTGTATGATAGCGCAATACCGTTTGTAAGTACCAAAATTTAGTGTTTAGTTTTTTAAGTTCCCGACTGAACCAAAATAGTACCTACTTTATGTTGTGTTTACGATCACCGAGTAATAAAATGAGCGAAACTACCACATGCCGGTTTTATTTGACTCCTTGTGAGTGGCCCCCTTATTTTATAAACATCTGTACGAAGTAAAGGTACCCACATAGTTTTGGCTGGCACAAAAAATATGGAGAATGGAGTCTGGGAGAGTTAAATGATTTTTGACAGCTGAAAATCTACGTAAGTATGAAGGTATATGATAAGTCTTTCAGGTCCAGAATGTCTTACTGGAAATTAAAACGTTTTATTATCTAGGTATCATTGCGGCTTAAGGTTGGCGCTTACGCTCCCAACGCCACTGCCCGCCGAACACAAAATTAGCATTCCATCATCGGACTTAAACCTTTGATCAGATACCCTATACCTTGATCATAGATGATAAATCGTAGACCTTGATAAATCTGTCGCCTGAAACTTGAGCATATTTTTTGACTAACAACTGTCTTTCAGAAGTCAATATTATGACCTTATCGTACATAAAAACTCACGGTTTTATTTCACTAGGAACCATTCATTTTACTATGATCACATGGTTTTAAAAAACCAGACAGCTTATAGCATCTTTTCAACAGTCTTGTTCGCCCCATTCTTGATTACCGTAGTCTTATTTAGTCACCATACTAGGCCAACCACAATCGATTCCATTCAAAATAGATGCCTCAATATAATTTCTGCGCCGATCACTTTCGGGTTATGAAACACATTTAAACACTTTTAAGATTTACTCCTTAACTATTGGAAGAGATTATATTAACTTCATGTAACACAAAATACTTCATTCCCAAACAGAATAACCTGAATTATTAGGGTCCATCAGTATAAACACAAAATACAGGTACAGAGGGGAATATCGGGGAACGGACCCCCGAAATGAAGAACTTCAATATTCCCCCACTTGTACATAAACTACATGCATACAGCGCGTGCTGAAATAAAAAAAAATGTCAATGAGTTTGACCACGAGCAAAAAAAGTTACTCGTGGTCAAACCGGTTGCGCGTAAAAGACTGGACTACTTGTAAGTACTTTAGAATAAGGAATAGGGCACCAAAGACCTCAGGCCAACCCCACAAGCACGTGCATCGCAACATCACAACAACCGTTTCTATAACTTCTACTGATCAGGGGCCCTATTCTGCTAAACTAGTGAATTTAAAATTACAACTTTCGTCTAGAGTACATTGTCAAAATATGTCATACTGTGATGATACCATTCGCTATAGTAGTACCTAAGCTTTACTTAACTACTACCGGGCTATGGGCTAGATAATGCTGTGTGGTTTCCGGAATTACTACATAGTATAAAACAAAGTCGCTTCCCGCTGTCTGACTGTCTGTCCCTAGGTATGCTTATCTTCAAAACTATGCAACGGATTGATGCGGCTTAATTAATAGATAGCATGGTTCAAGAAGTTTATGTATAAAATGTATTTAGTATCAGCATTGCATCCCTGCGAAGCCGGGACGGCTCGCTTGTTATTTATTAATAGTGAAGTGATTGATTTAGCAGAATAGGGCCCCAGACCGCGCCCGTACAGTTGAAGCTCGTAAGTATCTATTAACGAGGTTGCATGAACATCCATCTGGAATACATGAAACTTAATGGCGAAACTTCTAATTAACTCGAATGTGAGAAAATACTAGCTGAAATGGTTAAGTGCCAATTAAGGGCCGTGTTCTCTAACAAAAACTTATCTGGTTGTTGAGATACTGAATGAAAGTTTTTCGCCGCGTTGCGTGGTTCCAGATCTTAATTCATTAGCGAGTGACTGAGCTCGTATCATATTATCTAAGCTCGTGATTTAGGAGTGTTTACTTGCGATTGTTTTTGGTTGAAAATGTTCAAACAGAATCTTCTATAGACACGTGGGACAATCGATAAGCTATGTCAATTAAAATATCCCTATAAATAAACTAAATATGGTAGGAGAACATTGAGTTTATTCAGAAAGTGACTTTTAAGCATAGTATGATATGTTATGTTAAAAAGGGCACAAGTCACAAGACATGATTCCAAGTACCACGTTTATACACAGGATCGGTCAAGTGCGAGTGTAACTCGCGCTGAGGGTTTCTAATTTTTGTCGAATACATTATTATTTGAAAAAACAATAGATAGGCACCAGTTACTTCGGATATTAGGGAGTTAGTTAGTTAGTTTATTAGGTCGTGGCAAATAAAATATTTGCTACCTCTGTATGCACATGTGTGTATAAGTACATACTTTTAGTTGTACTTTTGTTAATTTTCCGTAGGTACATATTTATGTAGGTACCTGAAAATTAACAAACTAATACCTTTTATTTGATACCACACGATTAATAGCTGTACTATAGCACGATTAACAGTAGTTACTGAGTTATTAAAGTTTGAAAAACGAACAGACAAAGCGAGACCTTAATGCTTTCGAAACCGATCTCAAAAGTCTAAAAACAAGCTAAAATGCTAAAAACCGTGCCCGTACCTAAAAGTTCATACAATACAGTCAATTAAGTCCAAAGTTGCACGATACAAAAGCCTCTCAGCCAGTTTACAATTCATCATCATAGCTTTATATGCTCTACTCAAAGGGCCAGCTTGTAACATATGAAGCACCATCGACAAGCAAATATAGGTCAAATGGGACGCAATGGATCTGAGAGCTAAAAGAGTTATGAGAACCTGGATATAGATCTCGCAGTTATGTCAAAATTATGAGATCATCAATACATAAGGTTCGCCGTGTGGGTGCCGTAAGAGGCGAATACCGCCGTTACCTATCGTAGTTAAACATTTAACAATGGATTCCAAATTTTCACTGCGTAGTTTGTGATACTACATATTATAAACTTTTTTCTAATGGTTCTGTAACAGTTTTATTGTATAAAATTTCCTTTGTTCAATTTAATAAAAATGAGGCATTGGGGGGCCTCAAGGATGATCGTCACGTGTTGGCGCGAGTTTCTAATGTTACGTGGTTTTTAATTTCTTCAGCTTTCTACAAAGTATAAATAATGATAACGGAAAAATAATTTGCCGCACATGGCCCGACCCAGGATTAGAACTCTGGACCTCATTATCAGCCAGCAGCGGTTGAAAACACGACCGCTAGACCACTCAGTCATTTGTATGAATATAGAATAAACCAAGTTTTCAGTGTACCACTGTAAGCGCTTAGTTATAATTTGCTAAACATTCTTCATAATAACTCATATCATAACGCTGCGAAAGTAATATGTGACAACAGCGTATAATATAACACAGGATCTACGACTGTTCTGAAATTCCTGGCTTATAAAAACGAACTGACGAACAGGTGCCTAAAAAAGTGATTATAGCTTGCACGCCGATTTGTTAACTACGGTTCCGATGTAAAGCACACCCTATTCAAAGCATATTGCCTTGGTATGTACACCGCTCAACTTTGATACAACTTCACTAGGAAATCCTTCACCACCATAAGGGTACAATAACGCATACCGGGCCCTTATGAGGCTGCCAAGACTTCAGTGCGTAGACCATGTTTTTTGATGCGGGAGTTCCCGACTTCTTTGCTTTAAGACGGACGAGGATAGAAGCTTTCTAGAGCCGGCTAAGTCGCTTCAACAACACAATCTTGAAGGCGCTGTTTCTGGCTATCTAGCCTAGGCAATCCCATATACCTACTGTCATTAGATTTCTGTTCATATGGAGGCAAAAAAAAATGTTGGATAGGTGTCTTATGTAGTTTCTTTTCAATCTTTTAATTTTTTTATATATTGCTTACAAACGATAATATATTATATCCAAGAAAACATCGCGAAATGGATAACGGTCCGAAAGTGAAATCCAACAACAGCGTTCAAAATTATATAGGAACTATAACTACTGCGAAATTACACGCTCATAAAAACCGAACAGGTGCCTAAAAGGAGATAATAGCAAAATCGCACATTCACCGAGCGTACCACCCATCGTCAAACGACACCCTATATCCCATCCGAGATAACATCGCGAAGTGCATAATAAAGGTGTCGTTTCTCGGTAGTTTCCCACTAAAGTGTTATTTGGTGGGCGATGCATTAGGATGCAGTGACGCTAGCGTCTCGGGTTACAGAATACCGGATATAACCGGTGTGAAACTACCGGTGTTCGGGGAAAATTTTAAATCGGCTCATTTTTAAAGACGGTCTCGTTGAAAGCTTCTATAAAAGTTTAGGGATCTACAAAGTTTGGGTTACTTAGCAGTAAACGCAACTTAGGTCTTTAGGTATTTATTCTGCTAGGCTGACTGATGTTTATAGTACGTACCAAAACTTTAACACTTTCGAGGACAATGCACATGTCTATCTGGTGTTTTTGCAGGCTGAGCAGTGAATGCGTTAAAGTAAAATGAACTTAATTTTATTATTTTAGTAATGGTAACTCTCTAATTTCAAACAAATTCAACCAACCATCTTGAGCGGTTTACAACGAAAGTTTTAGAAACACAACAGTCCTATAACGTTCCGTTGTCGCGCGAAAATTGAAGAAATCCGCTAAAGCAATTTTCACCAAACACGAAACAAAACGCTCTTGAAATAAGAACATAAAAGCTCCATTCGAATGACGCCTGAGGATTTGTAGAACTTTATACAAAGGGAAGGGGGAGTTTAAAAAGTTTAGAAAACGAGAAACCGCGGCTGCTACGAGTACGTTCCGTTTTTACCGTTGCGTTTGTTTCTTGTGCTTAATCGCTTGTCGTAATCCTTATCGCCGCAGACACTTGTCTTTGGGGTTAACTTATAGTTAAGTATACGGGTACATAAGGGTGCGGTTATTATGAAACCCATTGTTTAGCGCTTGATAAAGGGCTTGTTCAAAGTTTGTGGCGTAATGGAGTTCCATTCGACTATTGTGATGACGGTTTTCCGTTATTTTGCACTTAATTTTACCCAAAGGCTGAGTAAAAGGGCCTTGATTGACAGTTATTTATGGGTTAAGTTTTTATCTAAAAAATTAAAACTTTTCGAGTTCATACCGGCGGCGTATTTTCGGCCAAGAATAAGCCTTTAACACTTATTATATAACACTGTTAAATATATTGTTTTACTGGATATTCATCATCATCATCATCATCATCATCATCACCAGCTATTAGCTGTTAGCTACCAGGATATTCATAGAAATATAACTAATTACGGGCATGTTTATATTGAAGACCAATATGTACAACCCTTTTTTCTGAGTAAAGCTTTGACCAACAAAGAAAATTACAATTATATAACAAAATAAGAACTAGTTTTTACGATTATTAAAATTAAGTGGATGCAAAATTTTAGCTATTTTAACAATAATTCTTATAAAATTAATTTAATATCTTATTTAAATTATTTATAACTAGCTGTCCTTTCGCACAAGTATTTAACAAAAATTTTATTTTTCATGCGGAACCCTAAAATTTGAAAATATTTCTATGGCCTATATTCATCAGGGAAAATTTAGGATTCTAACGGTGAAAGATTTTTCAAATTGGTCCAGTATTTTCGGAGCCTATTCAATTCAAACAATCAAATCTTGCCTCTTTATAAAATTAGTATAGATGTGTCACAATCTCATGCCTATGGCAAACTAGCATTGTATTTGCGGGCATAGCATAAAACAGTAGTTCCAATAAATCCCGGTTATTCCGATGAACAAAGGGATATTGTTTCGACAGCGTCATAAATACCTCAAACTACGGATCTAGTTTACCTGTGATTCTATATGAACTGTGGCAGAAACAACACAAACACACACTTACACACACTACTCACAAACTATTATAGTTTGTTCAAAGCCCTGACTCGTAAAGTAAACTGATGGAGTGTGAATACCATTTCCACTCCATGTATTTTCTAACCATTATTGTTATGGCTAATAACTTCAGTGGCGTATGTTCTTGGTATGTTATCTTTGTTTCGTAAATAGCTGAGTACCTAATACTAACGAATACAGAAGTATAGTATTAGTTAGTATTAGTACTCAGTTATTATCTCTAGACATAACAGGGTATAAACCTTCAGGGTAGGTATAATTTTTAGCTATAACAATAATAAACAAATAATAATAATAATGGTATAATCTTCGCTATTTTTAGGTATAACACCGGGTATGTATAATTTTTAGCTGTTGTTTGTGTTTCTAAGTAAAATGCTCACTATAGGTGTACATTTAGAAGACACATGTTAGAAGTACATTATTATTATCTATATAAGAAATTTTATATTTGTGTTAATTGTTAATGTTTTATTATGTGTACTGCTGGTATTGCAATATAAAAATTAAATTTAAATAAGTTTGGTGTACAGTAAAGATTTTATACAACAAGTGCGCGTTTCAATCTTTTATTAGGTACATCTTCGAGGTTCGTTGTTCATACTTCGTAGCAGAGTCGTAGCGTAGCATTAGCTACACAAATGTGCATTCGAATTTCGGCTTTAGCTCTTAACGTTTAGATGCATTTCAAAATGACGGCAACAGATACAGACAGCACAACACAAGGGCCACTCGTATCAAGCTTGCGGGAAGCCATTTTGACACTGTAAATAATTAATAACGAATAAAAATAACGAGTTGTTTGAATGTAAGTAAATTTGTGCTTTTCCATTCAATTTCGTTGGATTAATGTGTGCAGAGCTTAATTGTATCATAATGAATAGTAGGTACCCTAAGGCACTTCACGTATCATCGTCAGCATAAATTCAGTTCACTGCTGGACATAGGCTTCCCCTAATGAGCGCCATAGATGGTTATCATTTGGGGGTTATTGTCTATAATCCCAACCCTGGGCATGCAGATTGCTGTCACAGTTCGGTGGAGTTGTTCTGCAGAGGGTGCTACTGCATGCCCCCCGATTGCCCCTTAGTCGACGCTTACGACACAAACGGGAAGAATTGGGGTGGTGAAATTCTACGCCGGCACCACACTTCACGCATCTTAGGTTCAAAATGTATCATAAGCTACAAAAATTAATTATAGCTTAGTCTATATTTTGTAATAACATGCGTGGATTCAAATAACAAATAAACCCGTTTATTTGGCTCACACGGATGAGTCAAGAAATAATTAATAAAACCTTTAACATACAGAAAATTATAAGCTAAGTACAGCTAGCGTGTAAACCAAAATGATTTCGCACAAATTCTCACCTTTGCTGAATATATTAGCAAAACTCAACGCTTCTTGCTGAAGCAAATTGCAAGCGCTGTGTCACTTTCTATTCCAGCATATTCCAGGATAATCTGTATCGTGACATAATTTGACAGCGATAGCATAATTATCCGGCATAATTATGAGGATCCTGCACATCAGACTTATACGCGTCTTTGTTTCAATGGACAAACTTTCACGAACCCGTACCCTTATCAGGAACATCGTTACCGTAACAACTACATGATAATTATAATTATTATTGGTCAAGATCTATATTCCTCACCCCCGTTGCAGTAAGCAAAGCTTGTGTTATGGGTACTAGATGACTGATATACAAAACAATATATTACATAGATAGATTTTTTTTAATACATAGAAAACGGCCTGAACACCCGGAATAAATATCTGTAGATCGTACAAATATTTGGTATGAGGCGGGAATCGTACGCAGGCGGACCTTCGCCCACCGCCCCACAAAGGTCGTTCAATAAGTATTTACTATTGTTAATATATTTTATAAAGTGCAATAAATATGTGATATACCTACGTGAATTCTCATGTGAAGAACTTCGAGACGGTTTTTGACAGAGTTGACCTTAGTTCTTCAGTTATATCAGTGACTAATTCTTCTATGCTTTGGAGTACCTACACCTCAGTATGATTCTTCTAAAGCGAAGCTAAAACGATACCACTGATAGCTCGTGATAAGTCTTCCGACAGCGTAAGTTTGAACACATTTACCCTAACTGAAAGCAATCGAACGAAATGTGATTTCTGCTGGGTAAGCCTTTAGGAAGAAACTTGAGTTAACGGAATACCTTTATTTGTTTGCTAGGGCAAACAGTTTTGTTGCGACTTCTGTAAACATGGAACGGGAAATGAATCTATGAAAGGGCTTCTTTAGCGTCATCGATTTTTTCGTCTATTTACCTTCAATGCTAATGTTTTTCTTTGGAGATGTACAATTGTACAATCAACTTCAAAAGTCTAAACAGAGTTCGGATATCTTTAAATAGGCTATTATGACTAGGTCCTTTTGTGTAACTATTCCTAAGTAAGCATAATTCTCAATGATCTGATGTCTCTAGCGATGCCACGATCTCAAAGCTTTTCCAATAGCTCTCTTAATAAAGCCCTTGATCATCAAGGAGCAAAATATTCGTGATTTAGTCGCTTTGATATGTTTATTTATTTAGGTACCTACCATTTCGTTTGTCGACCTCTGTGGCACGGTAGGCGAAGGGCGCAGGAGGTTACTGGTTCGATTTTCGCCTCGTGTCAAATTTGTGTACAATCTGCAGGTATAAGTCCAGGTGTTCTGGTAGTTTTCTATGTATAATTTATAATTTCTATGTATATATTAAGTATATCAGTCATCTAGTACCCATAAGACAAGCTCTACTTAGCTTAGGGACTAGCTAGATGATGCTGAATGGATTGGCCAGCATTATTCATTTTATTATTTATATTGATTTTCATCCTACTAAATAATAATGATAAAAATCAACATAATAATGCTTTTTTACGCACAGGTTCTTTTATATTGATATAATTTTGCAACTTATTTTCAATGAAATCAAGTAGGTACTCCGTTATATCTAGGTTTAAAAATAATCCTTAATAATATTTTAATGCGAAAGTAACTCTGTCTATCTGTCTGTCCGTCTTTCACGCCAAAACAACTGAACCGATTTGATGACATTTGGCACAGAGAGAAAGACTGGGAGAAAGAACATAGGATACATTTTATCACGGTGTCATGTTCCCACGGGATAGTGCAGGGGCACGCTATGTAACGGAATCCTATTTTTTATGTTTTCTACGCCGACGATGTCGCAAGCAAAAGCTAGTAAATATTATAATAATCTTATTGGAACGCTAGTGTGCCCGCGGTTTCACCCGCGTAACTATCGATCCCGTGGGATTTTCGGGATAACAAAAGTGGCCCATAATGTTATTCCAGGTCATAAACTATCTGTGAACAAAGATTCATCCAAATCCGTTTGGTAGTTTTTGCGTAAAATAGTAACAAAAATCCATCCCTACTTACAAACCATGAAGGTGGTTATAATATTAGTAGGCCTACTTCCTACTAATATTATAACCTCATTAGTATAAAGGAACATGAAATTTGCATACGATATGCAAACGATAATGCACGCTATAGTTGCATAGGTAGGGTTTACAGCAAAAGGCGTGACATAAAAATGATACCAAGTTCTTCATGCACACGTGTGCAATTGCACTAGCGCAATCTACACCCCACAGCTCTTAGGATCCCCTACAACACGAGGGGTTTGCAACACAATGCACAGGGGGGTTCTAACAGTTCATTTTATGTTTATGTTGAACCACATAGAAAAACTTACAGCTAGGTACCTACCATGAATAGTTATTTACAATACCAGCGCTTTACAATAAAAAGCGCATTTATGCATTTTTCCAGCGCATGTATGCTGAGCTAATTATAAAGTTTCGGCAGATATGTACTTAGAATAAATGACGCACAGTGAAAGTAGACGATTAGAAGAAAAGAAGTAAATAAGAAATACTCAACATAAAGGCCAATCAAAACATGTGCGACTCTTTATTATTCTGTGTAATTTTTGGCAGAATATACCTATTCGTAACAAATTATCAGACATTTCAACTCTACTGGTTACGTACTCGATGTGTTGAGATACGAGCTGGCTAAGAAAAATCTGTACTTATTTGTTATTCTGAGAAAGTGAGTTTTTGAAGAAAACTTTTTATTATTGAGGTCTTCTTTGTATGTATATGTAAATAAAATGTTGCAATTAAGTGCCCAAAATTATTGGAACACGGTACGAGTATATGTATATAACAATATTTGAAAAACACACTTGGAATTTCTTTGGTTTCTGTTTTTATATTATATAACTAGCGGTCCGCCCCGGCTTCGCACGGGTATTTAACAAAAATTTATTTTTTCATACGGAATCCTAACTTTTTTGAAAATATTCTATAACCTCGGAAAATTTAGGATTCTAATGATGAAAGAATTTTTCAAATCGGTCCAGTAGTTTCGGAGCCTATTCAATTCAAACAAACAATCAAGTCTTTCCTCTTTATAGTATAGATTATATATATTGAATTTGCCATTTTACCTAGATTTTAATTATATTATTGGTTGTTCATAATAGTTAACTGAATTTTATCATTGTTTGATTTTGTAGCTTATTCCCAGAGGTCCATGATTCTATTGTTTTGTATTTCCCAAAAGGTTTTTTATTTCGTAAGTGTGGTTCTGAAGTTTAAAGTAGTCTTATATAAATCTATCTTGTTATAACTAACAAAATCACAGCTTATTATTTTAGAAATCCGTCCAATAATCGGAGAGATCATACCCGACCTCGGGATAATTTTCAAATGCAAAACTAAAAGAACGAAATCGGCGAACTTACTTATAGAAAAACATTCTAGCATAACACCCATACAGTAGGCCAAGCACGGGGACTGTTCTCTAGGGTAGAATAGACAATAATGACATCGCATCGCCATACATTGCGTACATTATTGAAGTTGAAGAAATTAATTTCAAATAATGTACGCATTCGATGACAAAGTGACGTCATTTTTGTATATTCTACCTTAGACAAGAAAGCCTGTGCTTGCTCTACATGTAATATCAGTATAGTATAGTACCTATCACTCGATTTCAAATAATTTTGTGATCAAAATGTTAATGCTGTTATTTAACCGTTGAGCGGGGGACACCGTTTAATGGCCATGAAGCAAGAGTATCAAATTATGGTCAGTCTAATGATCAAATTATAATGACCGTACAAAATGTACTTAATTACTGATCATGATCGCTCATGTACCTATGTGTTTACAAGACCCCCTGGTAATGATGAGCAGGGTATTGTTATTGCGTAGGTGACTTTGTGAGCAGTTTTAGGTTTATCTGGACTCGGTTGAATGTTGAACTTGATTTGAAAATAAGGTTCAATAACTAAACTTCAATTCCCTGTCTTCAAAAACGAACTTATTTACGAATATTTAAAATATGTAGATCAGTGTCAGTTTTATTTTCATTTATTTATTTTGTCAAAGGCACGTAAGAAAGCCTTAAAAATAACAATATTGAAAACAGGGTATATATTAGTCTTAAATTTACAATGCATTGTAATAAGAAGAAAAATTTTGTTACACGATAATTTAGATCTGACGATCAAAATTTTGGAAAGATAATTAATCCGTCAAGATAACGCCATAGATGAGATGGTTTTTCATGGTGCTTCTAAAGGCCTTTTCGCTAAGATGAATATTCAATTCAATTCAAATTCTTTATTTCAGACTGCATAATTCCATAAAATTGGTACATAATAATGAATTAATAAAATAAAAGGAATAATAAATTAAAAATTAATTAACAATATTGGCTGGCAATACCTTAAATCTACACTATTTACCTAGTACAAAGTATTTAATAATATTTACTAGTCTCGTCTTAGGTGAAGCTTACCTCGCGTGTCATCAATGTCATCATGATTATAATTATTAAAAATTTTGGAATAGCGTTTTATGTTTCGTCAAAAACAATAAATTTAGATAAAATGAAAGTGATGGCATGGTCTTATATTAATTTTACCAAAAACGCCTTAGTACATATACACATGTTGCGTGGTACCCTATACCTACAGTTATTAGATACTTATTCTATGAGCTTCTCTGGGTGGCCCCGCTAACATAATTACGGCGGCACGGTATCGGATGCGCATGTAATTATGAATAGATGCTATCTCTATTATGAACGATGCATCGGAGGCGCCTAGCTGGCGAATCGAAGAAATGGCCGTCGTTGTGGACTTATGCGAGTTTATACAGGAAGTTAAGTAAATCCTGTAGCAATCTGTTTCTTCGGTGAATGAGGGCAAATTTTTCTACACGTGTAGCAGTAATTAAATAACATCAATTTAAACGCTTATCATGTAAAAAGATTATTTATACGGTTTTAAGGGTTTCTTTGTTGTATTTGTATCTGAAGACGTAAATAAAGTTTTTTTATTTAAATACTAGCGGCCCGCCCCGGCTTCGCACGGGTATTAAACAAAAATTTCAGAAATTATACACACTGAAACGATAGGTTTCACAGTTTTCATACGGATCTTTACTTTTTTAACAGCATTAGGGTTTTTGACATTGACTCAACATTCCAAAACTGACACTGGCCGTAGAGAAAAAGCAAGCACCGTGCGCTATACAACCTCTTTTTCTATTCTGACGCGCCATAATAGAAAAAGAGGTTGAATATACAGCCCACGGTTCAATTATTGAATTTTTCATGCGGATCCCTAACTTTTTTGAAAATATTATATAGCCTATGTTCATCACGGAAAATTAAGGATTCTAATGGTGAAAGAATTTTTTAACTCGGTCCAGTAGTTTCGGAGCCTATTCAATTCAAACAAACAAACAAACAAACAAACAAACATACAAACAATCAAATCTTTCCTCTTTATAATATTAGTATAGATTACCAGAGGTCCGCCCCGATTTCACACGGGTACCTATATAACAAAAATTTAATTTTCCATGCGGATCCTTAACTTTTTTGAAAACATTCTATAGCTTATGTTTATCAAGGAAAAATAAGGATTCTGATGGTGAAATATTTTTTCAAATCGGCCCAGTAGTTTCGTTCGGAACTTATTCAATTCAAACAATCAAATATGTCCTCTTTATAATATTAGTATCGATAGGTACAGATAAAGGTTCACTTATCAATATATTGATGACTTAAAACATATTTATATTACTTATATCATGTCCTGATGTGCATGTTACTAACAAGAAAACACAACATTTTAGGAATAACCTTCACAAACTTTTAAATTGTATAGTTACCAACTTCACACCAAGTTATCAAAATATTATAATGTTGAGGTGGGCCGGTGTAGTGCTAGCATCCTAGTGCTTCGCTAGTCACGTCTCCCCTCCACTTCACATCCAAGTCTCACTCTAGCAATCGTTAGTAACTCAACGGCCATTTGCAGGGGTGCCAAGTTCAAATGTTAATTACCACGTGGTGAGAGAAAATCTGTCCCCTTGGCACGGAACTTGCAAGATTTGGGGTTGAAATTACGGATCTAACATAAGTGCATTTTAAACTAGCATTTTTGGCGACGAGCGACTATTATTTCCACGAGCTTGTTAATGTGACGAAAACGGAGGGGTTCTCGATGGATAAATGGATAGTGTCATAATTCATTTATTTTTGCTTGCATGTACTTTTGTTCTAAGATCTAAATGAATGGTTCTCTAATTATCAAGCTAATTATAAGCTCCGTAAAACAAAGTAAACTCCTTGGAGAATATTAATTCTTTACAAGGTATGTATAACCTCCGTAGAAAGAACTAATCTCCTTGGAGGAATATTTGTTCTCTAACTATAACCTTCATAGAGCGAACTTAACTCCATAGAGGAAATGTTAGTTCTTTAGATAATATTTGAAAATAAATATCGAGCGAACTAAATTCCATAGAGTAAGAGAATACAAGTTCTCTAAATATATTCCGTAGAACGAACTAAACTTCTTGGAGGATTTTTTTCTCTAACTATAATTTCCATAGAACCAAACCAACAAAACTCCTTGGTGGATTACTACTTAGATAACCTCCGTTGAACGAACTAAGCTGCTTGGAAGAATATTTGTTCTCTAACTATAACCTCTATAGAACGAACTAAAATCCTTGGAGGAATAATACCTACTTATTTATTACCTCCGTAGAACGAACTAAACTCTTTGGAGGAAAATAGTTTTCCACTATAACCTCTGTTGAACGTACTAAACTCCTTGGAGGAATATTAGTTCTCTACATGACTAGCCTCTAACTAAGCTATCCTCCGTAGAACGAAATCGACCATTATGAAGATATACATATGCCAAGAAACTAGTCACAGCTGATTAGCCAAAACGAAATCAAATTACCTAAAAGAATATAATGTTTTGTATCAATGCAATAGGGAGATATGTTACTTACATTCTAATAATTTTATTATTATAATTATTATTAACCTATGCACCACCTATCTGAAGAAAATTTCCGGCGCAGTTTAAGAAAATAAATGAAAATAAACAATGTTCAATTTTAAAAAGAATAGTACATACCTACACTAAGTAGGGCGCAATATTTATAAACGACCTTGACCGATTGTTAAAAGTGGAGTTCAAAAATTGGTGAACTTGGAACGAAGGTTGAGTCCGTCATAATGAGCTATCACTAAGATGGACTAACTTTAGTTCATCAATTTATAACTAGATGTCGCCACTAGCCAAATTAAAAGGCGCTATCGAAACGTTCCCGACTGAGAACCACTCAATTCGCTATGCTCTTAACAAATTGCCATCAGAAGGGTCTTAACTGACTCGACTGAACAGCGAGTGATGATTTGGGACATGATCTCTGTGATTACGACCCGCTCTCCCGTGACTCAACTATCGCAGAGGCCCGGGTTGAATAACTGACGCTGTTTTGGCCACACTTATGTTTGAATAGAAAGAATTGGAATTTAGGAATAGGAACATTAGGAACGCGCCAGTATATTTTACGTTTATAAAAAAAAGAACACTTATTTATGTTATGATCGTGTATAATTAAATAATGTTTTTTTTACAGACTTTCAAACGGTGTCCTGCTGTATTATATTTTTCCGTGAATTTATGGGCAGGCAGTTTTTTTTATTCCGATCGATTATTAATTTTAAAAGTATTATCCCACTAAATTTAAAAAAAAAAATGTAAATCCTGAATTCGGAAATTTGTAGTCGGGTTTAAGTTTTCATAAAAACATCATGAAAAATAAAATTAGTGAGCGAAGTGTCGTAATACATATACATATAATAATACGCTTCATCTTTGTATACCTAATTCGTAGTGAGACTATATCGCGTTATGACATAAAGGTACATAATACAGCGAAGTGCCGTAATACAAGACTAGGGAAGAACTGTATTAATGCGGGAAGAATATAATGCAACACAACATTACAAAACACTGACACAAATTATTGAACACGTTTCTGAATGAAGCAACCGCAATCTCACCTCACCTCACCCTACGTGACGTACATAATAGTGTGTGAAAATATAACTAGATGTCGCTAGAAAAAGTGGACGAGCTCTAGATCGCGCTGACGAAAACGCACGGCTTTCAGTCACTATCAGAACCATTTTAAAGTACTTCACTCTGGTTTCCCTTCAAAACGTATAAATCTTTCGCCTTTTACTAAAGATTTCCGTGGAGGGGAACACTCAAATGAGTCTTAAAAAGTTTTTGAAATCTTTGCTTCGGCGAAGATCATAATATAATAAAGTTAAAAAAATAAATATGGATGGGAGTAGTGTACGTTAAACATCGATAGTTTAGATTTTCGATAGATATCGATAGTTCGACAAAAAACTATCGATACTATCGATAGTTATCGATAGTTTTGTATAAATGTATGGGTACCTATGTTTAATTTAATAAAACGAATAGTTTTAATGAACATTGACAAACATTTAATCAAATTATTGTATATTTTGTTTCAAGAACATCGTTCCAGCATCATAACATAACCCAGTGAAGTGAATATTTTCTATTCTCTAGCTAATTGTTTTAATGTTCAAATCTTCCCCTAAAGATACATTTTTTCAAAAAACTAAACGTTCTATGTCCACGTTAGTATTAGTACCTAGGCATAAATTTCGGTAATTCCCCGCCATGCAAGTCTGTAGAGAAGGGAAATAGTAGTAAACCAACAATCGATAGTGCCATGATAGTTATCGATACTATCGATAGTCTATGGCTATCGATACTATCGATAGTCTATCGATGTTTAACGTACACTAGATGGGAGTTATTGAGTATTTTGGCCAGCGGTTATTAGTTGGGTATTTTGTTTCAATAACGCTAGACCCAACTGATACCCAATAACGTTACACCCCCCCCCCCCCGGAATTTCAATAAAAATTTTAGATAAATTATCTTTAATTCTATGAATAATAGTACATAATTTTTTTTGTCTTGTTTTGTTTTGGATGGCGGTTAGGTCAACTACAATACAATGAACGCCATCTACCGTTTTACCGAAAGTCAAACTTAGGTCCATTTATACAAGGCCCGAGGCAAATTTCACGCCACCTGTAAAAAACGTTTGAAGGCAGTGTTGCGATGGAAAATTGCCAAAGATAGGAATACCCAAAAGTATAGGGTACCTATCTCGCGCCACAGAGGTCATCCATCACTTATGCTTCTGTCTGTATATAAGGCTAGTCAATCCATACAGCATCTTTTCACCCCAGATCTTCTGTTATTATTAGGTACCTAAATAGATAACTGATGTAGCTAGGTAGGTAATGCTATAAATATATATTATTCTTTACTATACTTATAAATCATTCAGATTCCGAACAATAGCAATTCATAATCTTATTTAAAGCGCTACCTATCGATATGCTCGTGAACGAAGTTGTTTAAGAAATATCGATAGACAGTGCTTATAATTGTATGTGTAATTTACTAAACAAGTGGTCTTTATTAGTGGTCTGATTAAGCACTAGATGGCGCTGACAGAAATAATTATCAATTTTTATCATTCTAAAGATTATAACAGGGTATTTTATCGAGTACTTTTTTTAATTTTCCCCTACGTTCGCATTGCGAATGTTTAACAAGTTTATCACTCTAGTAAATAATAATGTGATAGTAGATAGGTAAGTACTTTCCCTGTTTTATTTCCCATTATATTCATATTCTTTACATATTGTTGTTTTAGTTGTTGACATAGATGGCAGCACATGGTGTGCGAAAAAGAAATTCCAGAATTACAAGAGCAATTCAAATTGCTAAAAGAGAATTTTTGATAATATTGTATGACGTAATAAAAATAATAAGAAAAAATAGAGGCGGCGGTAGGAAGGTATTCACTGCCAATTTAAATTAAAAGGTGGTCGGATAGGAAGGAAACTATGTCCGCGCCACCAGTAAAAAAATCTCGTACTAAAATGGTTGTGTTGTGTGTACTGTTGTCTGTTGAACGCAGTATGGAAAATAACCTAACTATCTCTTTTACTCGGATCAGAATTCTGGTGTTAGACAGGGATGCCCACAAGTATTGGGTATTTAAATTAGCTACCTATCTCGTTTACTCGCAATAAAATCCTAGTGTTAAACAGGGATGCCAACAAGTATTTGGTTATTTCTAACTGATTTGGTTAGAAATACCATGTTAGGTATTCCTAACTTGTTTGGTTGGAAATACCAATTGCTATTTCTAACGGATTTGGTTAGAAATACCATGTTAGGTATTTCTAACTTGTTTGGTTGGAAATACCAATTGCTATTTCTAACGGATTTGGTTAGAAATACTTGTTGCAGTTAGATAACTTTACGGGTGAGCGGTACTCTAGTATGCGTAGATGATAGTTAGGTTAGGTTAGGTTAGGTTATGGCTCACGGTCGGTTATGCGTGATGATTGCTTTGCACAGTTATTCCGTAGCGGTAGGCGGACTTTCCAATAACGTTCGATATTTTAGGATCATGCTAACAGTTACTGAGTTAGTTATTTAATACCGGACTCATCTCTAAATAAATAAAGTTTCATACATGGAGGTCCGTCCCATATTGAGTGGATAAACCTTGTAAGAGTTGTAAGTGCTTAATGTACCGAAAGGATATTTTTTAAATTTGGAAAAATATTTTTTTTAGACTATGTGCCCACAATTAAAAAAAAAAATTGTTTTTGGAATATACTAAAGAAAACCAGCTTTTCTGAACACTACCGATTGAAATGTTTTGGTAACTTGGACCAATAATTTTCAAGACAGGTTGAAAGTAGAAATTTAAATTTTTCATTCAATTATGCAAATGTTAGGCTGCTGTGGTTAAAAAAAATGTATGAAAACATAAGATGCCATGTACATTGAAAATATGTCTATTTCAAATCATCTTGAAATAGACATGTTTTCAATATTATTATTATTAATATACTTTGCAATTTTGTACAGTAAAAAACTGAGATATTCCTACGTTTGTGTCAAAAGGGACTCTTCCTACTAAAAATAAAATTCGACCAAAACATCAATAAAATATTTTTTCGCCATTCTCATTCTAAAACGATGACTTTGCTACTTAAATACAGTGAGTGAAATTTATAAATATAAAACGGGTCAAGTTTAAAAAAATAAAAGATTTCAAAAACCACCTCTAAGGTTATTTACTCCCTATGGGCACAGTATACATAGGGATATATATATATAGGTACTGTGCTAGCGGACACCTAACAGCTTTTTTCTGCATCTCTTCAAGAGATGATGGTGAACGGATTATCTTCGGTAATTGAAGCAATAGGTAAAGTAAGTAAAGTAGTAGGTGTAAATCAAATATGCAGTAATGTGTGTGTGAGAGAGAGATGCTAGACAATGCCAAAATAGCAATAGGTGCGAGATAATATAGGTACCACACACAGGGGTAAGATTTTTTAGTACCTAAGGGCCGGATAGATTAAATTCTTATTAATTTAAAAATATATTTTTTTTTTATAAAAACACAATGACATTTTTGTTTAATACCCGTGCGAAGCCGGGGCGGACCTAGCGGTCCGCCCCCGTATTATTATAAACGCGATCGTTTCAAAAGTTGCTGCAAATCACGCAGCTTAGTCGAATATGTTGACACAAACACGGTTGAGTATTTTAACCGCACTTTCATCCATCCAAAAAGCTTTTTAAATAAAAAAAGTTCGCAAGGGAGGGTAAAGATAATCGAAAGAAGGAGATCAAAAAAACGAAAGCTAAATAAAGAGCATCCAAAAAAATCAAATTAAAACAAACTTATCAGAATGAACATGACTACGGTCCATCCAGGTCAGCCCTAGATATGTCTCCTCAAGAATTAACAACTTAAAAACATCTGATAAGCATGCTATCGAGAGAGCTATGGTTTTGCAACGAGATAGCAGTGAATGGTTAGAGTAGACATACGGAAAAATCTAAATCTAATTTGGCTAAATATGTATGTAAAAGAGAAGTACTCAAATAAAAGTACTTAATCGGTGTCAAAATAATATAAATATGCTTGTGGAAGTCAAGTGCCCCAACTGCAGCAATAAAGGGACTCACAAAAGTAGTGCAGCAAAGAAAATGCAAATATAAAAATACGACAAAAAATCTTGCACAACTTAAAATTCAATAAAAACAAATTAAAATTCAATAAAATATACACCTTAATGTAGTTTTATGCCGTATATTGTTATTTATTTATTTAATAATGAACAAGAGACTCATATTTACACCTACATTTTATTTAAGCAGAATATAGTTTTTTATTGCCACAGAGCTGTACCTAACTGCATACGAATAATAATAAAAACACCAAAATTCTATATAATATTAACCCTAGAACACTACAAGGGGTGCTGGAGCACCCCAGCAGTATTTGTTTTACAAATAACTTTTTTTATTTTAAATTGACAGGTTGATGCTCCCGCGTATTTTACTTTATAGTCACCTGCTCCTAATTGGTCAGTAAAGCGGGAACAGCCGTACAGTGTGGATGTGTGGACGTGTGTTGTGGGGTGCCCTATCACCCCAGTGTAGGAAAATCGTAAGTTTTTTTTATAGTTTTACACTATGTTTTTCTTTTTGTTGAATCATGAAATACTCTTACCATAATATATATACAATCGGTGGCCTTATTGCTGTGAGCGATCTCTTCCAGGCAACCTTAGTTTTTGGTTTAATTAATATTTTGATTGATTTGTTTGTAGATGGCTGCTGGCAGAGGATTAGGAGAGTAAATATTTTATGGGCTTTTGAATGGTGTGGGGAAAAACTCCTGGGTCCTTTTCAAATGTTTGAAGGCAAATAATAAGCCAAACAAAAAATTTCGCCGCACTTTTTTAAAAAAATTGGGCTAAGAGATCATCAACGAACATTTGTAAGAACGTCTGCAAAAGCCAACTTTGAGGAGGGATATACGAAAACTGGTTTCCAGGACCCTAAAAAAACCCATGCTCGATCAAAGATCAATTATTGGACAGCACACCCAGGGATGTTGTGGATTCTGTCCAAGAAATAAAGACCGCAAGTCAAAGACTAAATGCAACAAGTGCAAAATTCCAATTTGCTTGGAACACCAAATCAAAGTATGCCAAAAGTGCTCAAATTAATTAGAATAGCTAGATTTTAAGGTTGATTTGTGATCTCAGTTCCTAATTAGTAATAATAAAAAATATATTTTTAAAACCTGTTATTATTTAAAAAAAATATACTACATTAAACTTTGGGGTTCTCCAGCACCCCATGTAGCAAAATCAGTCTGGTAAAAACAGTGTAGGGATCCAGGGTTAAATGTCTCGTGTGGTAACAGTGAAAATATTTATTTTTAATAATTTATGCCTTCACCGTCGACACATCAATGATCTCTCATCGAGAAGTTTATGTTAATTGTCTAATAATAATAGGACTTCTATGACACAATTATTTAAATTGCATGCAATTGACAAAGCTCAACGCATATTTGGGTGATTGATTACTAAGGACTACATAGGTAGTGCAATTTGCTGAGATTAGAGTTCTTCTTTGCGGGCCCGCGGCGGCGGCGCGGGCGGTGAGGTCGGTTGGCGGTAGTGCTTCTCGTAGATGCGTTCCCAGAAGTTGGCGCGTCGCTCGAGCAGGGACCCGCGCAGGCGCAGCTCGCGGTCCAGAGACATGTGCGGCGCCCAGGCCGCGCGCACCGGGGGCCACGCCGGCAGGTCGGAGCCCGGGGGAACAGGCCGCCTGCAAACAACGAACAATTATTAAAAAAGAGACCGACTCCAAGTACTACCGAAGAATCCACTGACCAAGATTGATTTTATGAAAAAGGGGATACCACATCTAACCTAGGGAAGTACTATGTTTTTGGAACCATAGAAATAACATAAAACCATAACCATACCTACGTAAATTCCTAATTTTGAGACTGAAGTTAAATATTTGTGGGTACATAATTAATTACCTAGTTTTGTATTATTTGATTTAATATCTCACTGGGTCTCAAATTAATTTATGTTTTTCTTTCTTTAAGTGACTTTCTCATTTCACGCGGTTCTGATACAAATTTGTTTAAATCAGAATGATCCAAGAGAAGAGAAGAGAACTTTGAATCGCAGTATGATGTCCTATTGATCACAAATAATTCTAGTCTGCTAAAGAAGAAAGCGAAAACAACTTACCCTGTTTTTACAAAGTTAGCCCATAACGTTCTAAGTGTAGAAGACATTTTTTTAGATTCATCCGTAATTTTCGAAGCGTCGTGCAATACCATCGGCGAATCAGCAACCGCAAAGCTCTGGGCGCAGTGTGGGGCACCTTTGTAGTCTGTGGAAGGAACCACCGGCGAGTTTTCATCCACAAAGGAATATTCATACAAATATATCTGATTATGACCATTTTCCACCATCAGCTTAATTTCACGTAGCGTAGGGTACGTGAATAGGACATCAGAGAAATAGTCAACATATGCCAATATATCCTCGCTAACTGCTTTATCACCAAAATAGAATTGTTTGACTGATGCTGCTACTTCCTCCTTTTGCTCTTCGTTTTCAAACTTCAAATCGGCTGGCAAGAAATCTGAAAACTTCTCATTCATTCCATCTTTCCAGAGATCATAAAAATCATGTATTAAGCGTAAAGATCCTTCCATATTGGCAAATCCATGAAGAATGGGTATTTTTTTATAAGATCCTTTAGTCAAAATATCAACTGGAGGTTCAACAAGAAAAGCATCCTCTGAAACTCGCTCAACGCACGGAGAGAATGCAAATGTTGAATCTTTTCTATCAAAAAAAGGATCACTTGTTAAAGTTTCAAACGATGCCGTCTTATAGAATTGTTCCAAGGCATAGATGTCTTCCACTTCAGTAAAATTATTCTCTTTTGCAAACCATTTTGCAAGTTCAACAGGTTCCGATTGAATGGTAAAAGCCGCAGCGCTAACACCACTCTCAGGAATAACTTTATTGAAAAGTCCTTCAGTAGATTTGGCAACCATCAGAAGGTCAACGGCTGCAGAACCAGCGCTGTATCCTGCTATAGTGACATCATCAGGGTTTCCACCGAAGCTGGCAATATTTTTCTTGACCCAGCGCAGAAGCGCTACTTGATCCTTCATGCCGGCGTTTCCCGGAGCATCTTCTGTACCAAGACATAGAAAACCGTGGATTCCAAGACGATAGTTGAAGGTGACAACAATAATGTCGTGCTTGGCGACGAGGTTATTGTATACCGCCATAGTACTCCAGCCCATTTGGAATGCACCCCCGTGGACGTACACTACAACAGGGAGGTTTTTTTTGTTTGTGTCAGGAGTGTACACGTTGGCAATAAGGCAGTCTTCTTGTTGTGTAAGTTTCGATTCTGGCATCGGAATTGGTAATGTTGCCTGAGGGCATATGATGCCTTTGTCTTTGGCGTCGAGCGGTTCCAGCCAGGCAGGCGGTGGTAAAGGTGCCTGCAAAATTTTAATATTTAAAATTTCTTTCTAACCGTTTTTTTAACAGTGCCTTAGAACTTCAGATTAGATATTTTATTGTGCCTATGCTATAGCAAAATTGTAAAAGTTATTTGTCCAGCATATTCAATGCTATGCAAAGGCTGACTTCAGGGGTATCATTTAAAAGATCAGCAGAATAAAGGGGTTTTGGTCAGTCGAAAATTTTATTTTGCCACAGTTAAAATAAAATGAGCCGCATCTAGTCAGCTTAAATTACTAAAGTGGTCAGCAGCAACTAATGTTACATTGGGCATCCTAAAAATGTATGCCATAGTAAATATAATATTATATTTTTCCTTACCTTGAACTTGCTAGGTCCTGTCGGCGCGGTCGCGTATGGAATGCCGAGGAAGGCATACGTGCCATGTTCGGGATCCTTGTACCCGCGCACCACCCCCTGAGCTATCTTCACCAGCTTGCTCTCTTCACCCCCTTCCACCCAACCACCCAATATACTCAAACACAGTACAGTACTTCTCCACATCATGTACCTAAATACACAAGTGTATTTTATCAATGCTCTGCACCTATTTATGACACCAATTAATTGTGATAAAAACCGATAATTTTGATATTTTTGTAATTGCGACGGACGGCGGCGTCGCGGTAGCTTGCGCTGTTTATGAGACATTATTTGATCCAAGTTTTGACCTTCAATATACACGCCTACGTAACAGCCTAGGCCACAGGTAACATAATACCAGTACCTAGGCTATCAGATAGGTAGTTGGCTATTATCTGTGTTACCTATTGAGCAATATCTATTTGTGCAAGTAAGGATGACTTGTGACAAAGTAGTGGTGACGTTTTAGCACAGTATACAGTGGTTTTAGTGACCTAAGCTCCTATCTTTGCATTTTGTATATTCCTTTGGATACCCTCTGGCGAGGTGGAATGTCTATCTGAGGAAGACTGCAGACAGATGCTGAATGCAGCAAGCTGAAGACAGGGGGCTATGCCGCTCAAAAAGAGAGGGCCCAGGCGTGCACTAATATAGACTGGCGATGATTATGATAGAAGAATAAAACTATTTACTATTACTACTAAGGACAGGTTCCTAAGATATTTTTCTTGTAGGTGTGTAACTATGTAGGTACTTAAGATTTCATATTTCAATAACTTTATTTTAGGCTTACAAAATAAACTCTTCGACAAGTCAAATTTCATACAGTAAATTTTTATATAGAGAATAAATAAGTAGGTATTAAGAAATAAGGTGTTATTAACATTGATGTATGTTATTAATTTACTCTTCGCTTAATTTATTTTTCTACTAGTGGATTCTTATGTAGGTACTCTATTCTACTTATGTGTCTAATGCATGTTTGTTTTGCCTATCTAAATCTAAGTTGAATGTGATTTAGATACAAGTCAATATCTATAATAATAATAATAATGCTGGACAATCCACACAGCATCATCTAGCCCCAAGCTAAGCGGAGCTTGTGTTATGGGTACTAGATGACTGATATACATAATACAATATGATTAAATAGATAGATATTTTTATTATACATAGAAAACGACCAGAACCCCTGAACAAATATCTGCAGATCGTACAAATATTTGTCCCGAGGCGGGAATCGAAACCACAACCTCCTACGTCGCAGGCGGACCTTCGCCAACCGCGCCACAGAAGTTGTCTAATTAATGGATATTAAAGGAAACAAATAAAACTAAGTAGTTTTTTTATATATTGGATGTTAAGCTCTTGAAAGTAAACGCGGTCTCGGAATCCACAACATTCAAAGTCCTGCTGCATACCAACATCACAGTAGACATGTGCGCCGACGTTGAAATAGTCGGCGGCGGACGCCGGTCTGAAATCGGCGGCGGCGGCGTGATTTCGGCGTGAAATCGGCGTGATAGTATTTGTTTAGAATCTGTTATTATTAATTTAAAAATGCTTGCATACTGTTATAATTTATTATGCTTTCTTATGTTAAACATACCTAAATTAGGTAGTTTAAAACATCTAGCGTTCCTCCAGTAGGTTCAGGCCCCCAAACTTTAATTAGGTACCTATGTAAAATAAGGAACATATTTTGGATAGGTAGGTAGGTACATACATAGAGCCCTCACCAGATATATGGTGTCGCGCCAACTTTGGCTCAGTGGATAAACAACATGCTCAAAAACAGAGCGATACAAGTGACAATCAATAAAACCACCAGAGGTATAGTTGTCAGGGGTTGCCCCCAAGGCGGCGTCTTACCGCCCCTTTTATGAAACATAGTTGTTGAAGAGCTAATCCACGACCTCAACGGACGCGGACTGGTCACAATAGGATATGCGGATGACCGTGCGATCTTGGCGACAGGCTGTTTCGAAAACATCACAGTAGGATATGCGGATGAACTCGCGATCTTGGCGATCGGCTGTTTCGAAAACACACTACGCGAACTGATGAAACTTGCCTTCAAAACCATCTAAGCATGGTGTACCGACCATGAACTCTCAGTTAATCCAACCAAAACGGAACTAATAATGTTCACAAACAAGTGACATCTGGGAAACATTAAACTCCCTAAATTATTCAACACAGAGATCAAGCTAAAAACAGAAGTCAAGTACTTAGGAGTCATACTAGATAGCAAACTGCTGTGGAACAAACATCTTGACAACAAACTTCAACGTGCGACGTCAACCCTCTACCAGCATTCTGCTGCATTAGCAGAATGCTTGGCAAAACCTCGGGGATCTCGCCAAAAACAACCATGTGGCTCTACACTGCTATAATTAGACCAAAATTAACCTACCTACGGAGCGATAGTCTGGTGGACAAGAACGGAGTTAAGCGCCGTGATAACGAAACTACAGCGGTTCCAAAGAATGGCCTGCTCAGCCATAACAGGCTGCATGAGAAACATTCCCGGCGCTGCCCTAGATATCATTCTAGACCTCACACCATTAGATCTTTACATACAACAAGAGGCTACAATGTCAGCCCTAACACTACAAAACATAGGTCTCTGGGCAATCACCAGCAGTCCACACGCCCAGATCTTGGACAGGGCTATAAATTATTAACCCCTGATAGAATACCCAGCAAACCAATGCTAAACAAGCACTACCAAATACAACTATACGAGCATCAGAAAGATGTATCTGGTACACAAAGTCAGTCAGATCTATACAGATGGCTCTAAAACGGACACAGGCACAGGCGCCGGGGTCCACTCATTGGACCTAAACATTAACATATCAGTAACACTAGGAAGGCACAGCTCTATATTTCAATGCGAATGTGTAGCAATAACTCAGGCGGCCACACAAGAGAGGAATATGACCTATGTGTTCGCATTCTCTCCGATAGTGCTGCCATACTCAAAGCCTTGGAGGGGAGTAGCTGCAACTCCAAGTTAGTGTACGAATGCCATCTGGTATAAGAAATAAACAAACAACAAGATTACCCTTCAATGGATAAAAGGACATAGCGGATCGCTAGGAAATGACGCCGCTGATGAACTGGCACGGCGAGGATCGGAAACTACCACAGAAGATCCACTGCCTTTCCTCCCCTTGCCATTTTCATTACTCCAAACATGGATTAGGCTCAAAACTAGAATGATGCATAATGAACGATGGACACGCCCACGCAAGTCAAACTAGAGAGGCGCTGACATCAATATCAAAGAATCTAACTATACGTTTATTGAACCTAAATCAACCTGCGTATTCTGGTAGGAACACTAATAGGGAATTGCTTACTGAACAAACAAACACCTATTCACCATCGGAGCGACAGACAGTCCTCTCTCCAGAGGATGCCTCAGTGGCGACGAATCAGCTGCCCACGTCATTCTTTCTTTCTTTCTTTCTAAATGCTCAACTTGCCGAGGTCACTCCGCGAAGCCTGTGAAGATCCCAGGAAGATTCTGCGCTTAAAGACGAAGTTAGGCTGGCTCTGCTAGCACTCACACCACGCATAATGGACCAAAACTGAGTCCATATGCGGAAATAGGAGTACTTCTACCTAAACCTAAGCTATCGTACTAGCGTATATGACGTCATTTGGTACTTATAAACTTTACCTATTCCGATCCCTGGTAATAATAATCAATAAAATGACGGGGTTTTCAAAGCGTCTAAAAGGTAATGTCACGCCGAATTCACGCCGATTGGCTGATCGGCGGCGGCGGCGTGAAAAATTTGCCGGCGGCGGCGGCGGGTCGGCGCGGCGCACACGTCTACATCACAGTTCAAGATGCGACGTTCCAACCAACGCTGGCGGCGCTTGAGGAGCCTTGTAATGCTGGGCGTAGACTCCATCCCATAGCAGTCTCCGTTCCTCTAAAAGATGCTCTTTTAACTGAACCTCAGTCCCCAGTGACATGTAAGGGGACGAGTCGGCCCCCGTACGTGGCCAGGCGGGCAATGATGACCCAGCAGGAACGGGGTTCCTATAGGAAAGTGATAACGGTTAGTGTCCTGACAGTTTAGATCTAATAATACTATTTATGCAAGTGCCTAGTAATGGGCACATTCTGAAAAAACATCATAATAATTCATGAATCCATTGTAGACCCTGTGAAGCAGTGGGATTCACTGCAGGTGAGTTGCCGCTCTGCCTCGGGCGGGACTAATGTTTGTACGATTTGCAGATATTTTTCTCGGGTGTTCTGATTATTTTCTGTTCAATAAAAAAAATACTCTAATGTAGGTACATCATTTATCTATATCTATCTATATCTATATCTATATCTATATCTATACTAATATTATAAAGAGGAAAGATTTGATTGTTTGTTTGTTTGTTTGTATGTTTGTTTGTTTGTTTGTTTGTTTGTTTGTTTGTTTGTTTGAATTGAATAGGCTCCGAAACTTCTGGACCGAATTAAAAAATTCTTTCACCATTAGAATCCTTAATTTTCCGTGATGAACATAGGCTATATAATATTTTCAAAAAAGTTAGGGATCCGCATGAAAAATTCAATAATTGAACCGTGGGCTGTATATTGTAACCTCTTTTTCTATTATGGCGCGTCAGAATAGAAAAAGAGGTTGTATAGCGCACGGTGCTTGCTTTTTCTCTACGGCCAGTGTCAGTTTTGGAATGTCGAGTCAATGTCAAAAACCCCAATGCTGTTAAAAAAAGTAAAGATCCGTATGATAACTGTGAAACCCATCGTTTTAGTGTGTATAATTTCTGAAATTTTTGTTTAATTTAATACCCGTGCGAAGCCGGGGCGGGCCGCTAGTCTAGTATAATACAAGCTTTGCTTTGCTTGGGGCTAATGACAATGTATGACTGGTACAGGGCTGCGTTCACAACCTACGCTCGAGCGCGCTCGGAGTGCAACTAGGTCGTTCATAACCTCAGGAGAAACGCTCGGTTGTTATTAACTAGAGCGTTCACAACCTCCGACGGTTGCAACTTTTTACCGGTGTAATTCGATCGACGAAAAACACTCTGACATTGACAGCTGTCATATTTTCCGTTGTCATAGTTTGTTATCTACTTAAATATCAAGATTTCTACAGTAAATTTCAAAATTTTCAGTATTTATCAGTTATAGATCGTAGTTACAGTCAGTAGATACAATTTACCTCAAAGTAACCGCAAAACAAAAACAAAACAAACGAACGTCCGGCAACGGTAACGTCAGTTTTGTCATGATAATGTCAACTTTGACGTTAAACAACCGACTCGTTCTGAACCTTTGGGTAAGTTATAATTTACACCAAACAACCGCACCCTGAGCCTCTGAACGCACCCCAGCACTAATATTATTTTTTAAACTTTGACATAAATTATCGGGTAAGTATAGATGACTACAAAATTATTAGAAACTATCGTGTCAATTAATTTTGTCATTTGTTCAAGTATGCATTATTCAGCATTTCAGAATATTATGCTGAATAATGATTCAGCATTAGGTATTATATACATAATATTCTGAAATGCTGATAATAACGCATACATTAACATGCATAAATGAGATAACATTGAGAAATACGAAAATAAAAAGTACATACCCCGTTAGAATAAAATTGTGCCACATTTCATGAACGACGCTCTGGATATTTTTATATTCTTCTGAAATATTGACATCAAGGGGGTTTAGCATCTGTCTTCCGTCAAGAACAGTCAGTGTTTGGGCGCAGTGATTCGCTCCTTTCGCAGTCGTGCCAGGCACTACCGGAGTATCTTCATCAGTAAACGAAAACTCATACAGGTAAATTTGATCATGACCAGACTCAACATATGACCTCACTGATCTTAACGTAGGATAGGCGAATAAGGTATCTGTAAAAAAATCTATGAATGGAAGAATACTTTCTTCGGTTACATCTTTATCGCCGAAATAAAACTTTTTAATAGTTTCCGCCACTTTTTCCTTCTCATCGTCGCTATCAAATTGTAAATCTGACGGGAGTACATCCGAGAACTTCTCATTCATTTTAGATTTCCATAAAGAAAAGTTTTCCAAATATATTAAGCCTTCCATTTCCGCAAAGCCAAATAGCATAGGTACTTTTGTGTAGTCACCTTTCTTAATAATATTGATAGGCGCATCGTCTATAAACATATCTTCGCTAACTTGATGGCGTTCTACGCATGGTACAAAATCAAAAGAACTGTTTACGTCCATGAAAGTTCCTGTTCCTTTATAAAATTCCTCGACTGGTACACTTTTAAGGAACTTTTCCAAAGCAAAGATGTCGTCCGCGTTATCAAAACCTAGCGTCTTCGCATAGTTCTTAGTCATACCCACCGGATCCATTTGCATCGCGATGTATCCTGTCGCAGCACCACTCTCCGGAATAACCTTATTGAACAACCCATCAGCTGATTTCGATAACATTAAAAGGTCTACTGAAACAGATCCAGCGCTGGCGCCTGCTATCGTCACATTGTCAGGGTTTCCCCCGAATGCTGCAATGTTATCTTTCACCCAGCGCAGAAGTGCCACTTGGTCCTTCAGACCCACGTTTCCAGGTGCACCCTTAGTTCCTAAGCACAGAAAACCATTTATTCCTAGACGATAGTTGAACGTAACAGCGACCAAGTTCTTTCCTTTTATAAATCTGGTCGGTGGAATCATGTCTCCAAATCCAATTTCAAATGCCCCTCCATGGACGTAAACGATTACAGGAAGGCCACTGACAATGTCTTTGCCTGTTTCGGAAACGTAAACATTTGCGATCAGACAATCTTCCTGCATAAGTTTATTCTGTACAAAATAATTGTTTACTTGGTGGCATACGATTTGTTTATCTGTTTCCAACGGCTCGGTCCAATGCGGTGCCGGTAAGGATGCCTGGAAAACGATAAGTATGCCATATACATTAAACATACCATTTCGGGACGGTATAATTATATAAGAGCTATATAAAAACAGTATAAAGGTAAACTACGGTAGGTACCTACTTCATTCGTAAAGATAGATTATATCTAGTTAGGTTTATACTTACTTCAATAAAATAATAAGTAGTAACTAAAGACCTACTTTATGTTGTGATATAATCTTATCTTACCTTGGTTCTACAATCTTAGTTATTTTTAAAATAGATATAATTGATTGAATGCTACAATGTGTACGATGCAGATGGTTTAGAGCACAATCGAAGTGTTAGTGTCAGCAGCGATAGTGATTTTTTTTTCTATAAATAGCGCGCTTAGTATATTTGAGTGCCTACCTCAAATCTGTGCGTCCCAGTAGGTGCTGTGGCATACGGAATACTCGAAAACACATAAACACCAGTGTTTGGATCCTTGTGCCCAACCACGGGACCCTGTTTTATATGCACTAGGCGAGACTCACTGTCTTCACACGAGCAGATGCATGCAGTCACCGCAAACAGAACCAACTCAGTCCACATTTTCAAAGCGACTGATAATATTGATTTTCAATTATCTGTAAAATATTTATAGGTATATTGTCATTCAGTAGATTCGATTCAATGTCAAGGTCGGGCGAGTTCAATTGCCCCTTGAATTGCATTACGTCGTTGGTCTCATCGAAAGGAAAAATAATAGCAACATCTCCAGGATCTCTGGATTAAAGAATGCGGGACTATCCACACGTTATCTAGCCCCAAACTAAATAGAGCTGTTGTTGGGTTCGTACTAGTGTACACATCAATACTATAGGTTATTGATGAACTTAATGGTATAGTATTTTTGTGAACATTTAGCCATAATGTTTTAAATGAATGAATTGAAGACAGAAAAGCTGGGAGTGAAACTATAGAAACTTCGCGGACACCTAGAACTTAAAAAAGTAAGGACCACACTTTACTTTAAACTTTATGGGTACAAGAATAATATTTTTACTTTAATATATAGAATACAAGAATAATATTTTTAAAATCGTACACTTATCTATTAATACAATTACCTAACTAACCAACTAAACTAACACTCAGACCGAAACAAATATCTAAAGATCGTATAGACATTTATACCCGCGGTGGGAATCGAACCTGCAGCCTCCGTCACAAGCGTAGGTTACTCGCCTGCTGCGCCACTGAGACCATTCGTTATTCTTCGAATAACCACTTCATAACGAAACGTTGGGGAAAGGGAATAGACAAACAAAATTCATGATTCAAATTCATGAGCCACGCGGATTCGAATAACAAAGGATTGATCTATGTTGATTCATGAATCACAGCTTTTATTTACCGGTTTGGTCTCTCACCAATCTTAAAATGAAAGTTTTCTCGTATTCAGTTTGTGAAACGGTTCGTTACAATTTTTGAGACAAAATGTGGAGCGGCTAATACTTTATCGATATTTATAGAAAGCGTTACTACTAAGAAAGTAGGGTTAGCTTATGCCTAATTTTTTGACATCACTGACCTCTAATAAGCAGGTAGGTAGGTAGGTACTTTTAAAAAGTCCGTGTTTGAGAGACACAAAAAACTAGCGGTTCGGAAGAAACAAAAGATTCATTAGATTTACTCTTTTGTTTTCTCATCCAAAAAGTGCCTTCTTGTTTAGGTTGTTACTGAAATTCCTCATGATCAATTTTCCTCTTCTTTAAAATATTATATGTAAATATTTTCTTGCATGGTGGTCCCCTACATAGGTACATTCATACAAATTACACCCAAACGCACGGTTCATGATATTGGATATATGTTTGGGTTGTAAGAATGGTAGTGTAGGAGACCAGATGGTTTGAAAATTTTAAATTTGTAGACATTGGTACCAATTCGTAAATAAAGTTTTGTAACGAGCTAAAATTAAGATGTAGGAATGTCAAAAAGACGAAAACTTTTCTATGTTTTAAAAATTGGATCGACAACTCTCAAATTAGTTAAAAGATCTAAAACAACTCTACATTTGAACGTGGTTATGCAAACAAACCCTCAAATTGTTACATTCGAGATAATTTAGTTTAAGAATGTAGTTGAGTAGAAATGTCAAGGTAGCTTTTATTTGTTTTACTATACACATATATGAGGGCTTTATACAAATTCCTACTAGTTAAGATTGTCGTGGGCACTAGTCAGACCTATTTAAGAATAGCACAGGGAGGTTTACTTCACAAGTTATAAAGTTATGTTCCTAACTCTATTCAACTGCTCTATTGTATTTACCTCTATCGTCGTATTATTATTATTATTAATTCTATCGTCGTATTGTTAATACTTTGTTTTTGTACCTAATTAAGTTTTTATATACTTAAATTAGTTGTATTGTAGTGTCAGCAACCTGTAGCTTTAATAAATAAGCCTTTTACTACGAGTACAACATAGTGGGCTATATTTTGAAATTCATGTATAATGTAACTGTAGTAGGTATAAAGTAAAAGTAAATTAAAATTTTTATTTATTGACATGTATGACTAGTGTGACACATAATAATATAGGCTATATTTTGAAATTCATGTATAATGTAACTGTAGTAGGTATAAAGTAAAAGTAAATTAAAAATTTTATTTATTGACATGTATGACTAGTGTGACACATAATAATTAAGAACTGTGTTTCAGGAGCCAGTGAAAGTGTGTAGTATAATGTAACCTCATTTTATAAAAAAAACTAGCGTTACCAGAGCGTGCGCTGTAAAACGCCTTACCTGTGCCTCAAAGGACGGATGAATACATCCCTTATATGGGTCAGGTGTAAGCGTGTAGCGATGTAGTTAATTCAATAGTTTCCCTCGGGTCGCGCGCCACTGCACATATGGGACATTGTGATTGGATTCATGAGCTCCACCGACTTGAACCATGCATTATGTATCTAAACTGTAACCGAGCTTTCAGTAGGCAAGTTATTAGTAATAATAACTGCTCGGTTAACTAAACATTACTCGTCAAATTAAAAATTATTAAGCTTCGTATACTAGGTGAGTAATAAGAAAAAATAACTGTCAATAAAATTATCGTAGACATTTCGTAGAAGCTGCGTAGCACTCTACGAATCGTAGAGAATACGAACGGTCAAGAAAATTCTTTTTTCAGACACTAAAAGCCTACGCCGCCGTAGACACTGCGCCGTAGCACCCGACGAATGTAAGGGTAGAAATCGCCGTAGCTTGTAAAATGTCTACGAGCGTAGCATCAGCGGAGCCCTATGCGAAAATAGAGTTTGGTGGCCACCAAAGGCAACGTAACTCTGCTGAAAAATATATAGGTAATAATATAAAGAGGAAATATTTTTTTATTTGATTGTTTGTTTGAATTGAATAGGCTCCGAAACTTCTGGACCGATTTGAAAAATTCTTTCACCAAGAAAAATTTGTGATGAACATAGGCTATAGAAATTTTTTAAAAAAGTTAGGGCTCTGCATAAAAAAATATTTTTTGTTAAATACCCGTCAGAAGCCGGGGCGGACCGCTAGTAAAAATATATAAAGCTGAATTATTGATTGAAACCTATTTGAACTCGTAGTAAAAATCAAACAAAGGCTAGTTTTTTAGTTGCAGGATATAGCTTTCCCCGCCATATGCCCATACGTGCCTCAATCGAAGTGTCAGATTGAACAAAAGCTTCAAAATGCAAAACGGAAAACATGCTCGTTCATTCTCAGGCAAACGTCGATATTGCGTTTTGGTTTTTAGATCGGACCAGGGCAGTATTTAGGATTAAAGCCGTGCCGTGTGGTGCCGGCAAAATTGAAGTGAAGAGAAATCAATAACACCTTATTTTTATTTGTTATAATAATTAACTGTATGAAATTTGACTTGTCTAAGTGCTTATTTTGTAAGCCTAAAGAAATAAAGTTATTGAATCTGAATCTGAATCGGCATAGAATTTCACCACCCCAACTCTTCCCGTGGGTGTCGTAAGAGGCGACTAAGGGTAACACACCGGGGGGTGGGCAGCAGCGCCTTCTGCAGAACAACTACACCGAACTGGCATTATGGGCAATAACCCCCACATAATGATGCCATCTATGGCGCTCATGAGGGGAGCCCTATGTCCAGCAGTGGACTATTATAGGCTGGTGATGATGATGATGTTGTATGGCGCTCATTAGGGGAGGCCTAGAAGTCCAGCAGTGGACTATTATAGGCTGATGATGATGATGAAAAACCTGTTAGCCTGTTACATAATTAGTTTGTTGAGTGGTTGGTTTTTTATTAACCTGTAAGACCTACTACGCAGACATAGGGATTGATTACCAACATTTTTCAAGCAAGGTGTTTCTTTTTGCTCTTTTTATTTAGATTGGCGGTAATCGATCGTTTACGATGTGTTTGAATTTACTTCTTTAAGTTTTAATTTTTTTTCCATGAATACAAAATTATTTAGTAACTAAAGTATTTCGGTATAATTAATAGCAAGCCATTTTATTTTTTGACGAGCTCTGTGGGGCGGTGGGCAAAGGTCCGCCTGCGACACAGGAGGATGCGGGTTCAATTTTCGCCTCGGGACAAATGTTAGAACGATGTCAATATATGTTAAAAAAAAATTTGAAGAACTGTTAGTTAGGTTAGCACTTTGGAGGACATTATCGTAATCATCTCATAATCTATTGGCTGGTGAACTATCATTTTATGCCCAAATCATTTGCAGTCTGACTACAGACCTGGTAGACAGTTTTCATAGCTCTGACGGGTCGTCAGGATTTTATTTCACGAGAATTTGGGCTTTCAAATTGAAAAGCAATTTGATACGTTCATGCCCACATAGGTTTGGTTCCATAGCACAGTGGTTCCGCGCCCTAGGAGCGGCGGTCATAGGGTTTCGCGAAGGTTATGACTGTCGTTATCAATACTCATTATTATTATTATGCTTTCTTGTAATACTTAACGTTATAATAAAATGAAAACAACCAATTAATGCTAAAAAAACTTATTTATTTGAAAAAATAAAGCATTTATGACGCTTGACAAAATACATGCTAAAATACAGAAAAAGAATTGGAACTTAATATCTAATAAATTGAAATATTTAAATTTTTATACTAAAAATAAAGTAAATACCGATCTACTTACTCAGAAATAGTCAAAAAAATAATTATTTACACATAAAAATACAAATTAGAAGCAATAAATAAGATAATATAGGTACATCTAGTTCTTATTACGTAATTTACTCTTGGTATAGAAAAAACTGTATATAGTATACAGTTTTTTCTATACCAACAGTAAATTCAACGCTTCTTTTGATAGAACAGACTTCTTCTTCCGTGGTAACCTTCTTAAACCAGAAATATTAGGTCCTTACATATGAAATTGGCGTTTTGTATGGGAGGAACAAAAAGTCGAATATTTTTTTATATAATATATTTAATTAATCAAAGTATGAACCATTATTTTCTATGCACTTTTGCCATCTTATAGGTAGTTCATTGATCCCTTTACTAAAAAAACCAGTCGGACGGGAATCAATAAAATCTTTGAAGGCGATTTGGACTGCCCCATCGGAGTTGAATTTTTTCCCTTGCAAGAAGTTATCCAAATTTCGAAAAAAATGGTAATCTGTTGGAGCAAGGTCCGGGGAGTACGGAGGATGTCTTAGACTTTCCAATTGAAGCTCTTCTAATTTAGTAGCCGTCTGTTGCGCAGTGTGTGGTCTAGCGTTGTCGTGAAGCAGCAGTGGCGTGGAGCGATTGACCAGCCTAGGTTGTTTAGCCGCTAGCTTTTCCATCATGGTTTGCAATTGCTGACAATAGACATCAGCCGTAATAGTCTGGCCAGATTTGAGAAAACTGTAATGAACAATACCGGCACTAGTCCACCAAACGCTTACAAGTAACTTTTTTGGGGTTAATTTTCGCTTGGGGCAGGATTTGGCTGGCTGGCCAGGATCCAACCATTGCGCTGAGCGCTTCCGATTATCGTAAAGAACCCATTTTTCATCACAGGTAATGATTCGGTTTAAAATACCTTCATTATTGTGCCGGTTTAGTAATGTAACGCAGCAGCCGACGCGCGTTTGCCGGTTTGCTTCAGTCAATTCGTGAGGTACCCACCTTTCAAGCTTTTTAATCTTCCCAATTTGCTTCAAGTGAATTAAAACAGTTTTATCACTAACACCGCAGCCTGCAGCTAACTCGGACGTGGTTTGCGATGGATCCGCTTCCAAAGAGGAGAAATTTGTGATTAAAGTGGCCAGTACGAAAAACGCCAATTTCATATGTAAGGACCTAATATAAGGATCCGAATTTAGAAGAAGTCTGTGTATCAAGTCGGTGTTTGTGAGAACCCGGGACATTTTCCTCGTGTCACGCCTAAACTGTTTCACTAATTTGTTGCTAGATTCGGCGGCCTCTTCCGAAAGCTCACCTATTGACAATAATGAGTGGTCAATTACTTCCGACCCATGAATTAGGACCTTATGTACAGACGAGGGCAAGTTGTACCATGGATAAGTAGCAACAAGCTTACGTGCTGTGTTTAGAGCATACTCTTTAAAAGCCGTGTTATTAATTTTGTATCCCGATGAAAGACACTGCAGCATATTATAACATTTGTCAATAAGGTCTTTGTCTAATCCAGTAATTTCCGATGAAATAGCTGAATTAGCAAAAAACCTTCTGGCAGTGTTTCCGTCGTTAGATGTGCCACTTCCTCCACTTCGCGGTTTGTCGACTATTGAACCAAGTCGTTGCCTAAACTGTTGCTGGACATGTTCGCCATCTTTCTACAATCTTTTACAAAGATTTGTAACTCTTTTTTCCAAGTCATCGGAAATAAAATTTTGAACATCAGGCAGCAACTGTATTAGGGCTTGAAAAACTCGATGCTTTCGCTCTAGTTCGGATTTGCTGTCCTTAATAGACAGCCAAGTATCTAGTACGAACATTCTTTTGAAAGAACACTCAATACTAGTACCTAAAACAAAACAACAAACAGTTATATGCGTATCAAAATACAATAAATATTTCGTAGCACGTGCTACGCGCCTGGCCGCGCGGCGTAGACCCTGGCTGCACTTTAAAAATGCAGGTAGAAGCAGATAATTTTTTTAAAGCCTAGTAGTAGAAATTCCAAGTGACATTTTTATACCAAACTCAATGTTAGAAGTAGATGGGAACATAAGTAAAAGTTTCAACTTAAATAAAATACAGAAATTAATACGTAAGAAATGGAGTGGCGTAGCACTCCATTAAAAAAAAAATGGTTGATTGAAAATGCAAAAAAGTAAAACAAATTTATAGAACATACCTTTAACTTGAATTTCCATTGCGAGATAACAGGTCACAAACAACAGGAACTCGAACACACGCGTCGCGTCTTGGGCTAATTAGCACTTGGTGATAACACGGTTGACGACTAATTAGATGTGTTCACTTTCGATGCCGAAAAAGCAATGTTGCGAACAATAGATTGCAAAACTTTTTATACCCTCAGATAGTATGACAATTAGTGGGTAACTGAGCCAGGTATCATGGCTTAGCTCAATCATTGCTTTCTGAGCCCTATGACCTATTACCGGAACCACTGTGCATAGGAGCCAGTTATAGGCAGACTTTTAACTTGTTTTACAAACTGCGATCTAATAAAAAAGATAATAATAAATAAATAAAGATGGACAATTCAGGTAGAGATAGTGGAGTATGTGAAGAGGAAGACCACCTCTTTGGTGAGGGTCGAGCGATTTGAGTCGCGTCATCATGATTTTAAATCATTTGAGGTGCGCATTCTAAGAATATTTGACCTTCATTTAGGAAGAATTCTATCCGAAGGATGTGCTGTTCCGGTATTTTCGCGGACGATTACTGGTCGCAGCACATAAATGTGTGACACACTTCGCCGAAACTACGTGTAGTAGTAAATCGATTTAGTTTGTGTTACACTACTACCGAGAAATAATATATATACCAATCACCAAAGAATACTTATATAGTATGGTATCACCAAATCCCCAATCAAAGTTCTGAAATGGATCGGAGAAACGCCTTAATGTGGCCTACATTCTACAAATACATTGTGAGATAAGGAACGTGCTCATAGAAGCATAAGCCCTCCTAAGTGCAATGCCAAATGACCCGTGATCGAGATAGCCCAGGGTCATTCCATTGGTCACAGCGTATATTATAAATGGCGCCTGACCTTAAGCACTCTTATATCGAACTAGCTTTTGCCCGCGGCTTCGCTCTCGTTAGGGGATGCCTACGTCATTGTAACTTTATGGACGCAAAGTCTCAGCCCGATCGTTTTAAAATTGACAAACTTTCACTCCTTGCTTTTATCCCCTTGGGGGTAGAATTAATCAAAATCCTTTCTTAGCGGATGCCTACGTCATAACATCTACCAGCATGCCTAATTTCAGCCCGATCCGTCCAGTGGTTTGGGCTGTGCGTTGATAGATCGCTATGTCAGTCAGTCAGTCACCTTTGAGTTATATATTAGATAGAATAGATAAATTAGAGGAACACCGCTACAATGAACAATGAACTTTTATGTCTGCCCATTAAAGCACTTTTTAAAGGTTTAATTTAAAACCTATTTTGATTTCCTTTAATTCACATTGCTACTTACTTGGTAAGGATATAGGAGATTACAAAAGTTTTCATTGCCACTAGATATAATTTATTTATAATGTTATAAATAAGCCGTTATAAGTCATAGGTACGCTTTCATACATTTATTATAATTAGAGATCAATTTATGCCTAAATATAAGTTACATTTATTTTTGTATTTTACTGGATTTGTACACTTAAAATTTAACTGTATAATACTTCTATTTTAAATAATAATTGATTGAGATATAATAATGGATGTATTTAAGTCGCGTCGATTAAGATTGGGACTGAAAATTAACGCATCTGTATATCCAACTTACAGATCTAAGGATAGCATTACAGAGGCGGTCATTTTCAGTCCCAATCTTTATCTACGTGACCTATCGTTATTTATTCACTTCAATATAGACCTCTTGTAACAAATCCATAGGAGCGAATCGCAGATGCCTAAAAACAGCCAACATTAAAAACCTAATTCTAAAAGAGGTTAACAAAACTTTGTAAGTAGAGACCGGGGCGAGCGACAGGGCATAACGCAACATGTTACATAGCGAGGGAACGGCTCTCCCAACAAGCAACTGACGAACGAAAAACTTGACGAAAAGAGTTATTGAGTTAAAATTTAAAGTGGCGAAAGATATTTACGCGTTTATTTACTTATTAGACTAGTTACAATAGTACTAATACAAATATGTGTTCAGATCGCGTTAGTTTTAAAAAAAGTTAGCAGATTTGACATAATAGAATGTGTGTAACTCAGCAAGATTGATTTTAGCACACGTCACTCGAGTAATGAATACGCAATCGATAACACGGTGTAACGCGAATTTACATACATTACGAGATGTAACACTGGTCATTACCCGGCTTTGCTTATGACTTGCAAGAAATTCTTTTAGAACGTGTTCGACATTCTATTGGTTGATACATTACCTCTCCTCTCGGCCTTGTTAAAGGTACTTATTTTGGTATCATTTTCACGTATTCATAAAAGTAAAATTTAGTTCAGTGAAATGAGCTTCAAAGCCTGTCTTATGTAATTTCTTTTGATAAGTTGTGTTTTGTACGGGTCTACAATAAAGCATTTTTGTATTTGTATTGTATTTTCATGTTACCTATATCAATGAGTTATCTTTATTACCTACTAACGTCTGCCCGCGGATTTGCTCTCGGGATACCATCTATCTCAATGACTTTTAATACAATGCTTTCAACCGTTTAGGCGTGAAAGCGTAAAGATCCATTTCAAGACACACGAATTTATATGAATTAATCCATTTTCGATTGAAGTAATATAAATTAAGGTACAATAGATAAAATGAATGCGTTAAATGTATTCCAAATTATGATTTTCGAATTTCGAACGAAAATAAAGACAAAAATCGCCATGGTTCTACCTAGCTGTATTCCGTTGCAAATATAAACATAAAATATTTGCTAGGGCGCGTTCTATGCAAAAAGTCCCATGTTAATCGAAATTAATGTATCACGAAATTAATCTATTATGTATGTCACCCATAAAAATGTATGTCACCCATAAGAATATACGTCACCCATAAAAGTTTGTAGGTATGTAACTTCATTTAGTTCTACATTATAAATTTCCTCGAGACAATTTCCTGAGATGCACTCTTATCTTTCGTGTAAATGTACTGATATAATGTGATTTATTAAATAATCATTCCAGTTTAAAACTAATACAAAAATGATGTTTTGCAACAAATCTACAAATTATTTTGAAATTTATGGGTGAAATTGTTAATATGTTACCAAGTCTACTTATCAAACCTATCTAGGATTAAATTCTAATGATATTCACTTTATTGAAAGTCCTATTATAAAATGTAGGACAAGTAAATTAAGGTTTCAAAAACCTAACACCAACATTTAAATATAATTATATGTATGATGATTTAAACATCAAAATACCTTATATAGAATCAGATAGGCAGCAACTAGCAAGAAATAAGTATATCTTTCTCATTCCATCGTTTCATAGAAAACAGAAAAGAAAAAAAATTGTTTAAATGCAAATTTAAATTCAACACAAATTCATCAGAGCTATTTTAAAAGGTTGGTAGTGACGTTATGTAAAACATTAAGTTCTTTTCTGATTTCTGTCTTAAATTATCTATACTACCGGATGAGATAACATAATACTAGAGTGGGTATGTAGTTTTGAGTATATTGTTTGCTATACTTAAACAAACTACGAATGAATTGTCATTTTGAAATCTATTGACAATTTACAATTGACAACAACATTATATCAATAGACTTCAAAATTACAATTCATTCATTCTTGGTTTTAGCATATTGCACAACTTATCTGCTAACTTGTAGATCCAAGAATACATATATTAAAAACTTGGTATTTTTTTCAAGTGTCACTGATCACCGTTATGGTTATGGTTATGTTAACAAATTAATCTCGAAAACTTTATAGCTACAAAGGATTATACACACGATTAAAACCCTTACTGTAGTGGTACTACAGTATTATTTCCTTTATAAATGTTGATGATTTGAAAGATTAAATCTTCAGTGTAAGTTTAAATATTTTGTATTTTTAACGCACATGGTCCCACTGCAGGGAAAATGTAATTCCTCCAGCTTTCTCTGATTGATCAGCTATCATGATAGCTCTGTTTAAAAATACCTCGTTCTAATGCTTACATGTTAGCACATTTTACTAACAGCTCGTTTTAATAAGACTTCGGAAAGTATAATATTTTTTTTTACATATCTAGCTACTGCAAAAAGGAATGATACACACCAGCTATAGCCGCGAGCTACACCACATAGGAATACAACAATCTTGCAGTCTAGTCTAACATTGATAGATACAAAAACACATTCAAGTTACTGCCTCATTCAAATACAACACAGTTAATTAAGATTAGGCCTGTTTTTAATCATGAAATAAGCCAGCGTTTAGTTATAGATGACTCTAAAAATTAAATATTGGGTTATTTATTATTGTTACAATTTTTGAGTATTTCTCGCCTAAAATTTCTGAAATGTAGGTAAAAAATGCAAGAAATACCCTTGAGTATTAAATTAATAAATTGATAAATACTCAAGTGTATTTCTTCCATCTTTTACCTACATTTCAAAATATTTTGGCTATAAATACCCAAGAATTGTCGAATAATGTTCGAATTTCGTAAGTTAATCTTGTACCCTCTTATTCATAGTGCCAACTTAAAGCAGCTCTGTCTTCTATTAACACAAACCAGAGTGAGAAATAACACAACTTAGCAACTGTTCTAAGTGAGGGAACCATTATGAATAAAGGGCCAAGTAGTTACGATGACAGAAAATGTCAGTTAAAACTGTTATCAACATCAGTTTTAGCCAATTCACCATCCAATCGTCCACGAAGCTAAGTACATCAGTCACAAGACATAAGCCCATAAATATTGTGCCAATTTGTCTTGTACGAACAAATCACCCACACTCCTGATGCTCCCCAAAGCAACTAGTGGATCCATAACAAGAGTCAGAATAAAATCGTGACGTGTGGTAACATTGCCTCCAAGACACTTATGTCGGTTTAATGTTCCCTTCAGCACTCAATTTAGAAGTAACACTTAAGCACTCAATATAGAAGTAACACTCAATAAGTTCTGTCCATTGTACTGCCAGTGTTCCTTCAGTATCGGTCCATGGGTTAGAGGAGAGATTGCTCCACCATGATTTTCTCGTAACCAGTCGGTGGTGGGTATAGGAAATTGTCCAATATGATGTCTAGGATTGCGCCATCGTCAACTGAAAAAGGTTTAGTTTATTGTTAGAATCTCTTTCAACGAAATGATAACACGTTTCAAGTGTTTTATTGCTTTCTTGACAACACGAAATACAAAGATTTTATGAATAGGTATTCAAAGAGCCGTGTGGTGCCGGCATAGAATTTCACCACCCCAACTCTTCCCGTGGGTGTCGTAAGAGGCGACTAAGGGAAACACAGCGGGGGGCGGGCAGCAGCGCCTTCTGCAGAACAACTACACCGAACTGCCAACTACCTCAACCCGCATGCCCAGCGTGGGGATTATGGGCAATAACCCCCAAATAATGATGCCATCTATGGCGCTAACTAGGGGAGGCCTATGTCCAGCAGTGAACTATTATAGGCTGGTGATGTTGTGATGTGATTCAAAGAAATTGCTTGGATTATGAATAGTGATATGTTATAGTAACAGACTAGTAGTGGTGGACAGGTGAAATTCTAATGGCACTCCCATTAGAATTTCGCTTATAAGCTTTACTTATCATATCACATTGAATGCCTGTGACACACATGGGTCTGGGTCGCATCGCTGTAGCTTGGCATTTTATTTGTATACATTTAGGTAGATTTTAAACATTTTAATATTTTTTATTTCAGCTTACGGTATAAAGCTTCAGCTGTTTGACTGTAAGTTAAATATAAATAAATGAATCAACACAGCATCATCTAGCCCCCTGTTAAGCAAAGCTTGTGTTATGGGTACTAGATGACTGATATATACATATAATACAATATATAACAGATGATAGTTTTTTTTACTTTATATAGAAAACAACCAGAACACCCAATATCGCAAAAGTGTCTCAAAAGGCAGCAGGAATTTAAACGAAAATCAAATAGCCATTAAAAGTAAAAAATGAGAACGTTAAGCTTACCATACAAAGCAGGATAAACAGTTCCCTTAATATTTCTAACAGGTATCTCCATATTCTGGCCGTTTAAGAAGAAGTTCAGCTCGACATGGTCATACGCGACCCCTATCGTGTCGCCCTCTTGCGGCATCACAGCTTTAATCTCCTTGTCCTTGTTGCTTTCAGTTTTCTCATTCTCTAGGTCCTGGGTCTCCGTGGAGACAAGTAGTTCTGCTGTGGGGGACTCTCGGGGAGCAGGTGCCAGGTGGTAGAGCTCATTGTTGGAATGCCGCACTGTACCATCGCTGTTCAGGCACCATGACTCCTTGTCCATGCCGCCTGGAAAGATTTATTACATAATATGTAATTATGACAGTTTCTTTTGGTATCTTAGAGCATATGGAGCCAAATGTGGGCCGTAACTTGGCAATGTGACACTAATAAAATATGTTAAGGTTCCAGAAAATAAAACTTTTAGCAGTTTTCTATCATGTATTGCTTAGGAAGTGAATACCGCTTATACCACCACAAAGAGCTCGGTATTTATAAATAAAATAAATAAATAAATAATGCTGGACAATCCACACAACATCATCTAGCCCCAAGCTAAGCCGAGCTTGTGTTATGGGTACTAGATGACTGATATACATAATACAATATTATTAAATAGATAGATATTTTTTATTATACATAGAAAACAACCAGAACCCCTGAACAAATATCTGCAGATCGTACAAATATTTGTCCCGAGGCGGGAATCGAACCCGCAACCTCCTGCATCGCAGGCGGACCTTCGCCCACCGCGCCACAGTGGTCGTCAATTTATTTGACATTTAAATAAACAAAATGATGCTGACGAAAATGTTTGTTTTTCTTAGCACAGTTTACATAATAAAATGCATCATTTGCCCTCATTTCCATGTAACAATGAAAACAATTCCATTGTAACATTTTCTATTCTTACAATTACATAACTGAGCTTGACCCCGGACCATAAAGTAAACATGATTCACACAATGCAAATTTCATTGAAGGTCAGTAGGTAAATCAGTTATAATTTTGTGCCAACAGTTTTCCATATTTGGGGGGTTATTTCACTCTAACTAAAAGGCCAAGAGGCAACATTCAGTACTGAATGTTAAGTAGTGGGTAGCTAAGTTCAAAGGAAAATAACTTTTAACTGTTCACTTTCCCATTGTACAGGAATTTTGATTCAAAGTACTCAAGCCAGTACTCCTACTTTACTAACAATAATAATGTTAAGAGGTAAAGTGTTAATCAAAATACAAATCAATAAAGTGACACAATAATCAAAACAAATAAAAAATAAATATTAACAATAATCATCCGTAAATGTTAAGGTTTTTTATTCTTACATGTTTTGTATGCATCTACTCTAATTAGATCTGTAATCTCTAGAATTGATGCTCTTAAGGGTATAATATAAGCAATGATAGGTGACAAAAGAGTCTACGGGTTAATCTGGCAATTCTTTCTGAAGTTGGTATCCAACAATATTTACCAGTAGGCAATATGACAACAACTATTGGCCTGAGCCTTGTATCACTTATAAAGTTCCTTAAATCTTACTGGATTTTGTTCTTACCATGTACTCTGTTTAGATCTGTGTCTCTCGTGGCAACGCCAACAGCCCATACACCACCTTGCTGTAGTTTTACCTCAAAGTAAGATTTGTTTTGGACTAGCGGAGCATTGCCGAGCGCACAACCCGACCCGCACACTCGCTGTCCCCCTTTTATAATAACCATTTCATGTCCTGGAAAATAAAACAGAATAAATAAATAATTTTAGGTTTCTACTAGAAACCATTAGAAGTTCTAGCTATAGGAAGATGTTCGATGAAGGCCATAAACATTTAGTCTAAAAAGTGTCAAGAATTATGGTGATAATGATAAGTGATAATGCAGAAATACTAGGTACATACAATATAAATATTAATTATTAAGTTGAATGCGGTACAACAATATGTGGATGTTAAGTTGTACCAGTAAACTCATGAATTGATTTCCAAAGCATTGAAATTAATAAGTAAATAAATATTGACCCATATGCAGTGTGTCCAGTTGCACTGGATTTTCTTTGATTCTGATGGGCACACTCGGCGTTAGGGTAAACCCATTCATGCAACTTTTTAGACAGCAAAACATTTTGGACTTATTCTGTACACTTAAATTAAATAATTCGCTATTTATTTTAGAAACGAATCAAATCAACAAAAGCCATTGATGAATGAAATGAAATTTGAATGAAATGACGTCATCAACTTCATGACAATGACAACTGTCTATGACAGTGAATGATTTGAATGATATATTGTCACTGTCAGATGTATAAGCAGTTCCTTCTTCTTGGTTGCATGCGTATGTGCCTGTGAGTTCTAGATACTCAAAATCACAGGCAGGCCTGTGATGATGATTAAAATTTGATAAGCCTATGTTATGGATGATGATTGTACTTAGAGATAAAGTTCCCAAAAAAGAAATTAAAAAAATGTTGCCACTGCTAGATAAAAATAAAACCTATCTCGCATTATAATTTAGGATAATTATTTTAATAAATAATGCTGGACAATTTTACTCAAAATATTTAAATCTACAATTGTTATTCCCTTTAGGCATATAGGAATATGTTTAATAAATCTAGGTACTAAATGTTGGGTAGGTAACCTACATTGAACTTCTACTGCTACCTACTTGCTTGAAAAATGCACAAAAACATCCTAATGTTTTTGTTAAAAATGTGGTATTCTTGCATTTTTGTGCACCACTTGAACGTTCGTGGGTACTACACAGTACCCAGAAAAAGTAGGCGACTTACGTCCCGGGTAATACGAAGCTGCTGTGAGACGGTGAGACCCTAACAGAATTTGGAGAGTACGTAGATAGTTACTTAGCCGAGAACTAAATGAACAGAGACAAATGAAGAGGTAGGTACTCTTCATTTGTCTCTGTTCATTTAGCTCTAGATCATGTGCTAGATTATCTCTATATTATATTACGACGACCTCTGTGGCGCGGTGGGCGAAGGTCCGCTTGCGACGCAGGAGGTTGCGGGTTCGATTCCCGCCTCGGGACAAATATTTGTACGATCTGCAGATATTTGTTCAGGGCGTTCTGGTCGTTTTCTTTGTATAATAAAAATTATCTATATATGTAATAATATTGTATTATGTATAATCAAATCAGTCATCTAGTACCCATAACACAAGCTCTGCTTAGCTTGGGGCTAGATGATGCTGTGTGGATTGTCCGGCATTATTTATTTATTATAAAGGAGAAAATGAATTAAATTATATGTACGTACTGAGGTACCTACTTCATAGTAGATAGGAAAGGAACACAACACCTACATCACACCTACATCTAGTATTCAGATGTAGTAGGTAGTACCTACTTCCTAGCAAGTAGGTAAGAACTTACCTAATAAGTAAATACTGCAAGCACTTTGCTGTTTACTTATTTGATCAACTCTAATTCCCTGATGACTTCCAATTAAATACAAATATTTGTTTAGTAGGTATCTACATAATCCGATGCTTAAATTTATTAGGATATAATTTGCCTTGAAATTTTTATTTGAACTCAATATTCAATGAACTTGATTCAGAGATCTTGAGATCAGTATCCTGATTTCTTGAGATCAGTTAGTATACATATCTACAGCCGACTTTAATACTATAGTTTCGTTAGCAATTTTCACCATAAGTAGGTATGTCACATCACATCATCACATCACCAGCCTATTATAGTACACTGCTGGACATAGGCCTCCCCTAATGAGTTCCTTAGATGCCATTATTCATCATTTGGGTGTTATTGCCCATAGTCCCCATTGCTGGGCATGCGGTTTGGGGATCGCAGTTCAGTGAAGTTGTTCTGCACAGGGCGCTGCTGCCCGGTGTGTCTCCCTTAGTCGCCTCATACGACACCCATGGGAAGAGTTGGGGTGGTGATATTCTATGGCGGCGGCACACGGCAAGTAGGTACTAGTAGAAACTTACTTTTCTACCTAATTAAACAGGTATAATCAATTTAATATAATATAATTCGATTAAATGAATAAATCCTATTCTCATATTTGTTGATCTGGGCCTTAGAATAAGTTTTTTACCATCCTTAACTGTTCTTATGTTGCCTTAAATAAATGATTTATTTATTATTTATAAGTAGGCAGGCAAGGGACCTAAGTTTATGGAGGTCAGGTCACTGCTCTATCGAGCAAGGTTGGTCTTTATCACGTGGTATATGAACAAGAAGTACTCTTAGTAGAAAACTGGTTTAGTTGCCAAACTACGTAGCTAAACAGTAAAGCGTTAAGGTAGGGAAAGAGAGACGAGTTGTTATAGAAAATGTTCCTTCATAATTATTTATCTATTCCTTATTATACAATAGTCTGCTTACCTACGTAAAATAGTTGCTAAGTAGTGTTGACTTATCTATACTAATATAATATAGAGTAAAGATATTGTTTGTTTGTTTGAATTGAATAGGCTCGTATCCTAAATTCGAGGCTCGAATCCTTAATTCGAGCCAGGCTTAGAATCCTAAATTTGCCTATTGTGTGTGATGAACATAGGCTTTAGAATGTTTTCAAAAAAGTTAGAGATCCGCATGAAAAATTCCATTTTTGTTAAATACCCGTGCGAAGCCGGGCAGACTGAGAATTAGCAATGCTCTAAGTAAGACAGAAAGAAATAAAATCGTTTATTTGGCTCACAGAAGAACTCTCTCACCTTGAGATGAGAAGAGTAGAGCAACGCTGGTTTTCTGGCAAACTATACTAACTAGCAATTTAGCAAACTATTATAAATAAGGAGGCTAGTCTCTGCTTCATCACTGGCTATAAAAAGAATTAACCTACTATGTACATTAACTGCCTACCAGTACTATTGGTACCAATAGGTAACATTGGTAGAGCACCAATGCTTGCCATACTGAGATGGGAACCCTTTCTCATCCTATTTTTACGCCTCATTTCTTTTTTCTGTTGATTTTATATGGTTTTTATTTAAATTTGTATGTGCAGTCTGTAAGTTTGTATGTTTATCATAATAGGTATAGAGGTACATAAATAAATACCTATTAATCTCTTTCTTCTTTATTTCTTACCTAATGAATGATAGAATGATAGGTAGGTAACACTCAACCACATCCGACATAATTATTAAAATCAACACTCGAACCCAACTGTTTGCCGATTACGAAAAGCACACAGGAAACTAATCACGAATCTATGACCCACACACATCATTTAATTAAAAAAAATATAGATGTTTACGAATAACTACCTACACCTAATTCTAAGAAAAAAGTGAACGCTAGTGCTCGAAGCAAGCGGACGTGTGCATACGCGAGAGACTCGTAAACGATAAATAATACTCCGTACCGATCTAATATTTACACTGTGTGTCATAAACGAAATACAAGAATAAACAAAATATTAGAGTGAAGTGACTACGACTACTAAGAAGTGTTCATTTCTACAACATTACTTCTAAACACTGAGCTCGTAAGTTCAAAATGAATCCTGTACGAACGCCACCATCAAGCTGCCTGACTGTTAGTGCGAGCGGCAGCGGCGGGGGATCCACATCAAATCTCTCCAACTACGATGAAGAAGAACTACGAGCAACCAAATACCAGCGAAAAAGAAAGGAACGGGGGGCAGAATATGATTTTAAAAAGGAGATGGCTGAACTCCGGACTTTTATTACAGGTCTAATTAAAGAGACCTCTGAATCTCAAAATGCAAGTATCAACGCAGTACACAAAGACATCCAGGAAATAAAAGATGAAGTCAAAACCATTAAGCTCACAACAGAAAATCTCACGGCCGAATATAAAAAGTTAAACGAAGCTGTGGAAACTATGACTGTTGAACATAAATCTACTCTCGCAAAAATTGCAGTTATTGAACAGGATATAGATACCCTAAAGTCTGATGTATTGAAAAACCTACAACATGAAATACCAACTGTAGCACAAAACGACATAATACAGGAAGTACAAGAAAGGTTTCAACGAGAAAAGAATGTCATCATGGTCGGGCTTAATGAAAGTAAAGATCTCAACTACACATCTAGAATGAAGGACGACCTAGAAAAAGTTTGGAAAATTCTCTGCAATGTACAGCCAGATTGTCCAAAACCACGTAAAACCCAAAGATTGGGCAAATATAATGTGGAGAAATCACGGCCAATTAAAATAATGTTCGAAGCTCCTGACACTACTAAAATTCTTCTGTCAAACAAACAGAAATTACCGGAACAGTACAAGATTTTTGGAGACCAAACACAGATGCAACAAAACCACCTTAAAAACCTTGTGGCAGAACTCAAACGCCGAGAAGATGAAGGGGAAATAGACTTAATCATAAAATATGTAAAAGGGATTCCTAAAATCATTCGGAAAGAGACAAAAAACTAAAAGACCCAGACTGTCGATGCTCTACAAACGATTCAAACCACATAACACATTATACAGCAAAAACATACCAAGATATACCATCAGATTTATCTTCGCTAAAAATTTTCTATACAAATGCAAGAAGCATCCGCACTAAGGGTAAGTTAGATGAAATAAAATGTATATTAAAAGGAATCAAATCCACAGTACATATTATAGTAATAACTGAAACCTGGCTGAGATCAGACCAAGATGCACAATTGCACAGTCTCCCAAATTACGAACATGCTTACAATATTAGAAAAAACCGGCGTGGTGGAGGAGTTTCTATCTATGTACACAAAAGCTTGAACTTCGAGATAACTGAAAACACTTACAAAGATGGAAACCACTACTTGTGGGTTAATATACCGAAATTTGCACTTAATATTGGCGGCATATACAGACCTGGAAATTTCAGTGACTTTATGGACAAATTCCATAACCATTTGGAAACAAGAAAGCGATCACTGATACTGGGTGACATTAATCTGGACCTTTTATCTAATGATGCAGATTGTAAACGCTATCTAGATCTAATAAAAGAAACAGGATTCGAAATACTCAATAAAATAGACAAAAAATATACTACTAGACAAACAGCAACTACAGGAACTATCATAGATCATGTAACTACCGATCTTACTGAAAACAACTTTAAATTAGGACTACTTGATTCGGCACTATCTGATCATAAACAAATCTTTCTACAAATTTCAAAGTTCAAGACACAGATCAAACAAGTTAAGAAATACGAAGCCCTAGACTACGACAAACTATACAAAGGAATAAAAGAAGCAACCTACGAAAATAACGACAATAAATATGAATATTTACAAAACTTCATACTAACACATATAAATGAAAACAAAATACAGAAAACGAAAATACTGAACCGACCAAGGGATGAATGGATAAACAAAGAAGCAATCGACATGATAGACAAAAGAAACGAACTATGGGAAAAAATCAAGAAAGATAAACAAAACGAAAATCTGAGAAAAGGATTCCTGATAGAAAGAAACAAAGTAAGGAGAAAGATAAGAACAGACAAGAACAGCTACTACTATAATGAATTTATGAAATATAAAGAAGATCCAAAGAAGATGTGGGACCTCATAAATACTTTAGCAACAAATAAAATCAAAAACAACCAGCTTCCACCTAAAATAATATCAAATTGTCAAACCATAACAGAAGGCACTAAAATCTGCGAAGTCTTCAATGACTTCTTTTCCTCGATTGGCAGTGTCTTAGCAAATAAAATTCCTACACAATATCACAACCAACCCGGTAACACACTAATGTACAACGATAACCACACACACACTACAACACTAAACAAACTTAAACCCTGTACAATAAATGAAGTCAATAAAATCATTGATAATCTCAAAGGAAACAGTAGCTCAGGATCAGATGGAATCACGACCAAAGCCTTAAAATGTATTAAATTTAAAATAGTAGAGCCTTTAGCTCAATGTATAAACAAGTATTTGGAAAAAGGTGAGTTCCCAGATGACCTAAAATTAGCAAAAGTCACACCAATCTACAAGTCTGGCTCTAAGTCCGACCCTACAAACTACAGACCTATTTCCGTACTGCCGGTGATATCAAAAATCTTTGAGAAAATAATATACTTACGGTTAAACGAATACCTAACTGAAAAAAAATTCCTGATAGACCAGCAATACGGATTTAGGCAACAGTCGAATACATTATCAGCAACTATAGACCTTGTCACGAAAATAAAAACAAGCATCGATGAAAAGAAGATATGCTTGGGTGTTTTTATCGACTTAAAAAAAGCGTTTGACACTGTCAGTCACAGAAAACTACTGCAAAAAATAAACAACTTGGGCATTACTGGACCTGCTTACGATCTTCTCTCCTCATACTTGACAAATCGCCGTCAAATAGTTAAGATAGGAAACTATGCAAGTACCCCGCGGAAAATCACATGTGGAATACCACAAGGGTCAATACTAGGGCCATTATTATTTCTTATATATGTAAATAATATAATACAAATTGGTCTCTCTGGAAATGTCACTCTTTATGCCGATGATACGTGTATTTTTTACTTCGACGAATCTATTCACAAAATTATTGATAGAGCTCAAAATGATCTAAACCTGCTTACTGAATGGTTCTCTTACAATCTCCTTACTGTTAATGTACCTAAAACCTCTTATATGATCTTTACAGCTATAAATAAAGAGGTTCCTTTGCACATTCCTCTAAGGATAAATAGCGACTATGTACGTCACTCTAATACAGAAAAATATCTGGGCCTGCTTTTAGACGAAAAACTTTCATGGAAGCCGCACATTGAGCATGTACGATCGAAATTAGTGTCACTTTCTGGAGCCCTTTGTAAAATGGGCAACTGTGTGCCTTCAAAGGTAAAACATACAATCTACAACTCGCTTGTCAGACCACATCTAGAATATCTAATTGAGTTATGGGGATCTGCAGTGAAATCTAATCTAATTACATTGCAAACAGCACAAAATAAAGTGATTAAACGCTTATACAATTTCAAATATTTAACACAAACTGAATTAATCTATAAAAGAACCGAACTGTTAGATGTTGCAGAGAGTTTTAGGTACAACACGTGCATTTTGATAAAAAAAATCTTAAATAACACTATCCAAACAGATATACAACTTTCAGTCAGAAAATATAAATATAACTTAAGATGTAAAAACAAGCTCTATGTGCGACCATCGCGGACCAAAAGGTATGGCTATAGGAACATTCTGAGTCAGAGTGTTATCATGTATAACGGACTACCCAGCGAAATAAAAGAATGTACAAGTATAAATGCTTTCAAAAAGAAACTAAAACAATATATTCTAACACAAAGATAAGAAAAAAAAAAATAACATAATATTTATCATAATTATTTATTTTCAGTGCCTGCCTAATATTATATTATTTGTGTAGGTACCTAACTTAAGTATTTATTAATTCTAAAGTAATAGAATAGCATTAAACAAAAATAAAATTAATTTTACATAAACTATAATACACTTTATACAATATACCACAAATGCAGCTGTCTCCCGGACTATAACACGCACACAAACACAGAAACTAATACAACTTTTCACTACTTATTACTACTTACTCAACTGCTTACACACACTCCGCGCCGGTAAAACAATACAGTGTACCGAGTCAGAACAACAGCTTACACAAACGCGTCAATGTAAATTATGCCTACCCTCTGCTATGGTTGTAGAAATGCTTTTTCGAATTTCAGCTTTTTAGAATTTCTTTTGAACCATTGCATTGTTATCATGTTAGCTTAATAAGCTTAGTCGCTAGCTACATAGAAACTAGAAATAAGTAATCTTAAGAAATCTCATTATAAGTGAACTGTATAAGTTTTTAATGAGAATAAATTCTTTAAACCGAAAAAGTGGTGCAAAGTTGATGCTTTGCTTACTTACTTGTCTATTTTATGGTTTTATTTTTACACTTAGTAAAATAAAAAAGACATTTGGATTAACATTTTAACAGCTGTACTGCTTATCTTCAAAGAAAGATTAGAACAAACTTGATCAGTCTACTTTCAAACAAAAACAAAATCGAAATGGTTTAACTTTAACAAACCGTTTTAGAGCTACCAGACCATAACTCATCCGAAACCAAACTAGGAATATTTGTAACGTTCATTTGTTTGAATCGTAATATTAAATTAAACGCACTTATGAAAACACACATAGGGTTACACATAGGGTTACAATGTTATAAAGAAAACTTAATCATATATAGGGACTGTAATAATCGCAGTAGATACTCATAGGTACCTATCAAAACTTTTACTAAGCCCTTGCCAGTGCACTGGTACTTACTATTTGTGGAGGCGTAGCGTACACCTTAGGATAAGCGGAATTCTCTACGGGAATTTTATTATCTCCAGCCTTATGGAACCTGCCTATTCGTTTGCGATTACATCGGCCTAACAACGTACCTAAGTGGTGAATAATGAATAGTTTAGCTGCCTAAAACTAAGAGAAAGCTGTAAGTATGTTACAGGTGATTTCATTGTACGTAACGTTATCTCAGGAATTTTCTGCTTTTGTTTTTCGACCCTGCGTTTCGACGGCGACGTGCAAAGATAGGGTGAGCTATCCACCCAAAGCCATGGTACTTCCTCCATATAAAACGTTGTGGCTGCGCGCACGCATCAGTTAGTGACGGACCCTTGGGAGATTCACACGCGGTAAGCTCTTTTCAATAATTATTTTTCAAATATTTTATAAATCATATCCTGTCTCATAACAATAGCTTCGTATCGTGCCCGATTTATGGGAAAATAAGTTATAGTTGTCATTCAACCTACCTAGTTACTTAAATTCTTTAAACTTTAAATACCTACACCGCCTGGTGTAAACAAATCTTTTAATTTTAATAAAAAAATTATAAGTAAATAAAATTAATACAACCTCTTTACTTCGGGTAGGCGTGAATCCATATATGAAATGACACGAAAAAATCGTATTTTAAGAATTTATACATAACGAAAAATATTTTAATTTAAATTGACTTTACTTACGTATATCAATATATTTTATTAGGTTCTAACCATATTCAATAAACAACCATAATAGCGTCAATGATGCTATTTTATTAAAATAAGAACTTAACGCTTTCACTTCCCATTTGTTTTAGTATTGTACTACGTATACTAATACGAATAATAATTTCTTAAGGCGATCTTAAACAGCGCGGTTAATATGTTTACGCACAATAAATCTCTTCTTTTGCTAGTATTACACAGGTTTTTTATTCAAATGAGTTCAGTCGAATAGAATAATTTATAAGTTATTTATGAAATATTTGGAATTTATACATAATCGTTATAGGGTTTCTTTGAACTCTAAGAGCACGGGATGAACGAACTCCTTTGTTGGAGCAAGGTCGCTTTCTATTCACGGGACCGGTCGGGTGATAGGGATCAGGAAAACCTCAATAATGTTTGTAAACATTACTTCACACTTTCTGTATGAGAGGAACTAACAACTCAGATTTCTTTAGTGTCATTTTTTAACTTCAGTGAAAAATGAGACGAAGAAAATCACGCAAGTATTAAAAGGAAGTACAATACAATGCAAAAATGCTTTAATACAATAAATTAGTTATGTACCTACACTCGAAAAAGAAATTTACTAACGACATTCATTACGCAAGACAAGTACAATGGGCGGCCTTATCGCTTAGAAGCGGAAAGGAGTTTTTAGGGGTGAGAATAATAATGTAAAAAAATTACTCATAATCACAAGTCTATCTGATTGTTAGTTTAGATTGAATATACTCAGAAACTACTATGCCGATTTAAAAGCCACACTGCCTATATCGCAAAAACTTTTGCGGAATAGCTCCAAAAATAAGGCACTGACATTAAAAAGCTACTATCAAATAAATGAATTTTTCGCGGAATTTTGTACGTTTCACATCTAATTTTAATATCACATTTGTATACCCATTTGAAACCTGCTCATCTTTTTGTTATTTCTTACGGACTAATGTTATGTGCTGTAGTAAAGTTCGACATTATTTAATGAATTTTGCAAATAACATGTCTAACATAATTTTACACAACACCATTTAGCTGGTAAGTCATCGCATAATAAGCATACCAACTTGTAACCCGTTGTTGTCTGCAAGTAGATGATTTGATTGGAAAAAAAAAATATTTGATTTAAAAAAATCTTAGTCCTACATTATCCTCGATAGTATTTGTGTAAAAATTTATAATTTTTGAATTTTTGTACCTACTTTTTTTTGTAATACCCGTGCGAAGCCAGGGCGGACCGCTAGTAGGTTAATAAAATAAGTTACCTATTATTTTCTATCTCGTCTACTACGTTTTAATACGGAGTTCAAGCCATGACCTTTGGATTAATCCTGTTCTACCAGATATCTCTAGAAGTAAGATACCTAAGACACAAAAACTACACCAGTGATGAGCCTAGGTTTCTTAAATTTTAAGTTGATTCTGTAAAAAATTAAATTCAAGAATAGATAACTACGCTCAAACCTGTAGTTTGTTTGCATCAATCAGCAGTTGGCTCGATTGTTTAAATTGTAAATACTAGATTTAATTTGGTTTTTTAATTCTATATATATACCTAATTGTAATATATATACCTAATCTATACTTCTATACTAATATTATAAAGAGGAAAGATTTGATTGTTTGTTTGTTTGTATGTTTGTTTGTTTGTTTGTTTGTTTGTTTGTTTGTTTGTTTGTTTGAATTGAATAGGCTCCGAAACTACTGGACCGAGTTAAAAAATTCTTTCACCATTAGAATCCTTAATTTTCCGTGATGAACATAGGCTATATAATATTTTCAAAAAAGTTAGGGATCCGCATGAAAAATTCAATAATTGAACCAAGGGCTGTATATTCAACCTCTTTTTCTATTATGGCGCGTCAGAATAGAAAAAGAGGTTGTATAGCGCATGGTGCTTGCTTTTTCTCTACGGCCAGTGTCAGTTTTGGAATGTCGAGTCAATGTCAAAAACCCCAATGCTGTTAAAAAAAGTAAAGATCCGTATAAAAACTGTGAAACCCATCGTTTTAGTGGGTATAATTTCTGAAATTTTTGTTTAATTTAATACCCGTGCGAAGCCGGGGCGGGCCGCTAGTTGTAATATACAATTCTTCGTTGATAAGGTATAAATCTTTGTTTATAAAGGTTTTTTTTCCATTTAGAATGGAAATAGGTAGAAAAACGCAAAGCATCCGAATATAAATAAGTGAATAATGCCGGACAATCTACACAGCATTATCTGCAGGTACAAATATTTATCCCGAGGCGGGAATCGAACCCGAAACCTACTGCGTCGCAGGAGATACTGTCTTTGAAATTAAAAGGGGAAGTGAAAGCTGACACCAGATGCCAAGGTGCGTTCCAGGCAATGTAATCATTACCCACTTTCTTCGGGGTGACGCGACGATGACTTCATATTGTGCCCATTACGACATGTCTTGAATTTTTCCTTCTCCCGCCTTTGCATATCTTATTCAATTATTAATACAATTTGCGCACAAGAATGGTTTGATGCCTTTATTAGGGTTCTAAGTTCCTTCATGAAGTTTTTAGGTCTCGGACGTTGTTGTCTAAGTGCTTATTTTGTAAGCCTAAAGAAATAAAGTTATTGAATCTGAATCTGTTGGCATTACCTACTGTAGACTAGACACAAGGATCATTGTACTTATGTTGCTCAAGTATGAACTTAAGTTTTTGAAAATAATGGAGTGGACCTCTGGGAATAAGCCAAAATATGAATAATTTAATATATTATACTGATTTTTGATTTATGTGTACAGCCCGGTACCCCTAGTTTTTTAAAATTCACCGGCATATTCTAATAGGCTACCTTATTAAAAGCTTTTAACATGAGCGCTAAACAAGTGATATTTTTGCAGAAAATGAAACAATTCAGCATAGTTCTGGTAGCGTTGGTGGCGGTAGCCAACGCGCAGTTCCCCAACGGACGTATTCTGGAGCCCCCTGTCCCCTCGCAGTGTGTTCAGAGGACCATTCACGAGAGATACGCTGACAGTAAGTACCTACTACCCTTCATCATCATCATCACCAGCCTATAATAGTCCACTGCTGGACATAGGCCTCCCCTAATGAGCGCCAAAGATGGCATTATCATTTGGGGGTTAAAGTTAAAACCCTTAAAAGATATAAATGTTTCTTTTTGCATAATTTCGTGATGCCAGATAAATTTTGTAATTATTAATTTGTGGCGATTCTTTTTCATGTGTAGTTTATTACTAAGTTCCTACCTACCTAGATATCCTCCGACATTTATTTAAGCTTCTCTTTTACAACCTAACATCGATCCTTTACGATAACTTCACGATAACTAGGGTAAAGAGACCTAATTTGGGCACCCCACCAATTTATTGGCACTTTGGTGATTTAACCGCTTTAACAAGCAAACAGCTAATCTAACGGTGTTGCAACTTATTTAAAATAGAGTAGTAGAATCTCGAGCTACCAAAATGGCAACACCTTAAAAAAAGAAAATTACAATGGCGTCGGAAGAATAACAACAACTGAGCGTGTCTCGACTTGACCAGTGAAAACTATTTTTTTTCTAAGGTAAGAGCTTTTTTAATATCATCGAATCTTGGTAATCAAGTGATTTTTAATGTGAGTAATCATTGAAGGCATATTGAACACATATTGTTCCACTTATTTAACAATTTATTTCCAAGAATTGCATCGTTTATATTATTTTTTCCAGGTGCCAACATTTGGTATCCAAAAATGTCCATATTCTAATTTATTGGCATTACTGACAATAATTGGGTTTTCAGATAACTTGTAATTGGAGGTTATTTTGTGAGTTAGATGATTAATGGACCACCTCTTTTTGTATAAATAATAAATACAAGTAAAAATCGCATATTTTTCCAAATCTTGGCACCGGTGCCAACTGTGAAATTACCAATTACCGGCACTAGGGCCAACAATTAGGCATAAGTATGGTAATAATTGGTGTCATCTTACCTATGATTTTATTTTTAGGCTACCCGCTTTAATATCTGAACATAAATCTCACTCCCGTTAAATTAACGGATATTCTTGTTTTGCCGAAATCACCTCAACGAAAAGGCGTAAGAAATATAAAGAGAGCTCCTTTTGTATTGACATCTGACGAATGGAGATCTATAGAAAGCGAAAAACTACGAGTTAAACAAGAAAAAGAAGAAGGCATAAAAAGAAGAAAAGAAGAAAGGGAGAAAAAGAAATTAGAAGCAAAATCTAAACAAACAAAACCAAAGATATCAGACTCTAAGTTGAAAATTAAGAAAGACCATAGAAGAGTGAACCCAGATGTGAAGAAACTTTTGGTATCTGAAAAGTTGAATACCGTGGATATCTCGTTAATACCACCCCAAATTGCAAACGTAGAGTATACATCAGATGAAAAACAAGAGGAAAAGGAAAATTATACCGACTACGCTAATTTAATACCTGAAAATAAGGAAGAAAAGAGAAACAAGATTTTATACACTGCAGCTGAAATAGAGAAGTTTTTGACAAATTTTCAAGATTGAGACATTATATAGGTATTATATACTTATAGTTACTACTATTGATCTCTTACGTTTAAGTTATTATGTAGTGATATGAGATATAGTAATTTTATACTTGTTGTTTTTCAAATTATAACTGAATGTTGATTTTGATACTACTTTATATGAACCAAATGATTGCTAAGGAGGTTGTACTGATTGTATTATTTTCATTTCTATGTGGCTAAGTAACCACATAAATAAATGTGATTACATATTTACTAGCCTCTTTTTACTTTATCCTTGTTCTATATAAACAATTTCCTTTATTTATTGAACAATCTGAAATGCCAATAAATGGGACTAGGCCTATGCAGATAATTGGCCAAAGTATGCCAGTAATTGGGAAAATCGGGTTCTTGAAAAAATACCATAAAAACATTATAATATCATTATCTAGCCAACGTTTCATTTATTTAAAAACGTTAAGTAACGTTTTTTCTGACATCTTGCTAAATTTATTTTTCTGGCAACACTTCATAAAGATTGTTTACACGATTTCATTGGACAGTGACCCTTAAAGTGCCAATAATTGGGTATGTTACGGTATATCTACTTAATAAATAATGCTGGACAATCTATCATCTAGCCCTAACTTCAACCGTATCTTTTTTTTATTTTACCATACCTGTTTATGTAGGATCACATCTAAACCACTGCTAAAATATACACGTTTTTCAAAGTTCAAAGAACTGATTAAAATCTCCTTGAGCTGTTCTACTTACTGTAGAAAGGTGAACATTTTATTGCATAAATTCAAGTCCAAGATCAAGTTGTGACATAATATTTTGTAGCAAAACGGTGTTTACACAAACAATGTAACGTTTAGGCCGGTTGGACTTAATAATAGACAGCTGAGATAATTATGGCCCTCTTGATGGGAATTTATGCAGCGAAATGTTGTTGCATTTATTTATTTGGAATCTAAGAAAACATAGAGTACCTAGATACGTTACACAAAGTATGTACTACACCTTTTAGTCCGGTCTAGATATCATCATAAGTTTCTACCTACTAAACCCCTTATTCATATTGGCCTGCTAACTTAAAAAATATATAGATACATAAGTTAAAAAAACTTAAATGACCATAACATAGGTATGTAACGTCATCATAAGGAACGGTTAACTATTCACAAAAAAAAACAAAACAAGATTTCTTGCTCTCACAAAAGTTGCTAAAAAACTTTATCTCATACGTACCTACTTATCTACCTACCTGTATCTACATATTTGTTTAAGATACGAGTCTTAGATAAGAGACTGTAGAGGAGCTCTACTTCTACATTTTTTTTTACTGACTAGTGGTCCGCCCCGGCTTCGCACGGGAGTTTAATAAAAAATTAATTTTTCATGCGGATCCCTAAAAGAAATTTAGGGGGGCATATAAATTGAAGCCCGTTCAGCAGAGATAATGTAAGATTCTAATGGTGAAAGCATTTTTTAATTCAGTCCAGTCGTTTCGGAGCCAATTCAATTCAAAGAAACATACAAAACATTCAAATCTTTCCTCTTTATAATATAAGGATAGAAATATCTTTGTGAAATGTTTTTTTGGTTATTCCATTATATACTACCTTTATTAGGTACCTCGCTAACCAGTATTTACCAACTTTATGCGTCAATAACTAAATTATGAAAATTGACATAATTTACGGCCGAATTAAGATGTCCGTGGGTGGTAAGTCTCTGAATAGTCAAGATATTTTAATTATAGGAATCCGACTACTGACCTTTGATCTATAACTAATAAGTAATGAATTTCTGTCTATACTAATCTAACTAGCTACGCCCGTGACATCGCATACGTTTTTCCTGTGAAACAGGTAAGGCCAGTTTTTTCTCAACCTGACGCTTAGCAACCTAGGTCAAGTAAAATATACCTACCTAAATCCTCTCCTCTCTACCTAATTCCCTCGCGACACGGTAAGAGACAGTCAGACAGATTGACTTTCGCCATTACAATAGCAATAGTTTGTATGAACTACATTAACATGTCCAAGAGTCCTGTAAGGTCTAAAGGAAATAAAGCACTTTGATTTTGATTTTTACCAAGCATAATCTGAATGGCTATTAATTCACACATTCCATTACAGATTTATTAGCTTATGAATACAGATTAATATTTAATTAAAATGCGGTGACTCACTCAAAGCTCGATCATCCATCAGTTCACTACACTTAAGTAAGTTAAATACAATTACGTTAAGGCTACGGCGTCGGATGACTTTACCATACAAACATAAATAAATATTATTCTAATTCAAATAATAGCAGACCATGTAGAAAATATTCTCATTTTACAAATCACGGTATTACACTACGTTTGTATGGGAAATTCATCTGTCGCCGGAGCCCTAAACCGTTTTTAGCACTTCCATTGAGGCCCCCCTGCAACGATCTACCTGGGGCTATTAATTGTTTATTATACGATAAAATATACGACAAAACATTTATATACAAATATAATGGCAAAGGCGAGCCCAACCCTAAAGAGTTCTCTTCCAGCAAACCTTATTAAGAGAAACAAAGTTATAAAAGTGGGTACAGGTTCATAGATGATTAAATTTTTACCTGCTCATTTATTTAACTTCTAAGTACATATTATAATTTAGGATATTTTAAACATTTTTTTGAAACAAGCAATTACAAAATTACATTACAAAATCCTATGAATGAGATCTATTAAAAAAGCTTTTAAGTTTCCGAGCCGCAAAACTAAAACCTACCACAATTCTTCACAGAACTAGTTTTCTTACATCGCATTCCATTCGTTCGCTAGTACCTAACAATATCGAAATTTTAATTTTCCGCTGCTATATATTCCCACGTGGTTATCATTGCCATAAAATAGCTTCGCGATCCTACACATAACCTACACCATGAAAGTTAAAACTTTCCCTGGATTATTATATACCGTTAGGTTCTAGCATGATGTCGTATTGTTGACTAGGTTTAAGTGTCTAATTGCTTCTAAGTGGCAGTTAAATTATTATGGAAGCATAAATATTGAGCTTAAGTGGAACTTGATGAGGCTTTTAAGCTATGACGAATGACTTTTACTTCTTTCAAACGATTATCTGTCTGTGAACAGTAAGTATCACTTCGCAAAAATAGAAGATGAAATGATGCAAACAGGAAGAAAGCATTCAGCAAGTCCCAGAGCAAAAATTAATTGTTTTTAACAATACCTACAAAGACAAATGTTTACACGATTTGCAGATATGATATTTGATCCGGGTGTTCTGGTCGTTTTGTATGTATAATGAAAAATAACTATCTATGCAATATATTGTATTATGTATTATCTGTCATCTGTCGCTTTAAAGCAAGCTCTGCTTAACCTTGGGTTAGATGATACTGTGTGGAGTTTCCAACGTTATTTATTGATTTTTAATTACATTTTAATAATTGCTGCGAAACCATCCCACTGACTTGAAAGCAACTTAAAGCCGTAAGGGCCAATCAATTGTTCGAGAAATTCTTGAACCAGATTATTTGTTGATAATGCCTACGCGAAATATCGTTACTATAAATACATTTCTTCCCCAGACAAAGGCTATTTCTTCTCTTGGCGGGACCCCGCGCTCCGCGGCGTAGAAGAAGACTGGCTGACAGCCAGGAACTACTGCAGACAGCGCTGCATGGACCTCGTCTCTTTGGAGACCAGCGACGAAAATGAGTGGGTCAAAGCACGCATCGTCCAGGACAAGGTAAGATTCAGTAAGATCATAGAAATTCCATTATCGTGGAATAACCAGGTACCTACTAGTAGAATAGTAAAATCAATAGACTCGATTAATGCTATAGGCGTAATTCATGATGTCGTCTCCAAGTCTACAAGAAAAGAAACCGTTTGGAAACAATGTAACGCTATCATAAATTTTCCTCTAGTTTCACTAGAGGCGTGGAAATAATCTTCGTCAACATTCGTGGGAAATGTTGGAAGGAAATTAGCGAAATGTAAGTAATTATTATCTGGTTCGACTCAGTAATAGACGCGGGAAAGATGCGATTGTCAGAGAGTCAAGGGAACATGCCGTCCCACTGGTTTTCAACTATTGATTTGATATTATAACTCAAGTACGTAGTTATATATGATGAACCCAGCATATTATTTGAAAAGGTGCCATTCAATTCAAATAAGCATGCAAGTAAGTATATTACCAGCGTAAGAAACAAACAATCCGCATGAACAAGCGCCAGAAACTTTAGAAATCAGTTCAAACTTTCCTCATCATTGTCAGTGTTGTGTTGAATAACAATGTAATTTGACTATATCACATACCAAAGCTCAATTCATTCAATTTGTCAAGATAGTCATTGAATCACTGAGTAGGTACGAACACATAAAGGCGTAAATAGTAAGAAGGCTCGTGACAAATTGCAGCAGTAACCTTCCTATCATTCAATCTTCACGGTATTGTGATTGTGTGAATCGCCAAGATGTTTGGACTTATGTATCTAATAGCATTAACAAGGCGTTTAGCATGTTAGTTTTTCCATAGAATACATTTCTTATGCTCAAGTACTTACCTACATTTGTCAGCAGGAGCGATTACTATTCGTTTTAGACTTACTTCAGTGAACTTTGCTTGAACTATGAGATCTGTGAAGCTTGTTTGGTTAGCAAACGTTACATTCTTCATTATCTTATTTATTGGCTAAATATTCATAGGTTATTCTTCTTTCTAGGTAAAATACATCTGGACATCCGGCCGTCTCTGCGATTTCAAGGGCTGCAACCGCCCCGACCTTCTGCCCAACGAAGTAAACGGCTGGTTCTGGACAGCTGAGCTGCAGAAACTGGCGCCCACCACCAACCGCCAGCAGAACGACTGGTCTGAGGGCGGCGGCATCGGAAAACCTCAGCCTGACAACAGGGTATGTTATCAAATTCTTAAGATCTCAACACTCCTTTAGATAATAGGTATACCAGGAACGTAATACGATCTTCTGAATACCTACTCGGAAGACTAATAAATAATTTTCGTGGTTTTTGAAAAGACGATACAGTTATAGAAGGCGTGCAACACGTGTAAAGCGATGTTGGTTCTCATGGCAGAGCGTAGGTAATTTATGGAACGAGGTAACGTAGCTTTTCCTTCGGTTGTCACCTGGAAACGCATAATAGGCGGCAACAAGAAAGCATGACATTATGAAATCGGTCATACACTGTGATGCAACTATTCCGCGAAGTTAAGTAATGTTTGTCATAAACCAGCTCTGTACGGCGCATCCGCGGATGTGCGCAATGAAAACGAAAGCGACACGTGAATATTTATGGGCCTGCGAAATATTCGCCGAAGGGCGTACCCGCATTCATGTCGCATAACACTTTCTACAAACAGATGTGGCCGCCAAGCTATAACAAAAGCTCATCTTTATTCGGCTTGCGTTGGACGGGTGGTTGTTTGCATGACTTTCCCCACGTAGGTACCTACCTGTCTGTTACTACGTAACTTTTCGCGGTCACGTCTCGTTACCACCTTAAGCATCCGTATATGCACAGACTCCTTTTGCGTTCAAGGCCTCGTGTGCATCGATGTAACAACTTAATAGATGGAAAGAGCAATGGCATATTTTTGCATTCGCATTCGTGATCATTTGTGTGTTCATAGGTGTATAGGGTACAAGGATGGCAGTTTTGACAAAACGCGCGTTTCCGACCATTAATGTAATTAGCGGTGTAACTTCGCATGATTAATGATCTTAGTTGAATAGGACAAATGTGGGTTAACGATGAATCCTAGTCCGACTAAGCGCAATGTCCAATTAGCAACCCAGCTGCTCTTTTAAAACTTCTTTTATGTCTATGGAGAAAAAACAGCTTCAGGGCTAACAGTAAAAAGGCTCTTTAACTTAATCTTAATTAATTATAATAATACGCGATAGGTATCAGCTAGATCAGTTACTACAAAAAATCCAAAAGATTTTATATGAATAGGTAATCTGCGCCGTGGCCGTGGCGATCACAACGTGAGAATACATCACCAGCCTATAATTAGTCCACTGCTGGACATAGGCACCACCTAATGAGCACCATAGATGGCATCATTATTTGGGGGTTATTGCCCATAATCACCCACGGGAAGAGTTGGGGTTCTATGCCGGCACCACACGGCAACGACGTGAGAATAAACCCCACTAACTCAGTCCGTGAATGTCGTAAGAAGACTTAGGGATGAGCCAGCTTGACCCAGGATGAGCCAGCTACTTTCTTCTTCATATTTTTAACAACTCCATTGCGGTCACTGACGTATGTCGGCCTATGAGGATGATAATCTGCTGCCAATTCTAATCAGTCTTTTTCTCCCCTAGGAACTGCACCAAGGTGGTGCCGCCGAGCACTGCGTGGCGATCCTAAACAACTTCTACAACGACGGCGTCCATTGGCACGACGTGGCATGCCACCACCGCAAACCTTTCGTATGCGAGGAAAACGACGCTCTACTCAAATACGTCAGATACACCAACCCCAACTTGAGAGTTTAAGCTTACCTACTTTAAGACACATTATTTATGAAACCTTAGTCAGGATTCGGCTAAGTACAAATAGTGGTGATAGCAAAACTAGGAAATTGTGTCGATCAATTCTATTTGTAACAAAACTTCTTGATTATATTTTTGAGCTACAGCATGTTGCCACTATTTGTATCAAGCATTTTACGAAATAATTTATATCGATTAGTGTTATCGATGCTACATCCAAATATTACCAGTAACAAACACTGCCTAAAGCAAGATTATATTTTGAAAGAATTTTTATCTCAAATACACACCAATTATTTATTGTATAATTCTTGTTCAGAAATTGCTATTTGTATTTCTAGTAAGATTATATTTTTAAAGAATTTTTATCTCGAGTACACACCAATTATTTATTGTATAATGCTTGTTCAGAAATTGCTCTTTGTATTTCTAGTACCAAGTGTTTATGATCTGTCAATAAAGACTGTATGTAGTTTATTTGCTTTTAATTTTACACTATGATCACTAACACAATGCTAAGAGGACACTCTTTGAAGATGTAAAGTGGCCCAAGTACCAAAAGAGCATCACATTGTGGAGACTTGGAACCTATTTCCAGAATCAGTGATCTGATCAGTGACCACTCATTGAACTCTTGATACCAATATTTTAAGTGCACTGACATGGACTAAGATAGGCGCACATCAACTCTTAATTTAGGCTCTATAAACAATGTTCATAGGGACAGTTCACCTAATAGGAAATAATAGTTTCATTAGTTTTTGAACTTTATTTAGCAATTATTAACAAACATTTTTAAATTTAGGTCATTGCAACTTTTCCTTCATATAAAAATTATGGTAAAGTAATTTTAAACTGATACCTCATATTCCTGGGCGAAATTCTTTTTGTCATCATGAACCAAAAACAAAGATTGAAGAAGTATATTAGGGACAGCAACATTGAGATGTGGCTGAGGCGGCAAAGACGTAGGAAACCCAGCTGAAGGCCATGGCTGAAACCAGATCAGCTTTGAGCATGCAACCATTAAAAAAACACTTTGTAATGATGTTGAGGGAACAGACAGATTAGAGTTAATTAAAACATACTCAATTCATTATCATACATACATGGTAATAATAGCAGACACTTCAAAAGGTTTATAGTTACAATTACAAACCTTTTTTTACAAGAACTTACCTACTATAACAATGAATGTTTAATGAATGAATTTATCATAAACAATAGTTTATAAAGTAAAATTAAATACATACTCTCTATTTGCAAAATCTTCAATCTCAACACTAAGGGATTCAATAGATCTTTCTGGGTCAGGTAAATTGCAGAAATCTTTATCAAATTGCTCTTGTAAGCAGCAGATTCTTTCCATTGTGAATAACAAGAGTATCGCCCAGAAGTACTCGAATTCAAACACCATGGCCTTCATTTTTTTCCCTCAACCATAATTATGTGGTACCCAAATTTAGTTTTGATTGGTGGGTCAGTGTATACAGGATTTGTAACAGATGAGATGGGTAAGGCAAATGCAGCATCCTGAAAAGGTCCAACCATAGATCCTCGCGTCATCCAGCCCAGATCGCCGCCAGACCGCGCTTTGTCTTCACTATATGTAGCCGCTACATCCGGAAATTTTTGACCAGCTTTTAATTTTTCTAGAGCCTCTAAAATTTTTGACTGTTTCTCGCACAAAATGTGTCGGACCTTGACAGCTGTCCCCCCTTTTTTCTCTTTGCTCGCAGATTCTAAATTCAAAAAGTTTTCATGGTTAGAAAAAGGTTCTATAAAATAGATTTTTTTAGAAAATTTTGTATGTTCGTTACCATAGTCTCATATAATAACATAATAACCTCACAAAATGATTTTATTATACCTACCTTTTGAATCTCCACCAGATTTTCCACCTGCAGATTTAGCATTTCCACTTTTAGCTTTTTCAGGTTGTTTTTTCGGAGGCATTTCTCTAATAAATAAGATAATTTACAACAAAAACGTGTAAATCGAAGCCGCCTGTTTTGTTTTGTATCGTAAAAAATTGTAAACAGTTAAGACAGGCCAGCGGGCCAACATTTAATTTTATTTCTTACGTTTATGCGGTAAAGTTCAATTTTGTTCAACGGAATAACATTATCACAGCTGACATGACATGACATATCATAATGTGTATTGCCAGGTATTGCCATTTATCTTACAAACCATTGGAAAATAGCAAAACCGGTGTTTATTTTTCTCGTAGCGACTTTGATTGAGTCAGTGAGCTGGAAGCACCACCGGTTTTCTCGGATGAGTCGTTCGTGAGTCGTTCACTTCCTAAAACATGAATTCATTCTCATTCATTTCATTCACCGTTCAGTGTTTTGTTCTTGCTTGCTTTGCTTGCATCGTATTGTAATTTTTATATTCCTTGTTATTATTAATTTTCTTCTTTATACCCGGTATAAATTGTAAATAAAATCATGTTGTTATTCTATAGAGTGTAAATGAAAGGTAACTATAATATTATCAAGTCGCCAACTTGGCAAAAACCTTGGCTGCCACTGCCCAATGTAACCCAGTTTCTTTGCAGATATCTATCACCCTGAAATCATGGGGATTATGTACGAAAAACGCCCTCTCAAGAGGCCTAGACTAGGTCCTCCAGATGTTTACCCTCAGGAGCCACGGCAGAAGGAGGATGAACTTACATCAACAAATGTAAAACAGGGCTTCTCCACAACTCCACATTCGGGTGACGAGTTTGGAACTGCCAGGAACTGCAATTACTCTGCAGCAAAAGTAAGTGGACATCATCTTTTCAACAGTGTCTTGGCTTGAATGACCATTCTCACACAAACGAAATGTTTAAGTAGCTATCTCTTAATAAGTTGCCACCTCATTTACGTATTTTTTCAACCAGATTGGACAATTCTTCTCTGGCATATTATCCAAGAAAGAAGAGCTTAATACACTACCTGATTGTGGTAGAAAAAGGCAGCAAGTGAATCCCAAGGACAACTTCTGGCCAGCTACTGTTCGGACTAAACCACAGATTGAGGCTTGGTTCAAAGATTTAGCAGGTAATGCAACATTTACAATAAAATGTGCTTTATTGACTTATTTCTCTAACTCACAGTTGTATAGTCTGCAAAATAGAGCCAGAACTGAAAGCCTTCTTTCCTAAGAGGCACTAAAATGTAGAGGTGGCCTGTGTCCAGCAGTGGACTAGACAATGAAAGTTTCTGCATGTAATTAATGATTATTAGAGTCCCTCAAACCTTTCCATGTATAATGCAATGTGCATTATGTAAGGAAAGGTTGACTGAATAAAATGTTAAAAATATATTTTCAGGCTACAAACCTCTTTCCCAATTGGCCAAAAAAGCTCCAAACTTCAACAAGAAAGAAGACATATTCATCTCATTGACTGAATTCCAAGTATCAATGCCACGAGCTGCTTGGTTTATAAAACTAAGCTCAGCGTACACTGTGGCTGTATCAGAAGCTAAGATTAAAAAGCGACAACTGCCCGATCCAACTACAGGTAAAACTACAGTCATTATTAAAATAAAACCACAACTATTGTTCTGATCACAACCATCCAGGTCTATGTTTAATTAAAATATCAAGGGATGAGGGGATGCCTTTGCAAGTGCACTGACAAAGGCATTAGGGGAGGCCTATGTCCAGCAGTGGACTATTATAGGCTGGTGATGATGATGATGATGATGACAAAGGCATAGGCTTAAGAGGTGCTGTACAAAGTATAATAATAATACAAAAAATAGATATCCATTGCATTATTTACATACATGATAACTAACCCATAACAGAAATCTAAGATTTTTGTAATTATAGTGGGTAGGCCCTTGCACTTATCCCGTTTATTACAAGAGTACCGCCAAAATCGTTTTTTTTTTTTTTAAATTATTTAATTTCCAACATAGAAATCTACTTTGTGGCAAAATAATTGCTGTGAGGAGTTCCCTGCTAATATATAATGGTTATGGTACTAAGTTTGGTATTATTTTACAGAGTGGACGACAACTCTAATAAAGTTTTTAAAGGACCAAATACCAAAGTTATCAGAGCACTACCAGAGTGGAGCACAAGGGTCCGTGGTAGACAAAACTCCCCCATCTCAATCAGGTAAGTGTTATAATCCAACATTATTTATTTATTTGATATCAAGTGTAACACTTAATCCGGTAAATTGCATATGACTCCATCAGAAAAGTAGCTACTCTGTGGGTTAAGATCAAAAAAGCCTGGGTCATCTAAGAAAGAAACAAAATAATTTTATTTACCTTACTATGCAACTCAATAAATAATGGAAAAGTAAATAATTAGTCCTAAGTAAAATCCTTATCAGCGCACAAAAACCACCACTGAGGAAGCAAACAAGATGTTTTATTAGTAAACCACACTTGCTAGGCTCATTGTAGCAGACCTAAAAAACAATGCTTTAATTATTTTTCAATTTTTTTACTGACCCATAAATGACAAATGGCTTATACATTTTCTAACACTACTTTTTTTTGTCCTTTTTGTGAAGTATTTTAAACTTGTGATTGAACACATTCCTATAAACATTCACGGGTGTTTGGCGTTCAGAGTCGTAGAGTCCTGGTACTCCATGCCACAGGTTTTGCTGTTTTACTGTTGCAAAACAAGATGACCAACTATAAATTAAGCTTAAGCCTTAATCTGTTAAGAACTTTCTTTTTCAAGAGAAAATAAATTCAAAAAATGCTGACATTAAAATGCAATTCAGCAACCTTAACCTTTTAACCTAGATAGAACTTGTTACAAATTACCTTGCAAATGGAAGAGTTTGGTGTCAAACAAATAACTTTAATCTAATAACTTTATTCATGATCCCTAAGATAATCAACAGACTAGCACTACATTACCAATCAGTACGCACATATTAACTAGCTATATGTGCCTCCCCCAAACAAGGGGGGTTAATCAATATCTTGCCAGGCAGATAAATATACTGCTTGCTGTCCTTGGGTTAGATATATGTTACAAATTACCTTGCAAATTTCAAGAGTATGATATCATACATCTTGTACTATTTTTGTTTAATTTTGTTCAGTAGGTCACATTAGTCAGTAGTACAATATGCTGATATGCTGAGTTGGGACAGGTTGATTCACTACATACCCAGTTATATACTACAGTAGATAGTCAAATGCCAACAATCATCAATCCTGCTCAGCTGACTGATTATGCTTACACAATCCACGCTATTTGATGTGAATTGATATTTGAAAATACAAAGTGATTTATTTCCTTTAGACCTTATAGGACTCTTGGACATGTCACGATCGAAGTGATCTCTTTGATTTATTGTTCACTTCAATCTCTCTAAGTTAAAGTATAGAAGATGAGAAATATTTACCTTGTCTCATCTCTACATTTGTTATCTACAGGACAAGGCACACCAAACCACAGCTCTTCTGGCAACCCACCTGGTGGTTCAACTCCCAATAGTACAGTACCAACATCCATGCATTCTCCAGGCAGTTCTAGCAGTAAGTATAAGTGTTAGATATGTACCTATAGATATACATGTAAGGCCTCGGGGTTGTTCAATAAAACATTGTGCAGTATGCCGGCTTTCATTACGCACGTACCGCAGTCCCCTCCCCAGTCGAATATCGAACAATAAGTTTAGAAGAAGTAGGGTTTTTTGAAACTATATTCTAGAATCTTGCTCACAGTGCTTGTTTTAGAATATTATGAGTTAGGACCTTGAAATAAAATAAATAAATCATTTGGACAATCCACACAGCATCATATAGCCCTAGCTAAGCAGAACTTGTGTTAGGTACTTGACTACTTAATACACTACATAACAATTACAGACATTAATGACTATAGGTACATAGAAAACGATCACAACAAACAAAAGTCTTAAAATATACCAACATTTCTCCCGAGGTGAGAATAGAACGTGTATACACTTGCGTCACAGACGGACCTTCACCCGCCGCGCCACAGAAGTCGTCATTTATTTATTTATTATTCCAGTTGTAAATACTGAAAGTACTGACTGGCGGCAATCGTTGAAGCTGTGGCACTACTGCTGCCGATTAGCTAAATACATGCTGGATGAAGGGTTGTTGGACAGGCATGACTTCCTGACTTGGATCATTGAGCTGCTGGATATACGGACGCCTGATGATGGACTGTTGAGGTAATCATCACCAACTGATTAGCTTGCACATGTTAGGCATGGGCCTTTCGAGGTATTTGTTTTCGGTTTTAAATACAGATATTTTAAAAAAATTCCACCAATACCAGTTGGAAGTGTACCAAAGTGGCTGCATTGCCTCGCTGTATGGCAATACTAAAAATTTATTTATTTTCCAGGCTATTCCTACCACTAGCTCTACAGCACATGTGTGAGTTCGTCTGTTGCGAAGGCCTATCCCGCCGACTAGCGACAACCTGTGCCAAGAAATGTGCTGCGATTTGCTCAGTACTATCTGATGCCACTCTGCGAACTCTAAACCAGCCTGCGGCGTTTGTCAAACTTGAGAGGAATGATGGTAAGTTTACTTTACTGATTTGCATGGCAGAGTTTTAAAAACATTAGTATGAAACTGTCGAGGCCCAAAATAAAGTAATTGACTTGAGTCCTCCATAATGATTTGAAAGATGCCTTGTTAAACAATGTGATGAGACGGTAATACTTTAAATAAATAAATAACGCCGGACAATCCACACAGCATCATCTAGCCCCAAGCTAAGCAGAGCTTGTGTTATTATAGATGACTGATATACATAATATAATATAAATACATGTATAGACATTTTTTATTATACATAGAAAATGACCAGATCGCCCTGAACAAATATCTGCAGATCGTACAATTATTCGTCCCGTCGCAGGCGGACCTTCGCCCACCGCGCCACAGAGGTGGTCTTTCTTCTAATGTCGTGATTTTTGGTTTAGATTGACAATCTTATTAAAATATTGTTCAGTACCAAAAACAGTGACTGCATCTGATTTTGTATTGTAAATGATATACCAACTTTCGAGCAATGAGGAGAAATTTACTCCTCTCAAAATCTAGGTACTTAAAACTTTTTAAACTTCCGCTATTTGTTAACATAATATTGGTCTAATGCAGTCCTGTTTTGCATTGGTTATGCTTGTAAAAATAGAAATACATGTTTTGATGAATAAATAAATCATTATTATTTATCGGGTATTTATCACATACCTCGCGTTATTATCATTATTTCACATAAGTTTCCATCGAGTCACAGCAATCATATTCACAGGACTGATCTTCCTAATTGTTTCGCAGAACCCACCGTGCCAATGTCGCCAGCGCCGGACACCGCAAACGGATCAGACATCAAGCCAAACATATCCCAGATCAAGCGCTCCTCCACACCCGCAGATAACCCACGCACACCCAACCCTAACCACTCCCTAGGCACTCCCAATCCTAACCACTCTATGGGTACACCCAACCCAACGCCAATGGATGTAAAGGAGGAACCCAATGCGTCGCCGGCGAGGGATTCAAAGACCAATCTTCAGGCTGTGTTGAACGCGTCGTTAAATCCGGTGCAATCTGGTTTTGGAGAGATCCTGAGTTGTTCGTATCACAGGGATGTTATTATACAGCTGTCTACTATATTGCAGGTTAGATATTGGAAATGTTTGGATTAAACATGAGGCATTTTGTTAACTATTTTATTGCTAATGCTTGTTTTGATCGGTAGTTCTGAGGCCTCTCACTTTAACAGATTATCAGACAATCCACACAGCAACATCTACATCCCATCAAAACATCCCCGCGCAAAGCAGAGCTATACCTACTAGCTAAACCCATAATAACACATATGGGTACTACTAGATGACTGATATAAATAATACAATATACATATTATTATTTAGATAGATATTTTTTATAAAAACAATATTTAGGCCATACTTATTTTTTTTTAACATCAACTATGTTTTGTTAGTTTTTCGTCGTAGTTCGTAGTCTAACAGGACTAAGCTAAAACAATTATTAATCATGAAATGCTATTATAATGTGAATGATTTTTTGACAGATAAATTTTGACATCACCTTAACTTTGATATAGAAAATGTGACTTTTTGTTAAATATTAAAATTTTTGACAGTAGGTATCTCAAACTATAAGTGTATTATTTAGTTAATTAAGAATATAAAATAAAAGAACATTTGCATGCTAAGTAGAACATAATTGATTCATAAAACTTACTAACATCTACTTAACCTACATTGTGTTCAAGCAAATAAAATATCTTTATCTTTAACAAACTATTGAGTCTTCGAGTTCGATGTGTGCCTGTCGAAAGATCCTATCAGAAAACCAGCGCTGCTCAACTGTCTGTTGAACAAAATTAAACTGAGGCAGAACCGTTTTGCTTCACATAATGGAGAAACTTCCTTAAAAGTAATTAATTATATTTATATTTTAAGGTTTTCTTTATGTGAGCCAATAAATAGATTTTCTTTCTATCGTTTGAGGTTATTCGCGCGTTCAAATCTGGCCTTACAACGTTACCTTTGATCAGCATTTTTAAGAACATAACCTATCAGTTTACTTACCTTATCCTATACAGCAAACAATAGTTTACCTTAGCAAATTTGTCATGTCCTCCAATAAAAGACAATTTGCTATAATTACTATGCCCTGTGATGTTTCCAGCCAGTTCTCACGTACCATGTCCAGTTATCCCCATATAGGACTAATCCGTTTCCTTGGTTACAGATAATCTGCATAGAATGCCCCACAGCCATGGTATGGTCGGGCTGCGGGTCCTCACTGCAAGGCTCTCCCTTGGACCTGCTTCCCCTCCCGCCATCCGCGTTGCCGATGCCTCATATGGAATCGGCGGCCACTGAGCAGCATAGGAGAATGGTGATTATGGAACTTTCTAATAACTAATATTAAAAAAAATCATTCAAGCGTGTCCCTATTTTTTTAAATATTCTAGCCTATGTTGTTCAGGGAAAACTTAGGATTGTAATGGTCAAAGAATTTTTCAAAACGGTCCAGTAGTTTCGGAGACTATTCAATTCAAACAATCAAATCTTTCCTCATTATAATATTAGTATAGATGAGTATTGAAATGCTTGGTACGCGATTCGGGGTGTCAATAGTTGTGCCTAGTGTAGGACCGTGGTGAAAAAAAATCGGGAGGGTATGTCCAGTTGTGGGCATAGCCGGCCCGGCCCGTGAATGATAAAATTAATAATGTTGGACGATCCACACAGTATCATTTAGCCCCAAGCTAAGCAGAGCTTTTGTTATGGCATTGAGTACATACTCCGTGTGTACTAGATAACTGATACTTAAATAATATACAAGTAATTAGATATATATTTTTTATTATACATTAGAGAACGACCAGCACTTCCTGAACAAATATTTGAGATCGTTAAAATATTTTTCACATCGAACCCACAACCTCCTGCGTCTCAGGCAACCTTCGCCCACCGCGCCACAGAGGCCGTCGCTTATTGTCGAATGATTGCTTTTAGACTAGGATATAAGTATCCTCCTGTATTATTCTGATTTCGCTATTTATTTGTAGGTTTACGAAGCCGAATTAGAAATAGCAGCGAGAAGTAAAAAGGCTGAGAGCAAATGGTGCACGGACAAATGGCAGACAAGTTCACAAGGTGAGACTAAATACTTTTCATTTGTCATCTTTTTCTGAAATGCAAAACCACGAACGCAACTCCAATAATTAGATGGCGCTGTTAATACGTTTTACTGATCACTAGCAAACCGTCCCTGCTTCGCACGGGAGCAAAGCAATAAAAGGAATCATTCCGTAATACATTGTTTTGATTTAACTCTATTAACTTACGCAGGACATCTACTCTGACTCGGTTTTTTCAGAAGTTTTTAACAAACATACATATATTTCAGACAATTTACACATAACTACGAAAATGTTATTTATGAGTTTATTGTGTTCAGACAAAGAGTATTTGTTTTAGTAATGTGTTTGATTTTACTTTAAAACTATCGTAGTTTGACGAATTCATTATGAATGTAAGCGGGTAAACTACAAACCCACTTTGTGTTGTAAGCGCATTGAAGCGATACGGGCGCGACGTGAGCCGCACTCACCCTGATGAAGTCCCTCGTTTCGGGATAAAACGTGCAAACATTTCTTCCAACACAAAATAGGTTCGTAGTTAACCCACTTACATTCATAATGAAAGTGATTGATTTTAACTTTTGAAACTATCATGGTTATTAACACTAAAGTCATTTAAAACGGGATATTTACCATGGTTTGAGTGTTGTTCCGTGATCGTAAATATCCCGCTATAAATGACTTTAGTGATTGATTTTGTTGTATTTTGTCAACAGCTCGAGTATTATCAGTATTAGAAGCATTGGACAGGCACTGTTTCGATCGCGTGGACACAAATAACAACTTGGACGCTCTCTACAAAGATGTGTTCGCTAACTGCTCGCCGCCGAACAAAGATAACATGGATGCCAAAGATCCGGTTAGTAACTTTCGCTTGACGAAGTATTGGTTATTATTACAATGTATCTATAAAATGTATTGCTGTTACTCTCGCTAAAGCTTGAAAACGGTTTAATCGATTTGATTTTTTTTTGTTTTGTTTACTCTTATAGAGGAAGAAAGGGGAATATATATTAGGCAATGCAAAGCTCAAGGGTTCATCTGGTGATTAAGTGGATCCAAAATAAAATTGAATCAAAGATTTTATTTGACAAATTATTTTTCCGTCGTTTTATTCCCTGTTGAAAATGGATTTCAGATATTTCTGGCTTTTACAATAAGGTTTTGGGCGAGAACTGAGACTGAGAAGGTTTTGACGCGAATAAAACTCGAGAGCGGGTCGGCTAGTTTATTTATGAATATGTAATGTTAACAGGAATGGGCGTGCTCCTACGCAGTTGTCCGAGTGTTGTGCGAGTGGGCTGTATGCGGCGCGCGCTGGGGCGAGCACCGCGCGCTCGCAGCCGCAGCGCTGCTGGACATGAGGCAACACCACTTGCAACACGACCATCACATAGCAGGTAACTGTAATGCCAGTGCTCGTACTGTTGTGCGAGTGGGCTGTATGCGGCGCGCGCTGGGGCGAGCACCGCGCGCTCGCAGCCGCAGCGCTGCTGGACATGAGGCAACACCACTTGCAACACGACCATCACATAGCAGGTAACTGTAATGCCAGTGCTCGTACTGTTGTGCGAGTGGGCTGTATGCGGCGCGCGCTGGGGCGAGCACCGCGCGCTCGCAGCCGCAGCGCTGCTGGACATGAGGCAACACCACTTGCAACACGACCATCACATAGCAGGTAACTGTAATGCCAGTGCTCGTACTGTTGTGCGAGTGGGCTGTATGCGGCGCGCGCTGGGGCGAGCACCGCGCGCTCGCAGCCGCCGCGCTGCTGGACATGAGGCAACACCACTTGCAACACGACCATCACATAGCAGGTAACTGTAATGCCAGTGCTCGTACTGTTGTGCGAGTGGGCGAGTGGTGTACAGGCCTATGCTACCCTGTACATGACGTTGATAGGGGTTGATTTGTTATTTCGTTAGCTATGAGATGGGAGTTAGATAAATGACCGATCGACACGGAGTTGTAATGCAGACTGAATTTATTTGAACAAAGTAGTACATAAAATGCTGAGCTTTGATTCCAGTAACCGCTGTGGCGTACACAGCTTACTTCACAGTTAATATAGACCTTAGCAGGCCTACGTGAGCGCGTCTCTTGTATAGGTTCATTATGTGCGGTTGGGCCCGTACAAGTGGGGTGTGAGCATGCGCTCGGTTCTGTCTCTGTAAAAATTTCAAGTGTTTCTGTTTATTATATCCACAGGTTCTGATGACAAGGAATCTATCAGCTCAAGTTTGGGGATGTACAATGGACCACCAATCTTCCAGAATCTTCTCCTGCGATTTCTGGACCATGACGCGCCTACCTTAGGTAAGCTAAAATGAACTCTATTACTACGAAGTAAAACTATCATTTTGATCTTTACCTTGTCTATTACCACTAAAAATATGGACCACATTTTTATACCGAAAATCCCACTAGTCAGTAATGTGGATTTCTTTAATTACTTTTACAAAACTAGTATTTTTCTGCAGAAGAAGGCCCGAACGCTTCACCAGGAAACCGGCAGCAATTCGCCAATTTAGTTCATTTATTTGGAGAACTGATTCGACGGGACGTTTTCTCGCATGATGCGTACATGTGCACGCTTATATCAAGAGGTATGGGCTTATTTATTTACTACCTATATATTCGGAGAGAGATCCAGAAGGTTATTTCCACTCTATACCGGTATGTAAAGCGGTTTGTTCCGGACCAAAGCTGTTTTAATAACTTGGTTTATTGTGTAGGTGATTTAATATCTCCAACGGAGCCGACTTCGACTGGCGGCACGGTCGCGCCACCGGCATCGAGCGCCGCATCCAATCACAATATGGACGACGATATCTTCGCCGGGATAGATCTCAAGCCAAAGATGGAGGTAATTTTAGTTATTAAATCCATATCTATACCAGTCGGGAGCGTGCTCAAAATGCTGGCTGTATCTCGCTGTATGACAATGCTGACGCGCTACGCCGATACTGACCAGCTGTCGGTTGAGCACCTGTATTTTGTTTATTAGTGTTCGAATTAATATCGAGAGATAAGCTATTCCTTGATGTAATCTTTCAAGGTAATTTTACCTACTGAGGGAAATATTAATTAATTTAACCTGCACACAGTAACTCATAGATTCAGATTCAATAACTTTATTTCTTTAGGCTAACAAAATAAGCACTTAGACAAGTCAAATAGAAATACCTCGTCTTAAGTGAAGCTTCAGTTATTACCCAGCGTCACTGAAAACTACAATAGCGTCACTGAAAACTACTCTAGCGTCACTAAAAACTGCTCTAGCGTCACGGAAAACTACACTAGCGTTATTGACACACTACACTAGTATCACTGACACACCACTAGCGTCACTGGCACACTACACTAGCGTCACTGAAAACTACACTAGCGTCACTAACACACTATACTAGCGTCACTGACACACTACACTAGCGTCACTGACACACTACACTAGCGTCACTGACACTACACTAGCATCTCTTTCACTTAGCACCACACTAACCTTACTTTCACTGCACAATGAAATTAGCACTAAAACGATGCTCAACTATAAAATTAAATTGCAGGAAAACGTGCGGATGGATTTAGATGACTCAAAAATAGACGATGACTTAGATAAACTATTACAACACATAAAAGAGGACCAGCAGAACTCAATGGACGCTCCTGATAGTCCAAAGGATCCTGGGGAACCCTCACATAGGTATCAGTTTTGTATTCTATATTATTATAAATAAGTAGTGTATAAGGGCTGTGGATTTTGTATTACCAATAAAAATAAAATAAACTAGCGGTCCGCCCCGGCTTCGCACGGGTATTAAACAAATATTTCAAAAATTATACACACTAACACGATGGGTTTCACAGTTTTCATACGGATCCCTTACTTTTTGTAACAGCATTGGGGTTTTTGACATTGACTCGACACTCCATAACTGACACTGGCCGTAGAGAAAAAGCAAGCACCGTGCGCTAGGTATATATTCAACCTCTTTTTGTATTATGACGCGCCATAATAGAAAAAGAGGTTGAATATACGGCGCACGGTTCAATTATTGCATTTTTTATGCGGATCTCTAACTTTTTTGAAAATATCATATAGCTTATGTTCATCACGGAAAATTTAGGATTCTAATGGTGAAAGAATTTTTCAAATTGGTCCAGTAGTTTCGGAGCCTATTCAATTCAAACAAACAAACAAACAATCAAATCTTTCCTCTTTATAATATTAGTATAGATTTCATTTTTGCTTTCTCTTATACTATTGAACACTATTGCAAGACATTTACTTATTTCTCTCAATTATAAGCAATCATAGGGTTGTTTGTTACGGTTCTGTTTATATTGATATAACGTTGGAGAAAACCAAAACACTACTTAGAATAAGAAAGGAAAAGATTGTAATTTGTTATTGTCAAAGGCCATAAGCACTTGTTAATATAGCTAATAACTTTAGCGTTTAAACGTAATATAAATTTATTCATTGGTGTTTAAACCAGTTCTTATGACATTTAATATAAAAATTCAAATACATTTCAGTGTAAACTCTCCAATGATGGGACCAAGCGGGATGAGCATACCAGGCATACCATCCATGGGAATGGGACCAATGTCTGTGCCAGGTATCATTAAACATTTCATTTCACAACATATCTTATGTGTTTAGCGTTAATATTTATTTATTTATCAATAGACGAGCAGCCTATGGCTGATGTGTCTATATCAGTGTTGAATTTTGGCTTCAACTGTAGAACAGCTTTAGCTATTCCCCTAGTACTATGCTAGCTGGTGATAAGGGTGCTCTTTATACTTCCTCTACTTTAAGCATGTCTGTTTGTATGTTCTCTTTATTTGTGTGGTATAATAAAGTATTTTCTATCTATCTATGCTGGGTTTTTGCCTTTTTGTACCAAGTTTATGTACTCAACATAAATTAGTTTCGCATTATACAGCTGTACATATATATTAATTGTCATTAGTTGATTCAAATCTATGATTTTGCTACACTGGTATCCCTCCTCCAATATTCTCAAATTCGTTGTTCTTTCCGTCTGCTTTGTTTATCTTTACCTCATCATACTCGTATCTGTCCAGGTATTCGCACAGCAAGCTCAACAAACAATGCAACAGTCGGTACAACTACAGCCGCCGTTTCGCGTCACTACCACTACACGATGCACTTCCCTCTACCGCCGGCGGAGGCAGAGCATACACCGCACGACGCAAACCAACGTCACATCCTGTTGTACGGCGTGGGTCGGCCTAGGGACGACGCTAAACACGCCGTCAAGAAGTGTATTAAAGGTATCGCTATACTAGCGTCACTGTCATTACAATAGCATCACTACACTAGCGTCACTGTCACTATATTAGCGTCACTACCACTACACGATGCACTTCCCTCTCCCGCCGGCGGAGGCAGAGCATACACCGCACGACGCCAACCAACGTCACATCCTGTTGTACGGCGTGGGTCGGCCTAGGGACGACGCTAAACACGCCGTCAAGAAGTGTATTAAAGGTATCGCTATACTAGCGTCACTGTCATTACACTAGCGTCACTTTCACTACACTAGCGTCACTGTCACGACAGTAGCGTCACCGTCACTAAAATAGCATCACAGTCACTACACGACGCTCTTCCCTCTTTTGTCGGTGAAGCAGAGCATGTACCGCACGACGACGCCAACCAATGGCACATTCTTTTCTACGGTGTAGGTTGGATAAGGGACGATAAACACGCCGTCATGAAATGTATCAAAGGCATCGCTTCACTAGCGTTAGGTCACTAAAATAACGTCACTGGCACTAAACCAAAATATGAAATCACAATCATTACATCATTCACTTTTTATATGTGCTTCTAGTCTGTTGTAAGTAGTGCACGGTTACTAACACTCAATAAACATATTTAGAAATTAGTTTGGATTGGTTTTTGAACATGCAAACTCGTGTGTTTTTGTCTTCAGAGCACTACATAGTATTTGATTGGTTTCAGAAATCTGCAAGCTATTTTCTAAGAAGTTTTCAATAGACGTCGCGGAAGGAGGGAAGATAAAGAAGCATTCTCGGAGTGAATTCAACTTTGAAGCTGTTACGCAGAAGTTTCAGGTACATTCTGATCATGACACATTTTACACATTTTATTATATTGTTGTGTTAGATTTATACATTTACCTACTATTTTCCAAGTATAAGCTAACTCGGTTTTCGAGTGAAAAAGTGTTTTGTGACCTTCTTTTCTAAATAATAACACACAGAACAAAATCGGACCCCGAATACTCACACTCGTATTATGTAGTCTATGTTAATCACGGAAAATTTAGGAATGTAATGGTGAAAGAATTTTCAAATTGGTCCAGTAGTTTCGGGGCCTATTTAATTCAAACAAACATACAAACAAACAATCAAATCTTTCCTTTTTATAATATGAGTATCGATTTATTTAATTATATATCCAGGCCATGTCAATGTACGAGCAAGGAGCGGTCTCGTGGGCGGTAGGTGGCGCTGTCTGCGAAGCGCTCGCCGCCTACGCCGCGGGGGCCACCACCTACCTACCCCAGGCGGACCACGTGGCCTTCGCTTTAGATCTGATGGAGATAGCGCTGAATGTACACGGCCTCATTGAGACTTGTATACAGGTGAGATTGTGATACCTTTCTGTTTATGCCGGTTTAAAATGTTTTTCAAGAGAGTTCATGTGAACTGTGGGGTGGTGCCCTTTCAGACGTGGAATGCGGAGTAAGATGGGAGGGGGGGGGGTATATTCGCCATATTCTTTCATATCTAAGTTCACAGAAGGTTCTTCTATGACGACGGCCTCTGTGGCGCGGTGGGCGAAAGTCCGCCTGCGACACAGGAGCCTGCGGGTTCAATTCCCGCCTCGGGACAAATACTTGTACGATCTGCAGATTGTTGTTAAAGGTGTTCTGCTTGTTTAAAAAAATATTGATATTATCAGTCATCTAGTTCCATGACACTGTGTGGATTATTCCGCATTATTTATTAATAATTTGTTTATTGTAGATTCTGAAAGAGCTATCAGAGGTAGAAGCAGCCTTGATAAGCCGCGGCGCGCCGAGCAGTGGCCTGGCCGCGCCTAGAGTTTACACATCCGCGTTAGCCCTGTACACTGTGGGTGCACTGCGACGATATCACTCTTGTTTACTATGTAAGTAATATGTATCTATATCATTTTTATTTATTTAGCTAGTAATACAATAACCAATTACTTAAGATTTAAAATTAATATAAATAAAATTATTGTAGACGTACCTACTTTGAATTACTCAAATTAATTATTATGAACAAAACCTTTACATACAATTAAACAACCCAATTAGAACTAGTTTTTACAATTCAAAGTATTGAGCTAACTGCCAATACAGGGCATACCCAGCGTGGGGAGTATGGACAATAACCACCAAATTATAAATAATGCCATCTATGGCGCTCATTAGGGGTGCTATGTCCAGCAGTGGACTATTATAGGCTGCTGTTGTTATTCTTCTTGAGCTAACTGACGGTTGCATACAATCTACAGGTGGCTCAAATCCATATCAAAATCAGTCGGAAGCATCTCCGAGACGCTAGCTGCATGGCCTCGCTATATGGTAATGCTGATCCGCTGTACCTATTCTAACTATTGTACATCTTCCAGTATGCGTAGAACAAACATCAGCTGTGTTCGAGCAACTCTGCCGGCTAGTGAAATGCGTAGTGAACCCTGGTGACTGCGGCTCAGCTGAGCGTTGTGTCTTGGCGCAACTTCACGATCTGTACAAGGCGGCCACGCATCTATGTCTGGCGCCGCATGACGTCACCTTCGCTAATGCTTATCCTAAGATCAAGTAAGCTACTGCGTATCTGAGATTGTGTTAAAATAGTTAAAGATATTTTGTGCAGTAACAAAATTTTAAACAATACATATTTGTTATTTTAGTGAATACACATTAATGAATGCTTTAAATTGTTGAACCTACTATAAAAACCAGAGTTTCATAATTTTACTCTATTTTGACGATCTCTATGGCACAGCGGGCGAGATTCCAACGCTGGCACGGACTTTCGCCCGCTGGGTGGAGCCGGGTTCGATTCCCACCTAGAGACAAATGTTCTGTAGATATTTTTCCTGGTGTTTTGGGTATCTTCAATAAATAATAAAAAAAACTATTTAAGTATGTAATTTCATGTATGTTATTCTACTTCTGCTTACTTTGGGGCTTCATAATGTGTGTACTGCTACCAACAATTGTTTTTCTTCCAGACAAGCGCTCTACTCTCCGCTTCAACCAATACCATCACAATACACATACAACCCTCAGTTCCTCAGCGAATTCTTCAATCATCCACGCAGAGGTAAATATTTACAATGTCTATACATTAGTATAGAATAATATTATAAAGTTAAATATTTCCTATATTTGGTTTGTTTATTTGAATTGAATAGGCTCTGAAACAATTGGACTGATTTGAAAAATTCTTTTACCATTAGAATCCTAAATTTACCCTGATGATCATAGCTTAGAATATTTAAAAAAAAAATTGGGTTCCGCATGAACAAATCAATTTGTGACAAATAACCGTGCTAAGCCGGGGCGGACTGCTAGTTTAGAATAAAAATATTAACTGAATGTTAGTAGATAGATAACTTTTTTACTATAAAAACTATCGTAGTTTGATGAATTCATTATGAATGTAAGCGTAATGAATTCATCAAACTACGATGAATGTATGTGTTCTTACAACATATAATAGGTTCGTAGTTAACCCGCTTACATTCATAATGGATAGATAACTTTATTTGTCACTTCAGATACACACATGCAAAATAGAATAACGATAAAACAGTACTCTCCTAAAAACAAACAAAATCAAAATACTATTAACTATTATGAACAAACAATACCTACTCTAATTAAAATCTAAGTAAAATATCTATGTGTGCTGCAGTATGTCAAATAGGCTCAATGTGATATTTTGCTTAGGAAGAAAAAACACAGAATTCAGCCATGACCTATCATTAAAACTCTCGTCTTTGTTTTCCAGCTAAAATCGAAATAGCGTGGGCCCGGCAAGTTGCAGAATCTCCCGCCAATAGATACAGCTTCGTTTGTTCCGCTATGCTCGCCGTTTGTCGAGAGGTGGACAATGATCGGTAAGTTATATACAAATAACACTATCAGGATCGTAGTGGTGACATCGTTATTTTTATTTTTGACACTTTGATATGATAGTTATCTCGATAAGGCCGGATATCGATTTAAGTACCTATGTTGCAGCGTGTACTCCATCACCCATTTATCCAAAAAGTCCACAAAATTCATTTAACCTGATGCACACTGATGCTGGAAATATCTTGAAAATTAATTTTATATGATATATTTGTGATTATAGATGTTTGTGGATATGCTACTAAAGATTTTTACGATTGTTATTTTACAGACCCGGAGAATCAATAATGCAGTTTGTACAATTCTTTTTGACAATTGAGAACATTCATTAAAGCATTATGCTAATATCAGCATATGCTGGGTCATTTCATTGTATGTTCTACGTTTTATTTGTGTGAACCCATTTTGGTTCCTGTTCCGTATGACCTCTGTGGTTGAGGGTTCGATTCCCGCCTCGGATCAAATGCTTGCACGATCTGGAGATATTTTACCGGGTGTTCTGGTCGTTTTGTATGTATATTATAAAATACCTATGTAATTTATTGTATTAAGTAATGCGTCATCCAACACCCATAACACAAGCTCTGCTTAGCTTGGGGCTCGATGGATAGTGGCTTTATCCAGCAATATTTATATGTGACTCAATAACAACGAATAACTTAAAAAATCTTCTAGTTAACAAAAAAAGATAATCCTCAAATGTCGTCTATTTTCAGAGTAAACGAGCTAGGCGTTCTATGCGCGGAGATGACAGCCTGGTGCAGTGGCCTAGCGGCGGAATGGCTGGGTGCGTTAGTAGCGTTGTGCGGGGCTCAGCACTACCCGGCCAGCACCGCGCCCCATGCGGCCCCGCCGCCGCTGTACCCTGACCTGCTGCATCATAGGGACTTGCACGACGCCGCGGCTCACGATGCGCTGGCCGTCTTCACTTGTATATTAGTTGGTGAGTTATTGTGTGGATGGTACAAAGATACATTTCTAACGTACACGTAACAACGTACGTACGAAGAATTTCGTAGTTCGACGAAGAACACGCGACGAATTCCTGCATTAAGGGATGAAACGTTGGTGTTCATCTAATACAAACTAGGTTCTTAGTTAACCCGCTAACATTCATAATGAAGTTTCGAACGTGTTTCAAAACTAGGTACCTATGAATATCAAACTTATTTTTAAGAAGCGACTTTGTTTTATACAGTGATTAAAATTATATATTATCTCGCCTTCCGTTGGTTCCTGATATGTCGATACCTAAACGTCTTTAATCTAAATCGAACTCCAATCGATCTTTATTGTGACAGCACGGCACTGCTACTCACTGGAGGATATACCGATGATGACATATTAAAATGATTCTCGCCTTCCGTAGATTCCTGATATGTTGATACCTACACGTCTCCCAATCTAAATCCTGGGCCTTTATTCACTGTTGCCACTCCCAACGTGTTTCACAGATATGACAAGACAGCGGCTTGGAATCGTTTTTAAAACACACTGTGACGTCACACGGTTTCGGCAAGGAATCTCCTATTTCATAGAGAATAAGGCCCCTGTCTATATCTTTTTCTCATGGATCTTTAATGTAACAGCACGGCACTGCTTCTCGCTGGAGGATTTCGTCCGTCACGCTGCGTTGCCTTCGCTGTTGAAAGCGTGCGGCGGCGGCGGCGCCAGCGGCAACCCCGCCAACGCGCCCTCGCCGGACACCGGCGCGCGGCTCACCTGCCATCTGCTGCTGCGCCTCTTCAAGACTGTGGACACCCCACAGCCAGGTATATACTCTGCCAAAGCTCTTTTAGATTCGCAGATCAAATCGGTTAGTAGTATCAGGGACTTTGTCGCATGGAGTACGTAAAAGGGGACGTAATCAACCACTGAGTAATCTATTCTACTATTATAAAGAGGAAAGATTTGATATTATGCTTGTTTGGATTGAATAGGGCCTTAAACTACTGGACCGATTTGAAAAATTATTTCCTTCTATTAGACTTCTTTCTATTATTAGAATCCTACATTATCCCTGATGATCATAGGCTATAAAATATTTTCAATAAAGGTAGTGATCCATATGAAAACTTCAATAAGGTAGGTTATCAAAATCAAAGTGCTTTATTTCCTTTAGACCTTACAGGACTCTTGGACACGTCACAAAATACAAGTTAAATAAGAAATAAAATGGGAAATAAAGTGATCACTTTGATTAATTGTTCACTTCAATCTTTTTAAGGTAAAGTAAAGAAGCGAACAAGAAACCTTTACCTTGTTAGATTGTTAGTTTTAGAGTTGGAGCATAACTCGTCCCAAACTTTTTTGTCGTCTAGATAATCTGATATTTTATAGTAAGCCTTTTTGCAAAGAATATTTTTGACAATCCGTTTGAATTTATTTATAGATAATTTTTGCAACTCACTTGGAGTTTTGTTGTAGAAGCGTATACATTGCCCTTTAAAAGATACATTAATCTTATGTAGTCTAGTAGTGGGCACAGCCAGTTTGTTTTTATTTCTAGTATTTAAATTATGAATATCGCTATTTTTAATGAACTTATTGATATTTTTATGAGTGTACATCAAATTTTCATAAATATATTGACATGTTACAGTCATTATGTTTATTTCTTTGAATTTTTCACACAAGGATTCTTTGGGACCCATATTATAGATTGCACGAACAGCCCTCTTCTGCAGCACAAATATGGTGTTAATATCTGCAGCGTTCCCCCACAGCAGTATACCATAAGACATAATACTATGGAAGTAGCTGAAATAGACTAGCCTAGAAGTATCAACGTCTGTAAGATGACGGATTTTTTGACTGCATACGCTGCAGAACTAAGTCTCTTCGATAGCTTATCTATGTGTGAGCCCCATTGAAGTTTACTATCTAAGGTTATTCCTAAGAATACAGTACTTTCTACTATTTCTAACGATTCCTCTTTTACCTTTACATCGGCCTTAACTTGTTTTACATTGGGTAGAGTAAATCTAATACATTTCGTTTTGGTTTCGTTAAGCAGGAGATTATTGACATTAAACCAATTGACTACTTTTGAGATTGCATTATTCACATCGTCAAAATTACTTTTTTGTCGTTTCATTTTAAAAATTAATGAAGTATCATCAGCAAACAATACAATCTCGTGATTATTCTTAACGAGATGAGGGAGGTCGTTAATATAAACTAAAAATAGGAAAGGACCGAGGATAGACCCCTGCGGTACACCCATTGTTACTACAGACCCCGAAGACCGTTCCCCATTAATGTCAACTCTTTGTATCCTGTCACACAAGTATGAAGTAAGAAGATCCAAAGAGTTGTCTTTTATTCCATAATGATGCAGTTTCCTGATTAATGTTTCATGGTGTACACAATCAAATGCTTTTGACAAGTCGCAAAAAACGCCTAAAGCATCTTGCGACTTCTCCCAAGCATCAAAAATATGCGATACCAACTCTACACCAGCATCAGTAGTTGACCTGCCGCGAGTAAACCCGAATTGTTTACAATGAAGCAGGCCATTGCCATCAAAATGCCTAAGCAATTGATGTAAGATAAGTTTTTCAAAAACTTTGCTGAATGTTGGCAATACTGATATTGGTCTAAAGTTGGTGGGGTCAGACCTACTACCCGATTTAAACAAAGGAATTATTTTACTATGCTTCATTAGATCAGGAAATATGCCACAGTCAATGGATTCATTGAATATATAAGCTAGATCTGGTGCAAGTGTATCAATCAATGGTTTAATAAGTCTAACGGAAATGCCCCAGAGATCTGCAGTTTTTTTTTACATTTAATAGATTAAAAGCTTTTTTAATATCAGTTTCATTGACAGGATTGAAATTAAATTAAATTTAACTTTATTTTTATCCTGGTAGGTACCCAACGTACATATTGTGTAAAAAAAGTTATTAAATAAAATAAATATAAAAATATTTATAAATACCCGTGCTAGCAGCCAGGGCTATTTATTAAACTCAGCCTAAGAAATCGTGAATTAAATTCCGAATGCGCCGTTTCAGCGTCTTTTAACTTAACTAATATTAACTGTAACATATTAACTCCCCAGGTCTATACTCAGTATCGACATCTCCGGGGCCGGGCGGCGCGGCGGCGGGCGTGCGGTTGTCCTGCGATCGTCACCTGCTAGCCGCCGCACATAAGAACATCGGCGTCGGCCCTGTGCTGGCCACGCTGAAAGCTATTTTAAGTAAGTGGCGTAGAGTATACTTTGCATTTTAGCTTGCTATCGGCGCTCACGTTGTGATTTGATAAAATGTAGTAAAAAGAACTCGGGTGTTATGGTTGCTACCTTGCTTTTGATTTGGTAGTTAATTTAGATCGTGGTCAAGCATAGATCAATCAGTAAAAAAAATAAAAAATAATGGAATATGCGTTTGCGCGTAATATAACTTAAGTTGAAAGAAATCCTTGCAAATACTTAATGCGTTCTCTACATTCCGCTTAATTTTTATCTATTCTAGATAAATCTAATTGCTGTCTACGACAGTAGTTCCGGAGATTAAGGCTCCGGCGACGACGGAAGAATTTCCTGTACAAACGTAATACCAAAATGATTTGTAATTAGAACATATTTTCACCATGGTTTGCTATTATTTGTAATAGAATTTATCTAGGTTCCTACCAGAAGCTTTTTTGAAAATACTTATCTACAAAAATAATAAAAAAATGTGTTTTCTTTGAAAAAAACCGATTTGGATTAATTTAATTTCAGTAAAGCATTGTGTATAAAATTTGTGGTAGGATCCTAGATCAATACAATTGTAATATAAATAATACCAGATCATGATGTTGAACATGCTCGAATTACATATAATTTCGGTATCACGTTTGTATATATTTGAGAAATTCATCCGTGTCGCCAGAGCCTTAAAAACAAACTTACAATTAGTTCACTAAGCTAAGTATACTAAAATTATTCTCCAACCAAAAATAATCAGGGTGTAAACAGTAAATGTGATGACTTTATATTAGTTTTGTACACAACAGTGGTAGGAGACTCGACAGCTCGCGACGGCGGCAAGCCCGGCGGTAAGAAGTCGTGTGAACTGTCGCATATATTAGGCACGAGCGACACTGTGCCCACTGACGCTCAGTTGGACCATATAACGTGAGTAATCTTGCTACTTCTATCGTTTTTTACTAATTCTTTATTTGTTTATTTTATTTATTAATCTTAGGGAAACAAAAAGCTTTAGAACTATAAAACTAGCACTTAACATAGAAACTATAAGCTAAACAGTTTCCACAGATAGAAGATTTTAGGTTACTTTTACCGTTAAGTTACAGTATACTTACCTCCTACTTCTACGAGTTTTTACTACTTCTTTAAGTTAGTATTACTTTAATAGGTTAAGTTACATTTACCTATTAATTCATAAAGGTCCGCTAACTCAAAACAGTTCCTAGGTAGTGTTCTTTCTCACTCTGACTTGTGAAAGAGAAGACAAACGGAGAAATAGCAAAGGTTTCAGACTATTATGAATAAGTAGTGAAGTGTTTTATCACAATTTTTGAGAAGCGATATCAAGTGGTTAGCATGAACAGTGAAGTTTTGGAGAATTTAGTAAAATTTAAAATGATATTGGTTTTAAATAACGCTGTACAGTTCCAACCACAGTATTATTTAAAGTAAACTAGTTTGAATACATCTGAAGTGATGAGCAGATAGATAACTGATATTCTATTAAAGTGTTTAAATACTCGAATAGAAAACACCCAGACACGGGTAAACAATGAAAAACTGAAATACATTTTCAAAATCTGATGAGTTTAGAATAATTACCAATTTTCTCTGTGTCTAACCTAACCCAGCTCGAGTAAAAAGTAGCGTTATGTACAGTCACCAGCATAAATATATGACTATGGGCAGCGCTGCAAAACTATCTGATTATCAATTGAAGGTATAATTATGTGATGATACTTAGGATGTAAAAATATGTGATGATTTACACCCGGCAAAATAATCGTTTGCACCGTTGTAACAGCATAATTATCGGATCACGTAAAGACTGCATTAATATCTCATACAATTAACAGTAAGAAATATCTAAACAATCTGCAAGAATGAACTTTATATACCTAAGCATAGAGCCGTGATTTGAACGAAATAGTTTGACGCTTCTTGAAAAGAGTATCAACCTGTCATTGGATATCGCTGTCTCACGTTTTATGTTATGACATTATTTCAGCAGATTTCGTTTTACTTATATAAATATGAATACAAGAATTTGTTATTATAAGGAGTGAAGATTTGATTGTTTGTTTGTTTGTTTGAATTGAATAGGCTCCGAAACTAGTGGACAAAATTTGAAAAATTATTTCACCATTAGAATCCTAAGTTTTCCGTGATGAACATGCGATAGAATATTTAAAGAAATTAGGGATCCGCATGTAAAGTTTAATAATTATACGTGCGCAATACATTCAACTTCTTGTTATGTTATGGCTACGCTGCTTGCTTTTTCTCTACGGCCAGTCCCAAGTCCAGTGTCAAAACCCCAATACTGCTAAAAAAGTAAGGGATCCTTAAGAAAACTGTGAAACATAACGTATATATAATATCCGTGCGAAGGCAGGGTGGACCTCTAGTTTATTAAACGCTGCGGTGGGAAAAGTTGATGTCAGCATTTGATAAAAGAAGAGTTTTTGGCAAGGAGATTACATTGGTTAAAATGGTATGGTTATAATGGTGGCTTTTTGAATCTTCGAATGTTATGTCAACGGTCATACACGAAGGAGTTTTTGATAGATAATCATAAATAATATAACACTGGCCACCGACGACTAAAATGCTAAAATAAGACGTGAGCGGCAATATCCAATGACAGATTAATGCTCTTTTCAAGAAGCGTCATACTGTTTCGTTCAAATCACGGCTCTATGCTTAGGTATATAAAGTTCATTCTTGCAGATTGTTGAGATATTTCTTACTGCTAATTGTATCAGATATTAATGCAGTCTTTACGTGATCCTATATTATGCTTTTACAAAACAAAAGATTATTTTGCCGGATGTAAATCATCACATATTTCTACATCCTACGTATCGTCACATAATTATAAGTTCAATTGATGATCAGATATTTTTGCAGCGCTGCCCATAGTCATATATTTATGCTGGTGACTGTACTAATTTTATTTTATATGTAATGCTGGCAGTAAACCCTCGCCGAGACGTCTCGCTCGTTCGCTTAGCGAGAGCCCCTCGATGTTGTCATTTCTACAACGGATGCCGACCACAACGTCACTATTGCTATCTCGCTCTTTTGTATAGCTGTCTCCTTTTTGCAAATCCATACGAAAGAGTATGTGAGAATACCGAAAAGCTACTATGACAACGAGCGTCCCCGAAGCGAGACGAACGCACCAATTACACACTCGTATTGGTCGGGGTGCTTCGGCGAGTGTGTACTGCTGGCATAATAGTTAAGAGTTAAAAGCACTGTAGGAAAAACAAATTCACTTTCTCATATTATATTGTCTGTAAAGTGAAATTTATGTTACTTATTCATTCCATTCACATAAGCATTTCTAGTTTTAGTTTATGCAGTCCTTGAAGAATAATATTGTAACTTTTAATTATATTTGTATAGTGAAATATTGATTGGCATATGTTTTCTATTCTTAGGATCGTAGAATCTGAGAGTGGGGGCCATAGAACTCCTAGGTTTGTTTATTTTGTTACTGAGTTACCTTGTTTGCACATCTTCCATCCCTCTCATTCTATATGTGCTATTGCATTCGTACTTCCATTGTATAAAAATTACAATATCGGAAAATACTAACGAAATCGAGTTTAATAATCGCGTCTAAAAACCAAAATATCTGAAATGGATGCGTGAAACTAGTTTTCTCTCTCTAACAACACAAGAATCTGAGAAAGTACAAGCCGCCATTTTGGATTTATTAATGGAAGTACTGTTTTGATGTTCACAAATATTTATCGATGGGGTGTTACATGTCACGCTTCGCTTTTCCTCATAATGGTCCACTTCCATTGAACCCTTCCGTATGAATGTCTGTGTTGTATCATTGTCTTTACTATCTATGTTGATTCTTGAGTGGGAAGAACTGCACACTCAAAATGTGACACAAACATTACGGAATCACTTCCATAGTTTAACCAGAGGTAGAGTTATGTGATTAACAATCTAGAATCCTACTCCACAAACCCTAAAGTCTACTTTTCGGTGGTAAATGTATATACGTGTAAATATAGCTTACCCTGTGTTCCCTTTATGTCCTTTCATTGTCATTTGATGTTTAGGGTAAGTCATTTTACATCTGAAATGTCTCACGAACATATTACTGTTGGATGTTTCAGAATGTCGTCTGTTACAAGATTCATCAACTAACGAAAACAATAACCTCTTATAATCCTTTTTGAACTTTAAGCAATTTTAACCCTTTTATCTTAAGCCACAAACTCGATTTTTACTTGACTCCAACTTAGCTGAATGTTTAACATGTAAATTAACTCTGGACTGAACAGAAAATAACCGTTAGTAATTTTAGAATTCATTCAATTCAATTCAACTCTGGACCTGGACCAAACAGAAATGAACTGTTATTAGTAATCGTAGATTTAATTCAATTAAATTCAAAACTCTTAATTTTTTTACAATTATTGTTCGAATTTGAATTTTTATTTTCATTGATCACTTTCACATCGAGAAATTAAAAAAGTGCAACTTTATATTTTTTTTTTATTTACACGAGGTATACTTTGGATTGAATCTCAAGTCCTTCACTTCTATGAAGAAACTTTTATGATCAAGCATATTGAAAGCATGATCGAAGTTGAATCGGGTCGATTAAGAGTCGAGGACAAAACTAAAGATATGAGGCACTCTCAATTGCTTGACGTGTAGAGAGGTTTATAAGCAAAAAGGTTAAAATATAGTATGGAACAATTGAACATAGTCACTGGTGGTATTCCAGGGGCAGTGGTGGCGTTGGGTCGACGCTACTCGATTCATCGCAATCCCTCTCATCGCTAGCGAGAAGGGTTCTCGCAGATATTTGCTCTGAGGAGTGGGTTCTGCAGAAATGCCTGCAGAACCCTGATGAGCTTTACCAGAATGATATGTTGTTGGATTCAATGCTGACTCCTAGGCAGGCACAGAGGTATGTTCAACTTTATTTACAGCGTTTATAATGTACTAATTTGTTTACACGCTTTCTGTCGTAGTGTACTTTATTGGCCTACAGTATAGGCTAAGCTTTTCAGGTGGTGATTAAATATGAACTTTATTTGTCTCTTTATAAAGTCTTGATTTGTATTTCCTTTTCTAGGTTGCTCCATATGATCTGCTATCCTGATTCCGCGAGTCACACGCACCCCGATTTGGATCAGAAGACTATGATAACGCGGTTATTAGAGGTAAGCATTAGCTTTCTTCGATGAAGTGATTCTCATGAAATTTAATTTCGATATTTATTGCTTCGATATTATGCTTGTTTTATATTTATTTATTTAAAGGAAACCCAGAAGCTTATATTGTTTATTTTATCAATTTACTTCTTTCTGATTCTCTCTGACTTATGGGCGGTGCCAGATAGCGTGACAGAACGGGTCATTGCCCTATCTATCTCTTTTACAAACCCAAAATGTGCCTTATGTGCCCAAAACTTAAAATTTCGCATTTTTTTATATAACCACTATTAACCTTGGTATTATTCCATCAAAATGGTTTAAAATTATTTCGGTAGTTTAGAAATTATGTTAAAAAATACCAAAAAATATATATTTTAAGTACTTGAATTCATTGAAAACGTAATTAGTAATTACTCTTGATTTCAAAATTTTGTAGATTGTATTATATTTTCTTTGCTTCTTAGTACGTTATCCTCTAGCACGATCCTCTAGCGACATTGGAATCGCTTTAGGTTTGTGTTTCGCGATTTCATGGTGGAGATAGATGTCGTATATTGCCACGTTATTCTGCACTTATTCTAGTTTAATGTCATGAACTAAACTCCAAAATACTGTGTTTTGATTCCAATATTCAAAAATATTGACCTGACCGCCATTTCCTTCCAGAACCTAGAACAATGGTCGTTACGAATGTCCTGGCTGGATCTACAACTGATGTTCAAACAGTTCCCTAGCGGCTCGTCTGAGCTGAGTGCGTGGTTGGACACAGTCGCGCGCGCTGTTATAAACGTATTCCAGCAGCCGGCGCCGCCGCCGCCTGATAAAGACAGGTCAGTTACACCAACGCGAGAGTTTTAAGTGACTGCTGTGTGGTGCTGGCATAGAATTTCACCACCCCCTCTTCCCGTGGGTGTCGTAAGAGGCGACTAAGGTAAACACACCGGGGGGCGGGCAGCAGCGTCCTCTGTAGAACAACTCCACCGAACTGCAAACCCCAACCCATTATGGGCAGTAACCCACAAATGATAAATAATGCCATCTATGGCGCTCATTAGGGAAAACCTATGTCCAGCTGTGGACTTTTATAGGCTGATGTTTATGATTTGTTGTTTAATTGACGTAGTCTAGGTTTTAACTACATTCGTTAACGGTGTATTCAACCTTGTACACGAAAGTTGGTGAAAGGTTTACGCACTATAATAACAAAATCTTCTTTGCTTGTTTGTTCCAGAATGGGGACAGACCGCGGCGTGGTGAGCACGAGTAAATGGTCCCAGTCAGTCTGGCTGGTGGCCCCCTTGGTTGCCAAGCTGCCGGCTGCGGTACAAGGCAGGGTGCTCAAGCAAGCCGGACAGGTATTACTTAAGGCTCCGGTGACGGATGATTTCCCATACACACGTAATACCAAAATTATTTGTGATTTGAGCATATTTTCACCATGTACTGCCATAATTTGTATTAGAATAGTATTTATCTAGGTTCATACGACAACATTTTTTTCAAAACACTTTACTGAAATGAATTTAAACCAAATCTGATTTTTTCAAAGAAAACACGTTTCCTTATTATTTGTTTAGATAGACAATTATTTTCAAAAATGCTTGTGTTATTATCGCGTAGCTTTTTTTATTTTTCCTTGTAAGTCAGAAGAAAGTCCCAAAGATTTTCGACTAGTCCGGTACTTGATTTCCTGGCGCAGTTGTGCCGCCAAAATGGATTTTTGGGAAACTATTTTTATTTTATTATTTCATCTATGGCGCTCATCAGGGGAGGCCTATGTCCAGCAGTGGACTATTATAAGCTGTTGATGATGATTTAATTTATCTGTTTACTAATTTCTAGCAACTTTTCCGTTAGTTTTATTGCTTGTAGAGTGCATAAATAATTATAAAATCACAATGAATCACAGATTAAAATTGTTTAATCTCGCGCTAACCCGTGTCGATTACCCTAAATCAAAAGTACCATTGTCTCTCGTGTGTCAGATCTTGGAAAGCGGCTGGGGCGCGGGCTGCAGCGGCAGTTGCAACAGCGGAAACAGCGGCGGCGGCGGCTCGCATCGCGACTGCAAGAGCCACCAGAGTCCTAGCTATAAAGGGTAACATTGCGTTCTTTCTCTACACACTCTTAACAAGCTGAATGAAAAAAACCAGTAAGTTTAGTTCTTATTTCGATATAATTTGGTTATTGGAGGGATACACCGCTGAAGGTGGTCCATATCATTAAGAAACTGACATCATAAACTATAGGTACTGAAATGAAACAAGACATCTAATTAAAATTAAATTTTTCGGTTCTATAATGCATGACTATTGAATATTTTTAAATGTTTACCTACATTAGAATCGTAATTAATTGTAACAAGAAGGACTTTGAAATGTGATATGAAATAAAGCTCTTTTTATATGATTTTAATTTGCAACAACAAAGTATTTAACCATTAGTATTTAACACACAACTACTACTACGGGGCTAGGTGATTCTGTAAAAATTTGAAAATTATTAATATTATTATTTCTACATGGTAAAATCGCCGGTGGGGCCTTATTGTTTCCTTGAAGATGTTCTGACTTCGATGGACTCCAGACCCACCTTAGTCTTAAAATCCTATGGTCGCGTCGTGTTATGGGTCACATAATCCCAGCATAAATACGTAGTAGCGAAGAAACACATTTTGATAGATGAGAGAGAGAGAGAGAGAGATGAGATTATTTTGGATTACTCTTTATTTTTTACGCCTTCAACGCCCTCCCAAAGGAACATGATCACCACAGCATTGACTAATCGCATATTAAATGAAATAACCAAGGTCTTCCGGCGCCGGTAGCGGCGGCAAGCGCGGCGTGAGCGGCGGCGGCTGCGGCGGCGGCTGCAGCTGCGGTAACGGCAGCGCGGTGCGGCTGGCGAACGAACCGCTGCTCTCCTTGGTGTTGACTTGTCTACGGCATCAGGATGATCAGAAGGTACTTTTATAAGCTTCATCACCTTCTATCTTCTTCATCATTTGTTATTGCTATTCTTATATATTCGACACGGTCCTAAGGGCTTCGGTGGCTTCGGTTATGTGATACTTTGTTAAAAGCAGGATCACGACAATTCACCAAGCAGTGCCTTTTAAATCATTGACGCCTGAATACGCGTCGAAGCAAGTCTCAAGTGTAAAAAATTTCCAGGTATTAAAAACTGTCAAAAAACCTCGACTTGCTTAAATATAAGTCGCGTTTGAGTATTCCGGGGCTAGGCAATTTTCAGTTCTAATCTTCATAGCTCCTTTCCGACCCAGCCAGTCAGTCCAGTACAGGCAATTTAGTATTCCAGAAATTCTAAGGAATTCCTTTTAAAATTTACCAATGATCTAAGTCAGTGTTTTTCAGTCTTTTTGAATACGCGACCCCTTTAAGGGTAGAAAAATTCTGGCGACCCCCTTGGGCATAGAGAGACAAAAAGTTAGTAATTTTAAAGACAAACTTATGATTTTCTCTATTTTGATATTCATTATTAGCACCTACTTTCTGCAAGAAGCCTCGAAAGCTTTGAAAGTAAGTACGAGGTAAGTTAGTAAGGCTGCGTGCGGCTTTGATTTGGACGTCAGCGTGCGGCTTTGATTTGGACGTCAGCAGCTTACAAGATGCTAAGTCTAAATATGCTAATCATTTTTCTGACCCTGTCTGGCTATTGAAATTAGCATTTCTGGCAGATCTTTTTAGCCACCTTAATAATTTAAACAAGAACCTCCAAGGTACCGAAGAAAATATTTTAACAGCTAAAGATAAAGTCAAAGCATTTCATGCAAAACTTCATTTCTGGTCAACCTCACTGCAAAACAATATATTTGAGTCTTTTCCATGTGTTCAGAAAACTGTTGAAGATAATGAAACAGACCAATCGCTTGTGGTAAGGGTCCACATTCCTTGCATGATACAGAGCTTGCATAATTTGAAGGAGAAACTATTAACATACTTTCCAGACTTACACTCTGAAGCTGACAAAGGGCGTAGATGGATTCTAAACCCTTTCTTGGATAAATCAATAGAACTGGCTGATGTCACCACAAATACGAAAGAAAATCTTATAGATTTAGCTGCTGACGGCATGCTTCAAATGGAATTTTATTCGCAAAGTGTTGACGTGTTTTGGATGAAAAGAAAACATGAATACCCAGAGCTGGCAAGGGAAGCTCTAAAATTATTAGTGCCATTCGCCACTTCATACCTTTGTGAACTGACGTTCTCTTCAATGGTGGACATTAAAACCAAAAAGAGAAATAGGCTCCAATTAGAAAACGATTTGATTATTAACATTTCAAAAATAGCACCACGATTTGACAAACTTTTAAAAAATAAACAAGCCCATCCTTCTCATTGAAATTGTGTTTTTACGGTAGTGTAGACCTTGCCTTTTTCCTTTTGCCGGCGACCCCCTGAGTAAGGCTTCGCGACCCCCCTAAGGGTCGCGACCCACAGTTTGAAAAACACTGTAAGTAATTCTAGCATGTAATTATTAATCATGTTTTTCCTAGCTAACGAACTAAAAATCAATTCAACCTTCTTCCGAGTAATAAAGTGTTTCAATTGTTCCTTCTGTGTCACAGGAAAGTCTACTTAGCTCAATCCACGCGCAACTCCAACACTACCTAACGCACGCGCGCGACCACGAGCGCTCCGCTTGCAACGACACGTGGCAAGACGAGGTCGCGCCCGAGGCGTTGCAACTACGCTTCTCACTGGCTGGGGGCATGTTCGACGCGATCAGACGCTCGTACCAGCTGACGTCAGACTGGTCTATGTTACTGACGCAGCTAGTGGCGCATCAAGTTGTGGACGCGTACAGCAACAAGTAAGTTGTACTCACTATAGTGTGTGCTAGGTAAGGCTTCTCATTGGCTGGGGGCATGTTCGACGCGATCAGACGCTCGTACCAGCTGACATCGGACTGGTCATGTTACTGACTCAGCTAGTGGCGCATCAAGTTGTGGACGCGTACAGCAACAAGTAAGTTGTACTCACTATAGTGTGTGCTAGGTAAGGCTTCTCACTGGCTGGACGCATGTTCGACGCAATCAGACACTCGTACCAGCTGACGTCAGACTGGTCCATGTTACTGACGCAGCTAGTGGCGCATCAAGTTGTGGACGCGTATGTATAGCAACAAGTAAGTTCTACTCGCTATGTTTTGTTATCTATAGTGTATGGTATAGGCTTCTGATTGGCTGGACGCATGTTCGACGCAATCAGACACTCGTACCAGCTGACGTCAGACTGGTCCATGTTACTGACGCAGCGAGTGGCGCATCAAGTTGTGGACGCGTATAGCAACAAGTAAGTTCTACTCGTTATGTTTTGTTATCTATAGTGTATGGTATAGGCTTCTGATTGGCTGGAGGCATGTTCGACGCAATCAGACACTCGTACCAGCTGACGTCAGACTGGTCCATGTTACTGACGCAGCTAGTGGCGCATCAAGTTGTGGACGCGTATAGCAACAAGTAAGTTCTACTCGCTATGTTTTGTTATCTATAGTGTATGGTATAGGCTTCTGATTGGCTGGACGCATGTTCGACGCAATCAGACACTCGTACCAGCTGACGTCAGACTGGTCCATGTTACTGACGCAGCTAGTGGCGCATCAAGTTGTGGACGCGTATAGCAACAAGTAAGTTGTACTAGCTTAGATGTGGTATCTATAGATAGTGTAATAGGTGAGGCTCACGTACGGTAAAAAGGGCAGGCCTTTTTATTTTCGCTTTTTCAACCACCAGTCAGACTGTACCTGATTTTAGGATGTATATATGGGTCAGTTCGCGTGCGAGATCGACGAAGCAAGAGACCGCAACCTAGGTTTCCGCCTAGACTACCGACTAATGATGGTAACATGTCTCCCGGACTCGGTATTTTGTCGCTGTCCGAACCTTTTAAAATGTAACACTCAACTAAAGCTTGCATGAGGTAGTAAAAAGATAAGTGAAATGAAGTTTGAAAACTCGCATAGCGCTTTAAAACGTGTTCAACATTGTCTTGGATGATTGGTACACTGGATTTCTAATACTCTTATGAGTTACTAGCGACTCGCCCCGACTTTATACGGGTTAATGTCATACATATAAACCTTCCTCATAGATCAATAAATATTAAAAAATCTGCATCAAAATCCGTCCGTCGTAGATTTAAAGATCTAAGCATACATAGAGACAAACAGACAGACAGCGGGAAGCGACTTCATTTTATACTATGTAGTGAAGCTCATGTTCATCTTTAAAAAATTTACTGCCGCCCGAAGAGTAACTTCAACTCAAACCAATCAGCACGCATCGAATATGGCCTAACAAACAGTGTGCCTACAATAAGTTAACATAGTTTGTCTCGCAGCAACCTGTTCACCACTTTGATCGACATGCTCGCGACGCTCATCCACTCGACGCTGGCGGACGGCGGGGACGACAACAACCGGAAGCACTTCCAGGCGCTGATGAAGAAGTTGAAGAAGGAGATTGGCGATCGCCAGGGGGAGTCGGTGGCCTGCGTGAGGCAGCTTCTGCCGCTCTCTAAGAACACTATTATTGAGGTAAGACGAGAACAAAAGACGATCTAGAATGATCGATCTAGAGAGATCTAGATTCTAAGCTTGTAAGAGCGGAGTCTCCTAACACAAGCAAATGCCTGCTTAAATGGAGCCTCTCAAATACGTTTGGGAAATAACCCCCAAATGAAAAAATAATGCCATCTATGGCGCTCATTAGGGGAGGTCCTTGTCCAGCCGTGAACTATTACTACTATAACTATAGGCTGATGATGATGAGTTTACATTAATTAAAAGAAAAAATTAAGTCGTCACATGCAATAGTCATTACATTATAGAATATCATATCACTAAATATATACATGTATACACACACATCTAATCTGGTGTAATGTCTTTAATGACGAACAGGTGATAGCGTGCGAGCCACTTGGATGCATCCTGGATCAGAAGGGGAACAAGATATCAGGTTTCGACATTGACAAGAAACAGGTAATGTCTCAAATATTAAAGTTTCCTTTAGACCGTACAGGACTCTTGGACACCTCACAAAATACTAATACAATTACACAAGTAAAACTGGGAAAGAAAGTGATCCCTTTGTTTTTTTGCTCACTTTAATCTTTTTAAGGATAAGAAACCTTTACCTTGTTAGTCTATGCCTGAAATCACGGAAGAATTGTGTCCATTCGGTATAAAAACTATAGAAATTTTATTCATTGCGCCACAAGTCAGTTACACAACATTTTTGTGGGTTATAGCTATAAGTTTTCCTAAATTTTTAAAATAAAATCGACTCAGAGGGAAAGTGATGTGATGACCCCAGAAAATTAAAAATGAATATTTTACCAATCAAACCAAATGCAGTTCCATTTTCGGTTACCTTACGTTAATGAAAAGCAAAGCAACTTCATTCATTCTTCACTCGAGGAATTATTTTAACGATGGCAATCTTTTTGCAAAGTATTTGACCAAAAATATCACTTGGGTAAATGAACATGTGGTCTGACCACGCTTTCCCAGAAGAAACCTCACTCTTCATTCATTCATTATACACTCTTCATTCATTCATTCTTCACTCGAGTATTTATAATAGCAATCATTTTTATTCAGGGTCTACGTCTAACGGACAAGCAGCGTGTTTCCAGCTGGGAGCTGATGGAGGGTGGTCGGAACCCAGCGCCGCTATCCTGGGCCTGGTTCGCTGCCACCAAGATCGAGAGGAAACCCCTCACATACGAGAACGCACATAGGTCTGTCTATATTCATATTAATTCGTTAAGGCTCCGGTGGTGGATGAACTTCTCATACAAACGTAATACCAAAAATGATTTGTAATTTGAGGTTATTTTCACCGTGTACTGCTATTATTTGTAACAGAATAGTATTTATCTAGGTTCTTTCAATATATTTTTTAACACTTCACTGAAATAAAATTAAACCAAATCGAATTTTTTCAAAGAAAACACTTTTTCTTATTATTTGTGTGGATTATTTTCAAAAAAGCTTGCGGTAGGAACCTATTTTAATACTATTCTAATTCAAATGATAACAGCACATGATTTATATACATGAAAATATGCTCAAATTACTAATCATTTTGGTATTACGTTTGTATAAGAAATTCATGAGTCACGGGAGTCTTGTAGCGTCTTCACGAGTAACGGACAAGCTGGGATCTGATGGCGGAATACGGCGCCGGTATCCTGTGATCGAGAGATATACGTAATGACCTTATATTTTCCAGATTATTGAAGTACCACACGCACAGCTTAGTAAAACCGCTTAGCTATTACTTGGAACCGCTGCCGCTGCCTCCTGAGGATTTGGAGACGGCTGATACTAAACAGGTAAGATGCTGTTATAGGTATGGTGGTAGCTCTTAGTTCAGGAGATATCGCATCTGCTTCACTAAAACATAACCTGTCTTTGAAGTAAGTATATAAATTTAATATACATTGGCCTGCCAAACTAAGAACCACACTTTAAAAAATCTATATATTTTTTAAAGTGTGGTTTTAAAGTTGGAGATTTAAAATATAAAACTTTTTATAGCAAAGTTTACCAGCTTTCTTTGAAACTACAGAAAACTAGGTACATTAGTAAAATTATAAAAAAACATTAATAGTAATATTTAGCTTAGTGTCCAAAAATTCAATTAACATTTTATTTTTATGTTTTACATGCTTTACAGGCCATTGTACTTTGTAAATAAATTGTTTATATACACTTTTGTTTTTTTAGTAAATAAATTGTTTATTTACACAAACCGTACACATGCAATCGGTATTTAATATCTATAGATAACATGTTCGCATTTCACTCTGTAGCTTTCACTTGACTGTGCTTTCTTGCATTCATAAACGTTCAATTCAATCTCAAACTCTTTTCCAGGAACCTGGTAGTCTAGACTCAAGTCCGACGGGGGCGGGAAAAAGGGCTCGCCAAGCTGCCTGTAAGGGCATGAAGAAACCTAAACCAACAACTCCGGTAAGGAAATAGCTCAGGAAGTATAAGTCTTCTTACAGATTGAAAATTTCAAGCTGTCCTGTCTCGCTTAAATAATGTTGGTCAAACGTGGTCTAAGCAAGACATATTCAATAACTATCTTTATATTGGTTATACGTGGTATACGTTAGGATCAAAGTTTATGAAGTGGTCCAGTATAGATAAGACAACACAATAAAAAATAATAAATATTGAAAAAGTTAAATTTAATGCCCGCTCGTCGCCTGTCCGCAAAGTACTAGGCGCAAATTTTAATGCAATTGACCTACCTACTAGGTTTTGATGTACGAGGTTCATGCTCCAGGTAATTACCCTGATACTAAAATAAATCATTATTTCAAACAAGATAATAACAATGATTAGTAATGAACGGGTATTTATCGAGTTGTTTTTTTTTTACTTCCTCGACGTTTCAACAGTTTTGCACTCTGTCGTGGTCACGAGATGACGTCATCTCGTGACAAAAAAAACAACGCGATAAATACCCGTTAATTACTAATCATTATGTGTTCAGATCGCGTAAGTTTAAAAACAAGATAATAATAAGACGCAGGAGCTTGAGAGTTTGATTCGGGACAAATATTTCTATAAATAAAGAAAAATTTAAGATTTTTTTTATATATAACATTGTAATATATATTTATTTATAGCTTTCTATTCAAATACCCATAACACAAGCTCTGCTTATCTCCGCGCTAGATAATGCTGTGTGATTTGCTCAGCAGCTTTTAAAATACATATATTATTTTTCTGAGTTCTTTTCGAAACTTATGTCCTACAGTTTTTATTGTATACTCTAGTCTAGAAACTTATGCCCTACGAACTGTATTGGCTTCTCCAGACGAACGGCGTAGGCGTCGGCGTGGGCGTGAACATGGCGCAGCAACAACCTCAACAGCCGCAGTTCATGCAGCAGCCGCAGCAGTGGTACCCGCCGCCTGGACAGAATTACTACAACCCACCAGGTATAACTACATATACTAATATTATTACTACAACCTACCAGGTATAACTATACTAATATTATTACTACAACCTACCAGGTATATATATACTAATATTATTACTACAACCTACCAGGTATATCTATACTAATATTATTACTACAACCTACCAGGTATAACTATACTAATATTATTACTACAACCTATCAGGTATATAAATACTAATATTATTATTACAACCTACCAGGTATAACTATACTAATATTATTACTACATCCTACCAGGTATAACTATACTAATATTATTACTACAACCTACCAGGTATAACTATACTAATATTATTACTACAACCTACCAGGTATATCTATACTAATATTATTACTACAACCTACCAGGTATATCTATACTAATATTATTACTACAACCTACCAGGTATAACTATACTAATATTATTACTACAGCCTACCAGGTATAACTATACTAATACTATTACTACAACCTACCAGGTATAACTTTACTAATATTATTACTACAACCTACCAGGTATAACTATACTAATATTATTGCTACAACCTACCAGGTATAAATATTATTACTACAACCCACCAGGTATAAATATTATTACTACAACCCACCAGGTATAATATAAATAATTCAATGTTGACATAATATAAATTAGACTGTAAATCAATAGTGGGAGGTTCATTATGAATTGAAGAACATCAGCAAACTGAACAAATCCTGAGACTGTGATTCTAAGATAGAATAGACAAAAAATTAATCAAATCTATACTAATATTATAAAGAGGAAAGATTTGACTGTTTATTTGTTTGTTTGAATTGAATAGGCTTCGAAACTACTGGACTGATTTGAAAATTTCTTTCATCATTAGAATCCTAAATATTCCGTGAAACACATAGGCTATAGAATATTTTTAAAAAGTTAGGGATCCGTATGAAAGATTAAATACCCCTGCGAAGCCGGGGCGGATCGCTTGTAATAAATAAGACAGTTATTAAATGTTAAGATATTATAAATTAGTGTAGTCAATAGTGGGAAGGTTCAGTAAGAATTGAATAATTTTATTTTTTATTTTATTTTATTTTATTGGTAATACAAAATCCACAGCCCTTAGGTACTACTTATACTAATGTTAAGAACAAAACTTACAGCCAAAAAAAAGGATTTACATTATAAGATTTAAATATCCACGAGTATTTATCGCGTTCATTTACCTATTTTTCAACAGGTTTATAAATCAATATAACAATGTGTTCAACTGTTAACTTTACAAAACCAGTGATAATACTATGGACTTCTAATTTAGAAGGTTAATGATGAGGTTATATGTTTTCGCAGGCGTAAGTCCGCGGGGCGTGGCGCCACCCCCCTCGAACACGCAGTCGAAGCAGGCGCTCAGCCAAATGCTGCGCCAGCGCGTGCCTACCTTCGGGAACCAAATGACGCAGATGCAACAGGTTTGTTACTATCTTTACGCTATAGGTATATAGTATAAGCTATTATATACTCGTACCTATAGCGTAAAATTCATAAATTTGAATTTCATTACCAGCCTAAAATAGTCCACTGGACTTAGGCGCCGTAGTTGCCATCATTTGGGGGTTATTTCCCATAATTCCCACGCTGGGCACGCGGGTCGGGGATCGCAGTTCGGTGGAGTTGTTCTGCTGAAGGCGCTGCTGCCCGCCCCCGGTGTGTGTCACTTAGTTGCCTCTTACGACATCCTCGGGAAGAGTTGGTGGTTAAATTCTATGCTGGGACCACACGGCACAGCAACTTGAATTTATATATTTTCTATTTTGAAGGTGTTCTTACAACTTTGGGGGCATATAAGTATAATATTTTTTTATCGACGTCGTTTTGAACAAAGAACCCGAAAATTGCAAAATATAAATTAGACTGTAATTTAAAGGCGGTAAGGTTCATTATGAATTTATAACGCGCAGCAAACGCAAAATGATCAAAGAAGAATAGACAAAACTTAAATAAAATTTTCATGATAGTTGAACCTGGATATACTGAATCGTTTGTATATTTTAGCAGCAAGGAGGCGGTTACCCAGGCGCATCGCATAGAGGTCCCTTCCCGCGTCAAGGCATGCGGCAAATGCAGCCCAACCAGATGGGAAATATGCAACAGTGAGTGAACTTTCACATACTATTTTGTTATTTGTCAGTAATTGAGTTTTGTGAATTGTCTCCTCTAAACGATTCCGTAAAAAAAAACCGTACCTCCCCATCCAACATCAGGGAGGATTAAATTATTTTTATAAGTTTGTTTAAGAAGGATGTAATTACTGTTTGTTATCCATCATCATCATCATCAGCCTATGTTAGTCCACTGTTGGACATAGGCCTCCCCTAATGAGCGCCATAGCGCCCTGTCTTCGGCTTGTCGCATCCAGCATCTGCCAGCAGTCTTTCGCAGATCGTCATCCCACCTGGCCGGAGGGCGTCCTACACTACGTTTACCGAGTCGCGGTCTCCACTCAAGAACACGTTTACCCCAGCGGTTATCGGTTCTTCGCGATATATGGCCGGCCCACTGCCACTTCAGTTTGCTAATTCTCTGAGCTATGTCGATGACTTTAGTTCTCTGTCGGATGTATTCGTTACGAATTCTATCCTTCAGAGAAACTCCGAGCATAGCTCTTTCCATAGCTCGCTGAGCGACTTTGAACTGGTGGACCAACCCTATCGTGAGTGTCCACGTCTCAGCTCCGTAGGTCATAACTGGTAGGACGCACTGATTAAAAACTTTCGTTTTCAAACATTGCGGTATGGATGACGAGAAGACTCGACGTAGTTTTCCGAACGCTGCCCAGCCTAGCTGGATCCTCCTCTTGGCTTCCTTCTCGAAATTGTTTTTACCCAACTGCAAAATCTGCCCGAGGTAAGTGTACTCAGAAACAATTTCGAGGAGGTGGCCATGTACGATCACCGGTCTTGGATCAATGTGGCCATTGATCATGATTTTGGTTTTATCCAAATTCATGCCAAGACCGATACATCGGGAGGCTGAAGCTAGACTGTCCAGCATCCGGTTCAGCTCCTCTAGCGACTCCGCCATTAAAACTATGTCATCAGCGAATCGCAGGTGTGAGATGTAGTCGCCGTTTATGTTGATGCCCTTGTCTTTCCAGTCCAGCGTCTTAAACATGTCTTCCAACGCGCTCGTGAACAGTTTCGGGGATATGACATCCCCCTGCCTCACTCCTCTGCGCAGTTGGATTGGTTTAGTCTGTTGGTCCTGTACTCGGACACTCATAGTGGCGGCTTCGTAAAGACATCTCAGCACCTCGATATAACGATAGTCTACTTGGCATCGCTGTAAGGATTGTAGAACAGCCCAGGTTTCAACGGAGTCAAAGGCCTTCTCATAGTCCACAAAAGCCAGACACAGGGGCTGATTATACTCTTCGGACTTCTGTATAATCTGCCTCACTGTGTGAATGTGGTCTATGGTACCATATCCTCCGCGAAACCCAGCCTGCTCCGGTGGCTGAAACTCGTCGAGTCTCCTGGCGAGACGGTTCGATATAACTCGTGAGAAAAGCTTATAGACGTGACTTAGGAGCGAGATGGGTCTATAATTTTTAAGAAGGGTTTTATCTCCCTTCTTAAAAAAGAGCACCACCAAACTCCCACTCCACGCCTTTGGAGTTCTCCCACTGTGAAGGACGGCGTTGAAGAGGCTCTGTAACTCCTGTATAACAGGGTATCCTCCAGCTTTCAAAAGCTCTGATGTAATTCCGTCCTCACCGGGGGCTTTTCCATTTTTAAGCTGCCTTAGAGCTAACACGATCTCGTCTTGACTGATGTCTGGCAGTTCGTCGGTATAGTGGCGTATCAAGGTGGCTCTAGAATCGTGGCCGTCTCGTTGGGAACGGGGAGCATGAGCAGCGTATAAACGGCCATAAAAGTCCTCTATCTCGGCCGATATCTCCGGCTTCGACAATACGGTCCTTCCGTCGTGCGTTTTAAGCTTCGTCAGGTGGCTCCTGCCAAGCTGCTGAGTGAATACTTTGGACCCTCGGTTTCGCTCTATCGCCTCTGCAATGAGGCGTGTATTGGAGCTCCGAAGGTCGCGCCGTACCATCTTCGCAATTCGCTTGTTCAGGTCTGACCTTTCCGACGAAGTCGCTTGGGTGGTTTCCCGTCTTTTTGTCATCAGCCCAAGAGTCTCATCCGAGAGTTTGGACTTCTTACCAGTACGCTGCTTTTTGCAAAACTTGATGCCCTCGTCCCTCAAAGTTTCGACCAGATTGTGTAGGGTCTCGTCAGCGTCATCAGTGGGTTCCAAGGCAGCGAATCTATCCCCGAGAAGCTGCTGAAACTTCTCGGTGCCCGCCATGATTCTGATTGGGTTCGGTCGGAGCGTGGACTTCATCAGACGGTTCCTTTCAAGCTTCAGATTGATATTCAGAGAGCCTCGAAGGAGTCGGTGATCAGATCCGGTATTGACCCTGTTGATCACTGAGACATCTCTGAATATATGCTTGCTATCCGTCATGATGAAGTCGATCTCATTTTTTGTCACAGAATCGGGACTCCGCCATGTCCACTTCCTTTGGGGCTGTTTCTTAAAGAAAGAGTTCATTAAGAACAGCCCCTCTTTCTCAAGGAAGTTGACAAGCATTTGTCCCCTGTGATTTCGAACACCAAAACCATGCGGGCCTATCCGGGATTCGTTGCCAGTCTGGGTTCCCACCTTGCCGTTAAAGTCCCCCATAACAACGTTGAAGTGAGCCTTGGTGGTGTGATGTAAGGCTTTGGATATGTCTTCGTACATATCCTCCACTTCATCATCCGAGTGTGCCGAGGTCGGTGCGTAGACCTGAATGACCTTCAAGCTGTAGCGCTTAGACAGCCGAAGGATCAGGTACGCTACCCTGGTCGACACACTGGAGATTTCTTCGACGTTGTTAGAGAGGGCCCTATTGACGAGGAAACCTACGCCACCCTGGGATGTTTTATCACCCTCGCGAAAGTAGAGAAGATGGCCTGAGTCTAAGGTTACAGTGTCCTCCCCCTCTCTACGGACTTCACATAACCCTAGAACATGCCATTTAATGTTCTCTAGCTCCACTTCCAACTGCGCTAGATGGTGATCAAGCCTCAGAGTGCGTCCGTTAAACGTTGCCAGGGTCAGTTTGTGTGGGGTGTGGTAGCCTAATGTAGCCCGGAGATTCCTAGCACCCCCTGCCCCGCCGTTACCGTGGCCGCTACCATGGCCAGGAATAGCGAGGCGGCCGGGAACTGGGGGCCATTTTGTGGCGGTTCTTATCATTGGGGGATATTGCCCATAATCCCCACGCTGGGCATGCGGGTTGGGGATCGCAGTTCAGTGGAGTAGTTCTGCAGAGGGCGCTGCTGCCCGCCCCCCGGTGTGTGTTTCCCTTAGTCGCCTCTTACGACACCCACGGGAAGAGTTGGGGTGGTGAAATTCTATGGCCGGCACCACACGGCCTGTTATCCATATTTACTACAAAACCTTCAAAGGAATAAGTATCATTAGTCAGCTAATAAATTTTTAAAGCCACTCTTTCCAAGCTATATCACACTTTAAAGTCCGTTTCCAATTTCTTTAAGTCGTGTAGATTTATCTACACGACTTACTTCACTTGCTTTAGCAAGTGATTGAAAATGGCATGCTGTCCCGCTTAGATGACATTTGACATATGTGATCAGAGTGAGACACTAAGACAGCGTGACGCTTTAATCCCAATCTTTATTTACACGGCTCATCATCTCTGGTTACGTCTATCTGGAATGACTAACCTTCCAAAATCATAAACGACGGATAGATTGGAAATTTTTAGACGCCCTTTTATCTAACAGTAAAATCCCTTTTCAGACAAATGAACCCCATGGGAGGAATGGGCGGCATGGGACCAATGAGTCAAATGGGCGGCGTCCAAATGGGCAGTCAGATGGGAGCGGGACAGATGGGCGCGCAGCAAATGGCGGGGGGCCAAATGGCGGGAAATCAAATGGCTGGCGGACAGATGGGAAGCATGGGCGGACAGATGTTCCAGAGTCAGTATGGTGGGATGCAACAGGGCTATGGCTACGGGCAGCAGATGATGCAAGGCGGGCAACAGCAGATGATCAACCAGGTGAATCATTTACTCGGATGGTAATCTGAACTTCAAATATCTAGTCGCAAAATGTGTAATTTAGTCCTCTCGTGGCAACTTATGGTCAACCAGAGCAAACCTCGGAAGTAAGTGTGAAATTATGCTAGCAGCATTCGAAAAATATATTATAATATCCTGTATATTATAATGCAGCTTTTTTCGTCCCGAGATTATGCAACATGAAAATAAATTACTGATATAAAATAATATATTTATTCCTTTGTTTTAACATATTATGTTACTTACATATGAGAATTTTTTTTCTACAGTGTTGTTTTTTATAATAATAACGCGTACTTTTCTGAACAAGGCTTGTAACTATTTTGTCTTTTATATTTTCTTAGGCAGTTTAGGCAGCAAGCATGAGCTGATTGACCTGATCGTATCCAGAATCAGTTACACGTCACTTTCGAATTTCAGGGAATGGGCCAAAGTGTGAACCAAATGGGTCAGCAAGTGAACCCGATGAGCCAAGGCGCCATCACCCAGAACGTCGGCCAAATGAGCCAGGGCGTTGGGCAATCCGGTCAGATGCCGCAGGGCATGAGCCAGATGAACCAAGGCATGGGACAGATGGGTCAAGGGATGGGTCAGATGGGACAGATGGGCCAAGGCGGAGGCATGGCCGGGATGAGCAGTCAAGGAGGGTCTATGGGTCCTCAGAGTGGCAGCTCTATGGGTGGGTTCCCCGGACAACAGTCTTTCCAACAGGTATGTTTAACAAAATTACATTGTATGTGAATACAAGCAACAAAAAAATGTGGGGTTATTTATAATATATTTAAAATTTATTTATATACTCCATGAATCCTCTATCATGGTTATTAACACTAAAGTTATTTATGACGGGATATTTACCATGGTTAGAGTTTAGATTTATCCAATATCGGCACAGTTTTTTGCGCCATGATCACTGAATGTTGTTCAGTGAAATAGTATAAATAAGTTTAGACTTAACATATAGTAAGGAGCAGAAATAGCATGCTGATTTAAACCTTAACGACTGGATTTCATTGCCATTGTGTATTTCCGCGTATTTTGACGTTTAATGCTTAATTACAGAATATGATGACTGGACGAGCAAGCCAAGAGGCATACCTACAAGCGCAGCAGAGACAAAATGCAAGACCAGCGTACATGCAGGTACACAACTAGTAAAAATATGTTTGATTTACATTTAGAAGCAATTAACAATAAAAAAATCAACAGCTTATCGGTCATTCGCTATTTGGCTGAAGTCACAGGGGTATGTGTTGAATGTCTTTCGTTCGGATATTTTCGTTGGGTATGAACCTATCGAAAATATGATCTAATGATGAAATAATGAGCTATCATGAGATAGATCTATCGAGAACATCCTTCAAAATAAAGAAAAAATTGGTGACCAGTAAAGACGTGTATTTTACACTGAACTAAAGAAAAAAAAGCTATACGTAAGACTAGGCAATATGGCTATAATGGCTATCGCCTGTACGCTTTCGCTAGTTCATTTCCAAAAATAAAACAAAAGTCTTTGACGTATAGTTTTTCAAGTGTCATATAGGTATAAAAATTCTTTATCCTGACATTTGTCCCTATACTACTCCAAACCTTACAAATAAATAAGAGATAATAAATAAAATAAATAATAAAAATTTAAAATTTACCTGTTACAAGCAAATAAAGAGTAATAAAGACTTAAGACTTTGTAGAAAGATCGCGTGATGAACGAGCAAATGTACTGCATATCCCTGGATGGTCTTCGTACTGCTCAATGTTGTGTGTAAATGCCATTAAACTGGGCTTCAGCAAACATGAGGGATCGCTGCAAAAACGAGTCATCACATTCAAAAACTAGGTCGAAAGAAACAGCTAGAGAAGGCTAGCCAAGCTCCGGCCAATGTGCCAATCTTTGGGGAGGCCTTTGATCAGCAATCTTCCAGTGATGACTATGTCCGTAATCAATACTGTATTTTGTATTCCAGCAAGCACCAAACGTAACAATGGGCGCAATGGCGGGCCCCGCGCCGCCCTACCCGCAAGGCCCGCGCGGAATGCAGCCCCAAAGCCAACAATACCAGCAGCAGATGACGCAGCAACGCATGCGGCAACAGATGCTGGCGATGCAGCAACAACAGCAACAAGGGCCAATGGTGCAGCATTTGCAACGACAGCAGTATCCACCCTACTAGCCTTAGTTAATAACGAAAAGATTTTTGTTGTAGTTGGTAGCACGGTAATTGTATAAAGTCGGACTACGAAAAATGTATACCAAATTGGAGTAAACCTAACATGCCAAGTTTGAACTCAGCTTTGTTTTTTAGTTGTGAGAATGTATGTTGCTTACATGAATGATGATGTTTTGTAGCATAATATAATTTAACTCTAGATAGATTTAAGTCAAAAAATTGTAAATATGACTATTTTTATAAAATCAATGATATTTATGTACCCATTTGTTAGATGTAAATTAATTATGCTGTAAGTAGGAACATAATTTAATTATTTCAAGGATAAATTATTTAAAATGTACATTAGCTATAAGTGTATTATCAAAGATTAATGTTATCATAAATCTGTAATTTGTTATCACTACTTTATTATTATTTTACAGCTTCGTTTCTCATTGTGTTGTATTAATTATTCACTAGCCTAGTTTATATACTAGCTATATGGAGAAGGTATACCTATTGTGTATTGCATTTTGGAAATCAGATATAAGTAGATGTGATCATGTTTTGACAAGATCTATTTTTGTATAATTTTCACAGGAAGGACATGTTTGTTATCATTATTTTAATTATGAAGCTACTTATTAACATGATACAAGGACTGGTATTAGAAACTTTCTTTTTTATTTTATGGATTACAAGGTAATCCCTCTCCTATCCTCTATTGGACCTTGAAAGGAATGGTACATAGAATAAAACACGCTGTGTGACACACGCTGTGGCTTTTTCCAAAGATAATAAAACCACTACGTGGTTTCTTTTACCATACAAGTGTGACAAAATATTGGAAAACTCTGAATAACAAATTCGTTGTTATATCATAAATTTTATGATATAACAATGACATGATTTGGTATTCATTATTATTTAGGTAATAATAAAGTGGCTTGGTGTAAGCTGTAGCCACATAACACTAGTATCCTAACGCAGCAATGTTAAGATTGTAGCTATCATAGCGAAATGGATCAGCATCCTATTAGTTAGTTAAGTGAATGAAGGCGTCTCTGTGGAGTTAATATGCCTGAGTAAACTTATCAATTACCTAGTCTACGATTAAATATGATATAGATAATTCAATGAAGAGTCATTATAGACTTCGATGTTCCATAACATTAATTTACGTGCTATAGGCGCCATCGTCATCTAATAATAAAAAATAGGTACCTACGTACCAATACCACCAAGAATGTAGTACGATGCAATGGTTGCTTGGTTCTTTATAGTGTGCTAGCTTAGCTTTTTAGATTATAATGTACATCCTAAGGGGATTCTCCCCAGATGATATCCGAACAAGTTTCTTTTTTGCATGTAGGGGTGCGTTCAGAGGCTCAGGGTGCGGTTGTTTGGTGTAAATTTTAACTTACCCAAAGGTTCAGAACGAGTCGGTTGTTAAACGTCAAAGTTGACATTATCATGACAAAACTGACGTTACATTTGCCGGACGTTCGTTTGTTTTGTTTTTGTTTTGCGGTTACTTTGAGGTAAATTGTATCTACTGACTGTAACTACGATCGATAACTGATAAATATTGAAAATTTTGAAATTTACTGTAGAAATCTTGATATTTAAGTAGATAACAAACTATGACAATGGAAAATATGACAGCTGTCAATGTCAGAGTGTTTTTCGTCGATCGAATTACACCGGTAAAAAGTTGCAACCGTCGGAGGTTGTGAACGCTCTAGTTAATAACAACCGAGCGTTTCTCCTGAGGTTATGAACGACCTAGTTGCACTCCGAGCGCGCTCGAGCGTAGGTTGTGAACGCAGCCTAGCTTGTCTGTCGGGTTACCGCATGTCAATGTCAAAAAATGAGGTTAGGTTATATTTGTTTGTTTATTTACGTTTTCTGTGTTTTTTATTCAATTTTAGTAAAATTTGATCTCAGTCATAGTTAAGGTTAGAATGCTTACTTATTTAAGAAGAAAAGTGATACTAAAACCTCTCCAAAACATTTACAAATGTGAATGTTCTCAAAGAAACATACAAAATGTGGGCATAGATATCCCGAAGATTACAGTGGCAGATATTCGAAAAACACTACGACAAAAAGGATTTGCAGTGCAAGAGGGATTTACTTCAATATCTACAAAGTGCTCCATATGTTCTGGAGATCAGAAACCCTCCGATAGTAAAGTGTACGTGAACAAAACCACTGGTTCGTTAACATAACCTCCTAATGTAAACAGTCACACATTATCAATGTTTTTCGGGTTTCTTGAGTTATAAAATATTTAATTACTTTTTTTAACATCGTTTCAGGCTACTTTTTATGCCCAAAATGCAATGTCCACGGAGATTGGAGCATACTGGAAAGGCTTGTCAAGAAAGCAAAAGTTGAGGCTTCAGTAAAAGAATTCATAGATAACTGCAATAAAATCTCTGAGCAGTTTGATAAAGACTGGCAAATACTTATGAACGAAACTACCTCATTAGCTATGCTAGATGAAAATGATGTTGTAGATTTATTTAGACTTTTTGAATTTCCTGTAAGTTACTTCTTTTATACTTATCATTTAATGCCATTTATACAACAACTTATTAGTAGAATTCTCCATCAAATAAATACCTTACTTTCAGTTCCACCATGAAGCACCTAAAACATTAGCCGAAGTAAGAGTATCTGCAAACCGCACAGTATTATATTTTCCCCTCAAAAACTCCCTAAACAAAGTAGTTGGTTACCGCAAATTGCATGCAGGTAATGAGGAAGTAGAAGAGAGCCATGGGTTACACACAGCAGGGCTGTTCTACTGCAAAGTGCCTAAAGTAGGCAGAAGCGATCAGGCTGTTATTGTACCCAGTATACAGGACTTACTGAGCTTGGCTGCTGAGAAAGTACCTGGTAAGTTACTGATTTAAGAACTTCGCTGCCGGTCAGATTATGAGGGTGACTTGAGGAATTCTGATATGATTTTTTTATGAACAGAGTACCATTACTCCGCTAATTTGCCTCACATTGTTAACAAATTGTATCTTGACCAGACAGTATCATGGGCACTCAACAAGGACAACAATAGCAAGGTTTTCAACTAGTCTTCTGCTTTTACTTGTCTCTGCCAAAAATGATCAATTCAATCACATTATTAAAATTAGGCTTGATTTATAAGATTATTTTCTTGTATCCAGGGACATTAGTTTGGCTAAGTAACTGCAGCCTGCCTCCTATAGTGCTGCCAACTCTAGAAGGGTACCAGAAGCTGTGTCTATGGGGAGACTGGGACAACATGCGCTCTGTCGCTGATAAACTAGGAGAAGAGAGATGCAGATTTGTAAGGTAAATTACTATATGATAAAATCAAATACTCAAATTAATACCTCATGTATTTGGTATTAATTACTGAGTATTTAGTCAAGTCCGCTCATGGATCCGTCAACATTCAGCTAAACAACATCAAGAGTACTGGGCAAGTATTACGGATTGTAGGCAGTCAAAGTAGGCCTTCCCGGTTTTAAACCCGAGATTCTCCCGCAAACTCCTCAATCTTAAGCGTGATAAACTCCGGCTAATTGTCGGTGTGATCATAGGACACTGCATGCTTAATAAACATCTTTTTAAATTGGGTATCACGGACAGCCCTCTATGCAGAGGGTGCATTAATGCTGAGGAGACAGCGGCGCATATGCTTGTAGAGTGCGATAGCGTAGCTTCTCAAAGATTGCAATACCTCGGGAGACCGAGAACATCTAGGGAGGCATGCACCGGCGTCAGCGAGCTGCTGGCTTAGCTGGAGGATATCGGGTGGTTAAATTAGCAGACCCCACCCGCCACGCAAAAAGGCCCACCTGTGGCCTAGTTGCGGAAACCAGTCCAGTAAGTAACCTAATGTATTAATGATGTGTAATATTTTACCAGTAAATTGAATATTCTGATTATTCAAATTGGAACTAGTTGGTATTCACTATTGAAATAGCTGGGCTAACTGCAGACTGTGGAAAATAATCTGGAGGTATCTCAACTGATCCATATCAATACCAAATGGAGCCCCAAACACACTAGAATCATGTAAAAAAATAAACGAAATATATTGCAAATAAGAACTTTTGGGTTGTAAGTAATGGGATAGGTTACATTAAGATGTAATTATAGTATAAAGTTCGTTATTTTATTACACTGTCACATCTGCTCTCAACTCAACTCAATGTTTTTTGCATTATTTGATTCCAATAAAATTGCTGATAATGATGATGACCATCCTGAGTGATATTTTCGTAATATTATAATAGCCACCTAGTATAAAACAAAGTCGCTTTTTTCTGTCTGTTTGTTTGGCCCTATGTATGCTTAGATATTTAAAAATTTTCAACGGATTTTGATGCGGCTTTTTTAAGAGTGTACCTTATGTAATTTTATAGTTAGAAATCGTTATTTATCTCAGAATCTGTGAAAGCTACCACCTTCATATTTAGGTAAATGATAATTCGAACTTTTATCTTGGATTCCGTCTTTTCAAAAACACGATTGGTGAAAATTTTCTCGATACTTGTAATTTTTGAAAAATACATGTTTTGCACACATTTTGCTATTTATCTCAGGAACCACCTCATTTTTTTTGTTGGATTTTTGATTTGTCAAGAAACGTAGTAGAATTTCTTCGTTTTCGTCTTTTTAATTTTTCGATTAGTTGTGTAAATAACTTGTAATTAGGCATAACAGTTTTGGAAATATAAAATACGGAGCACGTCTATCGCTCTGTGCTTCTCACTCATACGAAAATCATATCTTGTCATTCTGCTCGAAATTTGAATTTTGGCTGAGGTATGGCACGCTCTTAATAGATAGAATGATTCAAGAGGATGGTATTTGTATCAGCATTGCACCCGCGCGAAGCCGGGGCGGGTCGCTAGTAATAAATAAAGGTAGACTGGACAAAGTGATAGTAATAATTTACTAAATCCAAATAAATTACCTAATAAATATTTACATGGTAATCAAATCTCTTAGCTTGAAAGTCCAAATAATTTAACCATACAAAAAGAAGTAGACCAATCCGCCCATTTTGTTTCCCAGACCAACAGACGGCCTAGTAACAGCGACGGAGGCGGCCGACGCAGGCCTATCCCTCAAGAGCCTGGTATCGGAGGCCAAGCCGGCAGCACACCGCTCCATCACCACCTTCGCGGCGCTGCGGGACGACGTCTATTCTGAACTCACCAATATTGATAAGGTAACCTCACTCCCACATCACATCAATACTAATTTATATTACCTTTAGACTTGTGTGGTCTTGTTATCTTTTTCACTCCTGTGTTTCCCTCTAATCGTAGGAATTGAGGTGATCGCAAGAAAGTTTAAATTAACTGAAATTAATATTGGTTTTTTTTTTTTTCAAATTTCTCTTTGAAAAAAAAATTGTGATGGGAACCAAGATTAGTACAATTTAATACAAAAAAGTAAAAGTACCCATTAGCCCAATCAATGGCTAGATTGTAATGTTATTAGCATCTAGTTTCTTTCAGCATCATTTTGTAGCATCTAGTATTATATCTAGTATGCTACAAAATAATACCAATAAAAAAGGTAATCCCAAGGAGTTTGTCTCCAGGTCCGCGGAGTGAAATGGCGTCGTTTCCCCTCGCACACTACAAAATAATAATAATAAAAAGGTAATCCCAAGGAGTTTGTCTCCAGGTCCGCGGAGTGAAATGGCGTCGTTTCCTTGCGCTCACAATAAAATAATAATAATAAAAAGGGTAATCCCAAGGGGTTTGTCTCCAGGTCCGCGGAGTGAAATGGCGTCGTTTCCCCGCGCTGACGAAGCTGGTCGGCGGTCACCGGCGCGGCGAGCTGACTGTCCTCACGGGGCCCACGGGCTGCGGGAAGACCACGCTCTGTGCCGAGATGTCGCTGGATCTGGCGCAGCAAGGGGTACGACGGTTCAGATTCATTTAGGCTTACAAAATAAGCACTTAGACATGTAAAATTTCATACACAAGATTCGTCAAGTACGAGTGTAACTCGCGCGCCGAGGGTTTTGAACTTTTGTCGTGTAGGTAGATAGGTATATTGACGCCCTCTTGGCGCGGTGTGCCAACGTCCGCTTACGAAGCAGGAGGTTGCGGTTTGATTCCCACCTAGGGACTAATATTTGTACGATCTGCAGATTATTTGTTCTGGTGTTCTGGTCCTTTTCTACGTAAACAAAAATATATCTATCAATGTGATACCTATACTGTACTAACTATAACAGTCATCTAGTACCCAACACAAGCTCTGATTAGCTTGGGGCTAGATAATGCTATTTAAATTGTCGAGCATTAGTACTTATTTATTTAATTTTGTGAAATGCCTAGCATGAAAATTATGGGCACTAACCCCCATAATCCCCACGCTAATGATAAATGATGCCAACCCGCCAATGTAAACTATTGCGCTCATTAAGGAAGGCCTATACCCAGCAGACTATTATAGGCTGATGAATCAATGATTTCTTTATTTATATATTCAGGTGAAAACCTTATGGGGCAGCTTCGAGATCCTCAATACGCGGCTCATTAGGGAAGGCCTATACCCAGCAGACTATTATAGGCTGATGAATCAATGATTTCTTTATTTATATATTCAGGTGAAAACCTTATGGGGCAGCTTCGAGATCCTCAATACGCGGCTCATTAGGGAAGGCCTATACCCAGCTGACTATTATAGGCTGATGAATCAATGATTTATTTTTTTATATATTCAGGTGAAAACCTTATGGGGCAGCTTCGAGATCCTCAACTCGCGGCTCATTAGGGAAGGCCTATACCCAGCTGACTATTATAGGCTGATGAATCAATGATTTATTTTTTTATATATTCAGGTGAAAACCTTATGGGGCAGCTTCGAGATCCTCAACTCGCGGCTCATTAGGGAAGGCCTATACCCAGCTGACTATTATAGGCTGATGAATCAATGATTTATTTTTTTATATATTCAGGTGAAAACCTTATGGGGCAGCTTCGAGATCCTCAACTCGCGGCTCATTAGGGAAGGCCTATACCCAGCTGACTATTATAGGCTGATGAATCAATGATTTATTTTTTTATATATTCAGGTGAAAACCTTATGGGGCAGCTTCGAGATCCGCAACTCGCGGCTCATTAGGGAAGGCCTATACCCAGCTGACTATTATAGGCTGATGAATCAATGATTTCTTTATTTATATATTCAGGTGAAAACCTTATGGGGCAGCTTCGAGATCCGCAACTCTCGGCTAATTAGGAACGGCCTATGTCCAGCGCAGTGGTCTATTAATAGGCTGATGATTATGATGAAGACCGTCGACTATTATAGGCTGATGAGTCAATGCTTTATTTATTTATTAATTCAGGTAAAGACCTTATGGGGCAGCTTCGAGATCCGCAACTCTCGTCTCGCCCGCACGATGCTCCAGCAGTCCGCCGGCGTGCCCCTGGAACAGAACCTTGAGGACTTCAATACGTTTGCGGACGACTTCCAGAAGCTTCCGATATACTACCTCGCATTCCACGGACAGCAGCCTATCAAGGTTGTTATGGATGTAAGTCACGCCTACTGCCATCTATATATAAATAAGACAAATAATATAATATTATTAAAAGGAAAGATTTGAATGACACCGAAACTACTGGCCCGGAAAGATTTGAAAAAAAATATCTTTAGAATCCTACATTATCCGTCATGAATATAAGAGACAAAAACCTTATGTAAGTAATATTATAATGAGGAATTATTTCATTGTTTGTTTACGTGGCTCCGAAACTACTGACTCGCTCCGAGTTAAAAAAATCTTTCACCATTAGAATCCTACACCCCTGATGAACATAAGCTATAGAAAACATTCAAAAAACTTAGAGATCCATATGAAAACATAGTTAATGTAGCCCGACCCGATTTGTGTGTAAAAATTTATAATTTTTAGTTTTTTTGTTAAATTCTAGTTTGAAGCCCGGGCGGGCAGCTAATATATGAAATTTTACTTGTTGGTAAATGCAATTAGAGAACGTTTGCCGAGCAATAGCTGATGATTATGATGAAATTTCAGTATCACGAGACAAATTACGCAGGGTTCGCAGGGAAAGGAAAATTTAGAAAGTGACCAAGTAATATTATCGGGTATTTATCGCGTACCTTTTGTTTTTATTTTCCCCTACGTTTCCATCGCGTTGCAGCGATCGTGCAGCGATCGAAAATAAAAACAAAAGGTATGCGATAAATACCCGATAAATATTCTTTAATATGTCAACAAATGGTGAAATTTTAAAAAGTTTGGTGACCAAGTAAATTAATATAAATTAAACCTTTGTTTTCTTGAAGACTCATTTGAATCGCTAAAAAAGACTTCAACATTTTATACATTTATTCCAAATGGTGGCACCACCCAGTTTAGTTATGCCCTTATATCATGATGTCTTGTATTGTAGACGAGACTCAGTTTGTTTTTCTATACGGGTTATTGTAATTAATGTACAGAACAGCTTTACATTGGTTTTAAATTAGGAATAGTGAGAGCGCGGGTAAATTCGTGCGTCTCTCCCGTCTCGTTGGGGAATCTGCGGGGTGCGAGCGGGCGCGGTCGGAAGGGCAACGATGTGAAGTTATCGCGCATTGCGGCGTGAACAATAATCTCCCATTTGTGACATTTGTGAGCCTGCGACGCAGGAGGTTGCGGGTTCGATTCCCGCCTCGGGACAAATATTTGTACGATCTGCAGATATTTGTTCAGGGTGTTCTGGTCGTTTTCTATGTGTAATAAAAAATATCTATACTGTATAATATTGTTTTATGTATATCAGTCATCTAGTACATAACACAAGCTCTGCTTAGCTTGGGGCTAGATGCTGTGTGGATTGTCCGGCATTATTTATTATTATTACATATGTCTGCAGGCAGTAGAACACGCCCGCTACATGCACGACATATCCCACGTCGTGATAGACAACGTGCAGTTTATGTTGGGCGTCGCGGAGGAGCGAGACGACCGGTTCCATCGACAGGACGCCGTGATCGCCGCCTTCCGGACCTTCGCTACTGCGAGGCACACGCATGTGACACTCGTCATGCATCCTCGGAAGGTAAGAAAAAGTTACTCTCATGGGCCAGTCTCTTAGACTTGTATTAAAGTTTTGAAGAGTCATAGCCTCGGCATATAATTAAGGTACCTTTATATTGTACACTTTTTTATGTTTGATTAATGACAATAAAGGAATCTGAATCTGAATCTAGACAACTTTCAGTATTTTGGACGAGGATTCAGTTTCAATAACTTTATTTGTTTAGGCTTACAAAATAAACACTTAGACAAGTAAAATTTCGAGGCGACACAGGACCCTCGCGGCCGTAAGAAATACGCATCAAGAAATAACTTTCTTAATATCTATTTATCTTAGACTGACTTACAATGTCTCAGACTTTTAGTATATTTTGGGCGAGGACGTGGCGATAGGACTGTCGCGGTTGCAAGAAATAAAAGAAAGAAGGCTATTGATGTTGAATTGTCTAAAAAAAATTATTAGTACCTAAAATTATTGTTTTAAGTACTTTAAATAATCGATTCTAAATTAATCTGCACATCTCGAAAAAAAATTTTGTACCTATTATAATTTTCATAGAAGCTATTTCGTTAAATCTCCAGCGACGGATGAATTTCCCATGCAAATGTAATACCAAAATTATTTGTAGTTTAAGGCCCTGTATAAAGACAATATTTAGGTATTAGTAGTATTATTTAGTAGTTCGTAGCGCTTGACAAATAAAGTTGAAAATGGTGATGCGTTTGATTTAGTTGAATCTCTTGTTCGACAATGTCAACATTATTTATCGGTTTTAACTTATTTTAAAAGTAAATACACCAGTAAATTAAAATCTTTATACATATTTCTCTAGATGATAAAATTACCTTTCTTACAGTAACAAAATTATAAAATGTTATCACTCAAAATATTGAGCATTTCGAGACGAAAAAATATTTTCGTGTTCTTTCTTGCGATATTTTTTTCAATTTTCTAGATGGTTTTTATGAAATATTTTTGTATAAGTCTTTTTTCCATACACTTGACTATAAACTGTATTTTTTTTGGGCTTGTAATATGTCGCAGTAAGCCTAACTGTGCGACGAAAAAGTGGTCGTTTTACGATGTCTGTCGTATGGCAGCGCCTTAAGCATATTTTGACCATGATCTGCTATTTTTTTATTAGAATAGTATTCACATAGGTTCCTGCGACAAACTTTTTTTTATAATAGTTAGGTACTTAGGTACCTATCTACACAAATAATAAGAAAACGTATTTTCTTTGAAAAAAATCATCATCATCATCATCAGCCTATGTTAGTCCACTGTTGGACATAGGCCTCCCCTAATGAGCGCCATAGCGCCCTGTCTTCGGCTTGTCGCATCCAGCATCTGCCAGCAGTCTTTCGCAGATCGTCTTCCCACCTGGTCGGAGGGCGTCCTACACTACGTTTACCGAGTCGCGGTCTCCACTCAAGAACACGTTTACCCCAGCGGTTATCGGTTCTTCGCGAAATATGGCCGGCCCACTGCCACTTCAGTTGGCTAATTCTCTGAGCTATGTCGATGACTTTAGTTCTCTGTCGGATGAATTGGTTACGAATCCTATCCTTCAGAGAAACTCCGAGCATAGCTCTTTCCATAGCGCGCTGAGCGACTTTGAACTGGTGGACCAACCCTATCGTGAGTGTCCACGTCTCAGCTCCGTAGGTCATGACTGGTAGGACGCACTGAAAAAAAAATCGATTTGGCTTAATTTCAGTAAACTATTTAGATTGTTTTAGGCATACTTAGTTGCATCGAATCGAACAATTGTGTAAACTATAGTAACAGCGCGTTTTCTTTGAGCTATAAGACCCCCATTTATTTTATACTAATTATAGTTTTACGTAGGTATATGTATATCGTGTTTTCGTCATAAGTTTTTCAAAATACATATTATCTAAAAATCTTTCAGTAGGTACGTGCCTATAGCTTTCTTTCTTATAAGTACTATTCTCGGTGTCTGAATGAAAGTACCTATATTCTTACAGGAGCGAGATTCCGAAGATCTCTCCACCAGCTCAATATTTGGCAGCGCAAAGGCTTCACAGGAGGCAGACAACGTTCTTATAATTCAGGTTTGCGATCATTGTTTACCTAACTTATTATAGTAACCATTACGACGATTATGATTATGACGACCTCTGTGGCGCAGTTGGCGAAGGTCCGCCTGCGACGCAGGAGGTTGCGGGTTCGATTCCCGCCTCGGAATAAATATTTGTACGATCTGCAGATATTTGTTCTGGTCGTTTTCTATGTATAATAAAAATATCTATAATATGTTATAATATTGTATTATGTATATCAGTCATTTAGTACCCATAACACAAGCTCTGCTTAGTTTGGGGCTAGATAATGCTGTGTGGATTGTCCAGCATTATTTATTTATTATATGAACCATTGATCATGATGATAATAACCTACAAACAACTTTATTGTAGCTAGTATAGCTTTTGCCCGCGGTTCGTCCGCGCGAAGTAGAAAATGGTTCGAATAGTATTTTTAATTGGTTTTTAACGTTATAATTTTTTTTATAACATACTAGCGGTCCGCCCCGGCTTCGCGCGGGTATTTTACAAGAATTTAATATTTGTACGGTAACCTCCTTTTTTTTTGAAAATATTCTATAGCCCATGTTCATTAGTATTATATAAATAAATAATACCTTTAAAAAAATTGGATTCGGTTGTATCGCGTCTCCCTGTATTATTCCGCAGGAACATGACATCAGATAAGGTGTCCTATGTCCTTTCTCCCGGTTTAGACAACGCCTGTGCCAAATTTCATTAAAATCGGTTCAGTAGTTTAGGCGTGAAAGATGGACAAATAAACATACAGATACTTTCGCATTTATTATTATTAGTAAGGATGCTTAATGCCGTAATGCGTATCAAAACTGGTTTGTTCTTTTAATTGCGCACTTAACTATATATAGGCCGTATGGTGCCGGCATAGAATTTCACCACTCCCACTCTTCCCGTGGATGTCGTAAGAGGCGACTAAGGGAAACACACCGGAGGGCGGCAGCGCCCTCTGCAGAACAACTTCACCGAACTGCGATCCCCAACCCGCATGCCCAGCGTGGGGCAATAACCCCCAGATGAAATAACGCCACCTATGGCGCGCATTAGGGGAGGCCTATGTCCAGCAGTGGACTGATATAGGCTGATGTTGTTGTAACTATATGTATATACGTCGATACTTATGTAGGTACCTGCCTGTAAATAGGTACATAATGTAGATATTATTTGTTTACAAAAATAGCAATTTTATCGCAAAAATAAGTAGGTTAGGTGTCCCAGGTGCACATAGTTGTAGGTACCTAGGTACTCTACCGCTATCTTATCTAGTACCGAATGCGAATACTGCGATTGATGACCTATAAATATCTAAGTACTTAAATTAAGATAATCAGCGCGCGCACACTTCTCAAACAATAATTAAAGACGTGTGTTAGAGTCGAAAATTTATTTTCTAGTAAGAGTTTAAGAGTCAAGAGTCCAAAGTAAATGATACAAGGAGGTGATCAGTAGCTTAAGATACGGTATATAGGTATTATAACATACCTCTAGAAAACGATGTAACAAGTTATAACTTTATGTTACGATAAATAGACTTATTTTATAACTACATAGTATAAACCAAGCCGTTTCCCTTTGTCTGTCTGTCACTATGTATGCTTAGATCTTTAAACTCCGCAACGGATTTTGATGCGGTTTTTTTAATATATAGAATGATTCAAGAAGAATCTTTTTGTATCGGCATTGCAACCGCGCGAAGCCGGAGCGTGTCGCTAAAAATAAAATAGGAAGTTGTTCCTCGCAATATAGGCACTCTTATAGGATGAAACAACTTAATCTTCATATTTATGATGATATTTATAATTAGACTAGCGGTCCGCCCCAGCTTCGCACGGGTATTTAACCAAAAAATAATTTTTCATACGGAACCTTAATTTTTTTGAATATATTCTACCTATAGCCTTTGTTTATCACGGAAAATTAAAAAAAAATTCTAATCGGCCCAGTTGTTTCGGAGGCTATTCTATTCAAACAAACAAATATGGGCGTAGGGAGGTACGGGCAGGGGGGGGCAGCTGCCCCCCCCTAGAGAATGCAGTCTTAATTTTAAATACGTACTACGTAGATAGCCAAGCCTATTAATAAACTAAACTTCATTGACAGGTCAATTTTATACAATCGTACTATGTTTGCATCTAAATTCAAACCCCCACCGAAATGTTGAGGCACCGTTTAAAATCAAACTTCAATGGATAAAATTTTCTCGGATATGTACGTGTCACGCAGCACCTGAAATGGTTGGTTAAAAACTCAAGGCTCTTAAATTTTTTTTTTCATCAAAATTCTTCACTGCAACAGCGCGCTGCGCGTTGTTGGTTGCGGGGTAGGGCGCGCTCGCGCTCCGTGCCATTCGATTCTTATTGTGCATCTACATTATTATGTAGGCACATTTATTGGATAGATTCCTATTTCCATGTTTTTCCGTAATTGAATATCTCCCTCCGTTTGCTGTTATTTCTTAAGTTTAGAATACTTTCAAAACTGTTCGCTAAAGACCGAAAAAGTCAGAAAAAATTTCGCGGCTTGCTCCGCTCGCGGTTAATTCTCTACTTTTGTAAGCTTTTTTACAGCCTTCCGAAAATGTCACATTTTCTTAACAATTTTCAGAGGCCGCAAACACAAAAAAATATCAGCGCTCATTCCACTCACTGTTATAATTTTTTTACGCTGCTACGGGACCATCCATTTTGTTTTTTTGTACCTATATCTAAATATCTAATTTTTTTTTGTCGTTTTACCAAGTTTTCTTCGCCAAACTTTAAAATTACCACGTTCTCCACTTTGAAACAGCGCGCTGCGCGTCATCGGTGGCGGGGTAGGGCGCGCTCGCTCTCCATGCCATTTAATTCCTATTGTTTACCTACATTGTAGGTTAGTGAGCTAGGTGCACGCATCGCATTCATTTACGCCCGACTCCATTGGGAGTCGGGCAGGAAGGCAGATCACGACATAACTTTAAATTTCGTAAATCTATAGATGGATAGATAACTATTTTCAAGTTTTCCGTAATTGAATATCTCCCTCTGTTTGCTGTTATGTCTTAGGTTATAGCATAATTTTCAAAATTATGTTTGCTAACGACCAAAAATGTAACAAAAAATTTCGCGGCTCGCTTCGCTCGCCGTTCATTCTCTTCTTTTGTAGGCATTTTAATAGCCTTCCAAAAATTTCACAATTTCTCAACCATTTTCAGAGGCCGCAAACACAACAAAATATGAGCGCTCATTCCGCTCACTGTTATATTTTTTATGCTACCACGTGACCATCCAAACACACTAAGTCTTGATTGTATTTTACAGAACATACAAAATGTCTAAAAAAAAATTGCGGCTCGCTCCGCTCGCCGTTAATTCTATAGCCTTTTTGTCATGTTTACCAGCCTCTCCAAAATATGACAAAAATTTGGAGGCTCGCTTCGCTCGCCATTCATTCCGAAGTAAGAGTTTTTTTATCTTCTAAAACCAAATTGTTCTTAGCTTTCTTTTCATGACTATGATTTTTTTAAATATTCGGGGCTAGCAGATATATCTAGAGTCACACTATTGCGTACTTATTTAAAAAACATCGAAAAATCTCAAAAAATTCGCGGAAAGTGCTTAGAAGTAAATATGGCTGAGGAAATGATGTCTGAAAATCCTTTAAACGGCCTATGCTCAGCCTACACCGAAGCATGGTACCTACTTAAAAAAATTAGAACAAAATTGAATCAGAGCTGCTAAAATGGTTTTTTGGAGTACCTCGAGGACTACTATTTTGTAAAATAACGTGACGTATAGTTAAACTATTGTTGTTTTTTTTTATTCTAAACGTAGCCTACCTATCCCATTTCTCGTGCAGCATGTACTTAGTAGGTATTCTTGGTTTTTTTTTCGGCTGCCCCCCCCTGAACAGAATCCTGGCTACGCCCTTGCAAACAATCAAATCTTTCCCTTTATAATATTAGTATAGATATAGATAAACATTTGATTTAATATTCTCTGTATTTTCAGGATAAACGACTCACGGCAGTTAGAGGCAAGAAATACCTGCAAGTCGCAAAAAATAGGTACAGCGGCGATCTGGGAATAGTGCCGCTAGACTTCGATAAAGATGCGCTCAGCTATCAATCGAAAAAGAAAAATAAAAAGCAAGATAACTCTGAAAAACTAGTGAACCCGTTAGATGAATATTCTGTCGATGAAACTTATTCTGAAGACGTTCATAAAAACCCCAACAAGAAAAACGAGCGTTTAAGTAAAAAAGTTGATTCCAAAAGTTACCTTAGTGAAATCTTGGATTTGGATTCAAATAGGTAATAAGCTAAGGTGATTTATTTTTCTTGATAAAAATGCAATGTTATGTAAATACTTACAATTGTAAGTCCTTTTATTTTGATTAAATAAATTATTAATTATATATTACTGGGTTTTATCAACAAAACACATCATCCATATTACTGAATCACTTTAATACTTAGATGTTAATTGTGGTAGAACATAGTGTTCCTAAAAACAAAGATATATTAGTAATTTTTCCTAAACTATGCCTAGAATTAGGTCCATTGCTGCATCTTGCTTACAAAAATATTTATTGCATAGTCGAATATTAATTTAAGATAATTTAGTACAAAAATAAACATCTGTATCACATTAATTTACTGACAAGGCAGATTTTTGTCTAATGATTCCTTAGATAACATTAGCAAATTTATCTATAAATATTAAATTCAAATCGTTTTATAACACAGCAAGAAAAATTTTTGGTTAACAGCATAATTACATCTCTTTTAGATACCCTTGATAAGGTTACTCTCTAAGAATTGTAATGAAAACAGCGCATTTGTCCAATGCCGATTGTGGTTTAAACTGGTCGCGATAAGGTATCGCTTGTTATTTCGTTGTGTGCATATGAAATAGGAGTCGTTTTGCGGCGAGTCAGAAACAGTAGGTAATATGTGCCTTTCCCAAGTCGACTTAACAATTATATATAAAAATTTATTGCATTTATTTATTATAAAAAGTTTATCAGTTATGACCCATAACACAAGCTCTGCTTAGCTTGGGGCTAGATGCTGTGTGTACTATCCAACATTTTCTATTATTAATAACATTAATATACATACCTATTACTACACTTAAATTTTACTAAACAATCATAAGATCAATAATAAAATGCCTTTTTGTACCAACATCTGTAAGTTTACGGATCTACACAGTAAATCTACAAAACTACTAAAGGAGGATTAATACAGCTATTTTAGCTTTTGAACAAACAACTTCTTCACTTATTTACAATGATCAAATGTAACACGTTGAAGGTTAAAGCTACTGCAGCGCCGCTCCGCTGGGACCGCGCTGGTGCCGGGCGGATCGAGCCGGCTCCGTGCCGCGGAGGGTGGCTGCAGACAAGTCCTGTAAATTAGCGTGAACAGCCTCCGCAAACGATGACTCACTCGTACGATTCTGTATCCTCTTACACTTGGGGCAGGGTATGCTTGAATTAAGGCATTTGGAGTGAAAAACACTCGAACAGTCGTCACAGCGGTATGTACTGCTCGTCTCAAATGGATACAGAATTCTAGGATCTCTACAAACTTCGCAAATAAAACCCTTCTGGCTGCAGGGCCAACAATCCATTACATGCGCTTTTGCGAAGTTTACCATCTTTTCTAGTTGGAGTACCAATGACCCGCTTGGTATTTGAGCCAAGTCTGCTATGGTATACGAATCCACATTTTCGTACAAATACTCTCTAGGCCATACGCGCTTCTGCAACTCTTCAATGACAGGCTCTCGGCATGAGAAGATGTAGGCCCTGAGATAATTGAGTTGGATTCTCAATTCCTGTAGATGTGCCATATCTGAAACACCACAGTAAATCTTTGGATTCAATTTTTTCATGTCTATCCATGGATGATGTTGAAATTCTAAGAGAAACAGTGCAGATCTTTTTGATACTGGATATCTTTTGAAGTCCCAATTGTGGATGACCCTCGCTGGTATGATAAAGACATTTGGGTACATGCAGTTAGAGCAGTAGTATTCTCCAGTGTATCCACACACTTTAGCTTTGGATATAGTGCTGCCCAGTAGGTCCTGGCATCCTTTGCACTGATAATTTTGACTGTCGAGTCCTTGCTCCCGAGAGAGAGTACCCAATTGATGTATCAATTTCTGCAGCTCTTGCGCTGTAAAGGATCCCGTAGTAGAGTTTGGCACAACTTCGAAATCAAGATCTTGTAGTGTGGGGTCTTCCGGTGATGCAGTTTCAATCTTGTCCACTATAATTGTATCAGATTCAGTGAGTTTTAGCTCTTTCTGAATATCTTTCATGATATCTCTCAAATTAGGAGTATTTGTGTAAGTTTCACCATAATTAGTGGAGTTGTCGACCAAAGAAGAGAGACTCTTTATTTCTGGTGTTTTTATCATACTGCTGCCATGTGAAGAGTTGGAATGCATGGAGGCATTCATGTCATCATTGTTATCATTTGACCAACCTTTGCCAGACAAACAGTTGCCACTGGCCACAATATCTGCACCAATAAAATCCTCAGAAGTCAAAGAGGAAGGTGAAAGGGACACCAATTCCTTCTGTTCTTGGCTAGTAGATGGTTTGTCAATTTTCTGAGAGAGTGATTGCTTGTTTTTTAAAGGAGTTTCTACTATTTCTTTGCTTTCATCATATTTATTTTCAAAACTGTCCTCTAAACCTGTATGCTGTTGCGTTATCTCTTTAGTATTCTTTGCAAGGATGAAATTCAATGCTTCATCTTCATTCAGAGCTAGTCCTAGACCTGTGATGTTGGGTGTAGAAGGTTTAGCCAGTTTGGGTTTCACATCTTCATCAGTTAAAGTACTTGCTACATCTAAAGCTGTGCTAATGGGAGCAGTTCTAATCTTCGGCACCCAGAGACCAGCAAGCATTAAGACATGTTCAGGCCAGTTGTTGAGTAAACTTGAATTTATAGGCAAATTGAACTGTATACATGTTTCTATGCCCTCCACGAGTTTCTGTGCAACCTCTAGTATATCTGAATCACACACAAATGCAGCTCGACTGTAGAAAGGTTTAATAGCTGATATATTTCTTAAAAGAGTCGACATGTACGAAGATAGTAAACACTCATTTAGAGCAATCCTTAGCCATGCCCTACACTGACCGATTTCTGTATTGATCTGCGGCAAAGACGATATTTGATCTATATTCTGCCTATGTGACAAAACAAGGACGAGAGGCCAAAAGTTAGGCTGTGGTTGATTGTCAGAATCACCAGCAATTGCGTTCTTAGCTTTTCGTAAAAAAGTATCCTTGAGGCCATGAAGGAAGACCGCTTCCAGAGCCATGCATAAAGTATTCGTAGAATCGGTTGATCCAAGAACGCTGTGGAAATTCTCTTCGAATTGATTATTGTACTGAATGTCCTTTACGCTTTCAGATAGATTTTTTATCAACGCTTCCTTGAGAATGGAATCACGACTTCGGATATTGAAGCCAGAGGCTACATTCTTGAAAAAAGACATCGTAGCTCACGAAATATTCTTCTTCGTTATTTATATTATAAGTATCTCGACTACAGTAAATATTTTATCCAACAACGAAACAAGAAAAGGACAAACAATCACAGAAATCCAGGCGAAAGAACGTCAGCCAGCCGAGATTGTAAACACAAAACAAAACAAAGACACTGACACACAGACAAATATGACATACATGACAGTCATGGACGGACAGCATTGCTGCCAAATTGGTTTGTTTTACGCATAGATAGACATATTTTTAGGCTCGCCGGTACTAGCTGGCCCAGATTATAGGGAGTATAAACCAAAACTCAATAGAACAACTGTAAAATTGTGGTTTCTTCCCAAGACCCGGTGTCATGCCTCGAGCGCCATATTTTTATCTGTCGCTCTATCATGATTGCCAGATACGGGGAGGCTCCACTTCAGTTGTCAGTGTCATTTTGACAGAACCAAAGACAGAAGGGGTCTATATCTCTATGGTAACAGAACCCTTTCCAACGACTATAATTTCACCAGGCTACCCAAAACACCATCTGCGTCTATACGGCCTACCTGACATGCGGCCGTCCGCGGACGCTAGTCTTAGCCACCACGACCACATATATGGTAGGTACCTAGAATAACTAAGTTGTTGACCACCTTGATACTTAGCCACTTACACAAAAATAAGACAGATCCACACCGTCTTGTCGGAGAAATAGCCTCCGCCATGCCAGCCCGATGAACAGCCACTCTCAGCCCGGAGAAATAGCCAACAAAAATCTCGCTAGCCTGGCTTATCCAGCTGGTACGATTTGGGATCGCAATTGACTCGATGATACTCACCTTGGAGCATCCACGCTCCTCGCAATCACCACAGACAGTGCTGAAATGCACAAAGACCCGAAATTACACAAAATCGCTCGTCCAACCTGACAATAAACCTTCCGAGATCAACGCACGGATCAGTCAGACACAAGTTGGCCCCGCCGCACGCACGTTACTTACTGCAGCACAGACACCCTGCCGACACCTCCATCCACAAACTAAGAACATTGCTAGCTTCAGCCCGCGATACGTTGAAGGTTAAAACATAAACATCAACATACAATAACCACACTCAACTTCTTTGCCATCCACAACGCTCCATTTCGTGAGAACGGCCCTAGTATAGGCCCCACTCATGTGCAGACAACTAGGAAACAACCAGTGATAGTTACCGACCACAGATGAGATCCGCGGTGGTACTACCAGAGAGATGAGAGGACCCGAAACAAAAACACATCAGTTATCCATAAGCCAACACTGAATTAATCAGACTAGACTCACAAGATGGAACTATCTCCATAAACAAACAACATCTGATCACTGTTTAGACACAACACAAAATTGAACGATGCACACATCAGTTCTGCCATGCAACACTGTACCACCATGTACAACCCACTAATATTGAGACACCATACTCAATATGCCCATTTGTACCACCGTGTACAACCCACTAATATTGAGACACCATACTCAATATGCCCATTTGTACCACCGTGTACAACCCACTTATATTGAGACACCATACTCAATATGCCCATTTGTACCACCGTGTACAGCCCACTAAGTCCAAGAAACCGAGGAAAAACCAAAAACAACCCCGACTGTATAGAAACAGAATGAAACCAACCATGTGTACAAGAGAAAACAACAAAACACATCAAAAGCTATAGTAGAATACAACACAAGAAAGTCCAGAGTAAACAACAAAACACATCTAAAGCTATAGTAGAAAGTAAACGACAACATAATAAATCACACAGCATGATCATCTGTGTTTGCGGGTAGCTATACTGTTAGGTATTAGAAAGAAGGTATTTTTGTTTATACTTACTTTACTCCTCAACATCAATATCAAGTCTGTAATTTTCTTGTTTATTTTAGTAACATGTGCAACATAACATTACACAATTCTGAATGAGTACCTAACTGAACAGATACCTACATGAAGGTAACACAGTAGAACAGCAACTTAATACAAAGTGTTGGGTATTTCATAATCAACAGAAAAATTATTTTATTGTTTCATTCCCTTTTTTTTTTGTTATAAAAACAAACACTTACTTGGAAACCCAAACCAACAATCAGACAGGTTGATGTGGCCTATCTTAATCACCAGGCACCCTTCACTATCTTACCGACCATGTAAAGTTGATTTTCTATGACATCCCATCATCAGGCTCCATTTTGTATTGCAACATGGATGTCCTTGTTACCCTGTACCACCTCCATGCTGAATGTAGCTTCATCACACTGTATGGCATTCTCCATTTTGACAGAAATCTGAAAACAATAAATCACAGCAGAAAGATGCAACATAGGTGCCCTCTCCCACCTCAGTACATCATCGTTCACACTTTGGGACACCATTATCACCAGCTATGCCTCATAGGGTCACATTGAACAGATTTGATCAATCACCTACTTGTGACTTTGTTGAACCAAGAAAGTTTAGTTTCTTTCTAAGATTTTTCTTCAGTTTGGGTTAATTAAATGTAGGTATGGTCACATCAAATTAATTAACTTGAACTGCTTGCAAAGTTAACATGCTACCTTTAGTACCTTGGTATGTACAAATCAATTGAGCGTTAACAAAACCAATAATTTCAATGTGGAACGATCAGACCTTACCACCATCACATACAAACCCTTGCAGAACTGAAAATCCATAGCGCTTGCTATTACCACAGGATACTAGGAATCTTGATATTTCCTGTACGTTTAACGGCGCAGAATTATCCTTTTTGCCGCGTCCCGGTTCATTTCCGATTAGCTAGCCATTGGACGCCATTTTGATGTGAAACCTTTTCCTTTTCCAAGAATACTCTTTTTGGAAAACCATGGGCGTGAAGGCATGGGTTACATCCCACGACCTGATTTAGGCTCGCCGGTACTAGCTGGCCCAGATTATAGGGAGTATAAACCAAAACTCAATAGAACAACTGTAAAATTGTGGTTTCTTCCCAAGACCCGGTGTCATGCCTCGAGCGCCATATTTTTATCTGTCGCTCTATCATGATTGCCAGATACGGGGAGGCTCCACTTCAGTTGTCAGTGTCATTTTGACAGAACCAAAGACAGAAGGGGTCTATATCTCTATGGTAACAGAACCCTTTCCAACGACTATAATTTCACCAGGCTACCCAAAACACCATCTGCGTCTATATATTAATTAGACTAATATGTCTATCTATGATACTCTTCGGTGTTACGCGTTTTTTAATCTACTTTATCTAGAAAAAAACGATCGGGTGATTTAGGCTACTTCAGAATTACTCGCATACGTTTGTATTTTAGTGTGCGAAAAATATGCTACGATATTGTAAGTTGTGCCATTCGGACGAAATGATTAATCTGCTCAATTCAAAAATGTTATACATAAGAAGACCGTTTGATGCAGCTAGGTCATCTACTTCCGTCACCACTTCAAGGAATGAAGATTCGGTACAGTACTTTAATTGGGTCAAATCTTATGCGAATTATGCTACTTATACGAAAAATTATATAAGGCGATTTAGGCTACTCGGTAGGCAAAATTAGGCGAAATGAGTTTGCTTTTATCTGGCAACCCTGCCTACATAGTGCAAGTGCCAGTTCTTTTGAATTGTCTTTGTCAGACAAATAAATATGGTCTGTCTTCCTCACTTCCTTCCATCCGAACCGTAGGTAGGTATTTATTTTAGGCCGGTGGATTTGTTTTGTACATTTTTCCGAGTTTTAGTTTATTTGCTAGCATGGAAAGTACTGTACCTGTGGTACCTACCTAGTCTACAGGTACCTACCTAACTTTTCTTTTCAATTTCGTAATCAAAACATTTTGGCTCAACCCTTGTTGATCTCAACAAGTATTCAAAATATTCAATCTTCCACAGGAGTGAATAACACAGTGTATTCATAGTTTCAAGCAGTTCAGTTCAGCTTTACCTTAAAAAGGCATGTTCTGTCACCTAATTTTTCTTGTTTTTGGAACACTTCTCTCAAATCTAACAATCTACGCAGAATATGTCTCCAGACCGGAACAAAGTGGACAAGGTAGGTCTAGGAAGAGTGAGGGTGGTACCTACACATTTCAAATCTAAGTACGAGCATGTATTTGATAAACAATAACATTATATTTTCAGAGATAATATTATGTCGCAAATGTGGAGCAGATATAGCTGATACAAATTACCTGATCAGTAAAATAAGCCCAGGAGCAACAAAAAAAGAGAATAGAAAGATATTTGGTAAACAAAATCTCACAGTTCAAACACTTGTCAACCCTTATGGAGTTCAATTTGAAATTGTTACCTTTGAGAAGGCTAGATGTGAAAATATTGGACATGTAAGTTATATTACGCCTGTATTTATATTCTGTTTCTAAAAATTTTTGCATATTTACTGTAGAAACTGTTTACAAAAGATATCATACTAGATGTAAACAATAATTGAGGGGTGTAGTTTCATAACCCGCTATAATGACTTTCTCAAAATTTTCACAGATTAGAAAAAACTGTTAATTCTTGACCAATGAATCGTAATTCATCGTTTTTGGTCTTGCCGATTAGTCCTGGGCAAGGCGCTACTAATCTTAGCTTTACCAACAGAAATCATAGAGAAAATACTGAATTATAAGCAAATTAAAATTCGTTTTAGAGGATTTTGAAACTAATCTTGCATTATGGCGGGTTTTGAAAATGAATAGTCATATTTTGGCGGGTTTTGCAACTAACCAAAACCAACAATAAGATGGAGGATGGATGGTGTTATGCGATATAATTTTTAAAATAGGGGGTCGGAGGTAGGATATTATTTTATTACTAGGTGTTTTGTATTTGATTACTATGTTTTCAATAATAATACTACCTATATTTTTTTAATTGTTGTGTCATTGACACGTGAAGGAAGAAAAATAGGTAGGTAGGTTACTTACTTATGTAACATAGCAAAGATATTTTACCTAAAATGTATTATTTACCTACATTCATAAATTAAAGAGATAATGAAGTATTTTTATAGTTTTTATTTAAAATGTATTAAACACGAGTTTCACTTAGGTATAATGAATTCCTACTTAGATGGATATGTTTCAAATATATAATGGAACTTCTCCAAAGCCTCCAACCCACGACGAACCACTATAACCTAATGGTACCTACGTACATAACTGGCTCAAAACTTTACTTAGTACATCTTGCATAAAACTTTTCTTGCTAACTTTCCAAGAGATTTTTGTTCAATTTTCACTCACCGTTTCTTGCGCTCCACTTCACGTTTCCATAAAGATGGATTGCGTGGCCTCTTCCTCGAATATTTTGGATCACATTTTTGCACAAACTGGGCTAATTCCTCCATTTTTTTTGCATGAAATTAATAAAAATCCGAACACTTGTTGCACCACGAAAGGTCACAACCGCCATACTATTTTCTCGATGAGGCGACGCAAATCCGGTGCTGTGATTGGTCGATTGTGTTATAGAGGATTTTGAAACTGACCTACGCTATTATAGTGGCTTTTGATCCTAACATCGTTCTTTACGAGCGAATTTCTCTGTGTTTTAGTGGGTTTTGATAGAAAAGTAGCCAACCATTTCAAAGCAATTTTTAAGAACTTTTGATTGATGGTACTAACACAATATTGGTCAAAAAGCATTATAGCGGGTTATGAAACTACACCCCTCAATTGTACATTGAGTATGGATTAACTATTTATGAAGTACCTAACAAAATATTTATTTTATTCCATAAAAGCATTTCTCTATGAGCAACATGACTTTTGTCTCAAATGTATATTGGGAGTTCTCTTATGTTAAGGTATTTTGTTTAAAACATTTTACGTTATGCCAGAGCAATTTTTCATAAAAAGTGCAATTTTGTGTGGGAGCAATATAAGCCTAGTACTATATATATATTTATCTCCAGAGTTCCATAAATGTATGATTCTGCAGGACCAAGGTGCGGACTCCTGGTTCCCAGGATACACATGGCGCATATGTACATGTCAGCATTGTGGTCAGCACCTCGGGTGGACATTTAAAAGAACAGAGAATTCACAAGATCAAATACAGTCATTCAATGGATTGATACTCAGTAACATTCTTGGAGAAAATTGTGAGTAGGCATCGGGAAACATCAAATAATTCATTCTTTTCTGATATGAAATTTAACTTTTCTCTTGTTTCAGTTACTGATTCATTGATAATGATGCCAAAGATGTACAAAATGTAATAAAACCTGAGGCTGCACTGGGACGCAAGAATTTATTGTTTAAGCAACAAGGGACTCTGTCAATATAAAATGGCTGTAAATATTTTTATAAATATAAAATGCAATACATAAGCAAAAAGATATTTTATTCTGTGTCACAATTTACATGTAATGTACTAACTTTATGAAAAGAAAATCAGCCTTATGCCTAGAAAGTAAAAAAGTTGAAATAGTCTAGTCACATTATTAGTGTTTAGTAAATATTATTTTAAAAATTTACTTATAATAGGTATATTGTTGGTTTGGGAGACATTTGCCAGTCAGAATTGCTTAAAAATATGAATAACTTATTTATTACACAAATGCCATTTTACATTAAATGATGTAGCTTACTATTTACAGGCTCTAGGTACTTTATTAAAAAGTTTTATTCAGCCAGTTGAAAGGATGAAAAATAGATGATTACATTTAAGGGTGACTTCTAAAATTTTATAATTTTTTTAGTATCAGGTATCTTACATAATTTAGTGAGCTTTACAGCATGACAACAGAACACAAGATTTTAATTAGTCAGGAAAGTAAAATAATAATTTTAAAACTGACTATGTATCTTGCAACACCTTATTCAAAACTTCACAAGAATGTGGACTACAAATAGGTTCACATTAGCTTCTCAATATTGTTAGTTTAGATTAATCTTAGGACTATTTATTACTACACAAAATTCAAAATTCTATAGTACCTAGGTCTAAAGGCTTAAATTTCAATGGTCAGATTATGTTTATTATGAAGTTGATCATTCATTGTTGGTCCTGTGCAATGACTTAACATCCTTCAAGTCTCTTAACATGACAATCTGTACCTGACCTTTGAAAAATTTGACCTTGGCACTATGTAATCACAATAATTGAAAACAATTAAATAATAGAACTCCTCACCTCATATCCCAAACCTTTGATGAAGAGTTTGACTTGTAGAAGCTGGTGTTGGTGAAAAATCAGTGTCTATGGATGTATCATGTGCAGGGGAATCCTTTTTATTTTTACGTTGCAAAATTGCGATTTCCTTTTGTAATTTGGTATCTAGATACTGCTTACTGACAAATTTTCGGCCCACACCGCGGCCTCTTCCCCTGCCCCTGGATCTGCCAGACCTGGCACTGGTGTTTGAGTTATTAGATCTGTTCGACCTGTTGGACCTGTATGATCCCATAGACTTGACACTGCCAGGGCCTCTTTTCGGAGTATAACCACCAAATTGATTATTCAGCTGTGCCAGGCTTCTCTTGTTCAAATAATTATTACTCCCCATACTGTTACGTCGCTTTTTGACAAATTCATTTTGAACACTCACTGTAAGCTGAGATATATCATTGAATGAATTATTTCGGGAACGGGAGCGCCTAAATGTCTGGGATTTGATTATGTTGTTTTGGTACAGCAGGTTTTGCCTTTGTTGCTTTAGGATTTGATCAGATCTTAGACCCACTGAACTGTATCTGTTGCCTGTAGTTAGACCACGTCCACGTTTTGATATTCCTCTTTTGGGTACAGCCAGAGGCTGGTTAGCAGCTCCACGGCGAGTTACAACTCCCAGTCTGCTATGAATGCTTTGAGGTTTTTGCTGCCATCCAACACGGTTCAAGGAGTTTCCACGTCGCAGTCTATATTGTCCACCTGAAAACACAGAAATTTACAGTTACCATATATATTATTAACAATTTTGTACAGTCTCTTATCATAATATATTATGTTCTCTGTATCTACCTCTGTTTCCTCTGCTGACAATGGATCTCCGAGGTTGTTGATTTTCCAAGCCAACTGTGCCTTTGGGTGTCAGAGCGCGCAGTCGCGAGCGCGATCTTGACGAGCGAGAGGTGGATCTACGTTGGCGGGAACGGGAGCGCGCCCTGGACTGAGACCTGGCTCGCGACTGTGATCGGTTGCCTCGGCCCCGGCCGGGGAACTGCGAGCGCGTTTCGACAGGCGTCCCGGGGCGAGAGAGCGGCCGCCCACGTCGGCCTGCGCCGCGACCACCGCCACGACCACTGCCGCGCCCGCCGCCGCGCCCGCCCCCGCGTCCTGGGCCACCGCGACCTCGAGACCTACTGACTCGGTTTCTTCTAATAATATCATCTGTAAAATATAATTTTATGAAAAGCATTCAAGTAAGACGGCACCTATGTCAATAAAACATACGTAAAAATGATTCATCTATTTTTATATCGTCAAACGTCATTAATGAGTTTGTTCTGTAAAAGTACCTAGGAATTTACAAAATTATGAAATAAAGTTGCAATATCTGAATGTGAAGCTCTATCTAAATCTGAACTTAAATTGTGTAGGTAAATACGATTGCAAAATGCAAACTATGAAAGTAATGTTTGGCTATGGTAACGGGGATACAGAATAAAACTTACCCAAAGCCATTTCCACGGCATCAGTCATCGTTACGTATTTTTATCAACTAGACAGTAATTTAAAGCTAGTTGTAAACTTGAAATTCGAAGAGATCAGGTTATTTATTTTGGAAAAGCTTGCACCTTTCAGGTTATTTTTGTAGTTGCTCTCGCAAATCAAAGTTAAATTGAATGAAATGGCTAAACTGTCATCAAAAGAAATGTCAATCTTTTCCTTTCAGCTCAAATCAAGCTCAGACGAAGGAATAAAAGTGTCAAGTCAACCAGAAATAGTGTTGCCCTGTAGCTCTAAGTAATTTCCCTCCAATTATGTCGTTTTTCGAAATTCCGAGTAAAAACGAGCAAAAGGGTACAGTGCATGCGTTTGAATATGGATGAACATCCCTTCAGCTGTTCAGCTTTAGCAGTGAGAATGTAAGTGTAAAAATCTTCTAACACATTTTTGGAAAGCTAATACCTATGAGGTATCCAGTAAAACAAAACAATTTTCAATCATTTCCTACACATTTTTTTTTTGAAAATGAATAACTTTTTAATGATTAATAATTCAATAATATTGATAAAAAATATTGACTAAAATATGTACATCGGTTTGATTCGATATATCGATACAATACATCGAGTGTTTTTAAAGCATCGATGAACATCAGTCCACCCTTAAATAATACAAACAGGCCAGCGTAGAGTGAGTACAATACTTTAGTAGTATAAATTAATCTATGCAGGCCAAACTGTTTTAAATATGAAACCTGAAAAAGGTGAAAAACGAAGAGAGTATAACAATTTAAAGGAAAAATAATTTACGAACCCCTCCACTTCCCAACCTTTTATCACGGTTGGGACACAGTGGAAGGGGGTGCGTTTTTAAGGGTTATAAATTGTATTTCCGGCAAAAATAGAGGTCATAAGAAAAAAAGTTATACATAATATATATCAAACTTGTGTATGTTGTTTATATCAAAGTTGTATGCATGAAACTATAAATAAGTACGGAAGGAGTATCAGAACAAAATAAAATGAAGCACTCCAATCAAGCAAGCATGCCAATCAATCAAATAGTATGCTGGCCATCGCCATTACAGCTATAGACACCAACTGATGAACTCTATTGTAAACAAACCAAAATAAACGGAAAACGCCGTCTTGTGTGGTCAGATGTTGCAAAAGTCACAATGGGTTTGTCAATAAAAAACACCGGATCACATTTCGTAGATAAATTTCTTATATCACCAACTTATTTTATCGATTTGACGCAAAATTATTATCAACATATAAATCAAACTACAAGCACAAAATCTCGCCAGTGCTGCCAACATGTAAACATGTAAATTTTCCAGTAAGTGTGGGAGGATATTAAAAATGTTTTAATTCTAATATTTTATTGACTTTAAATTATGAATCAGGTATAAAGGCATTTCTTTATCATCCTGGTTATACCAATAAAATAATATGTATTAAGTATTCGAAATATATTTAGGATATTGAATTTCAGTTTGTAATATCTATACAATAGCTTAGCTCTAAGGATACGAATTTCGAAATATGTTTGTTTTTTATTTGAGCTAACCTCCAAAATAGCTGAACCCATTTGGATAATACTTTTACTGACGATCAAGCTACGCAGATGTTATATCGAGATTATCGATAGCCGTGGGGCATAACTAAAAGTCAATATTTTTTCAGATTTCCGGGTGACGAAAATTGGAAGTTAAATTGAATTCGCATAATCAGAGAATCTCATAATTGAAATAATTTGAAGCCCACTAAATCAAGTGTAGCATGCAATGTGCATGAAGATTTTTCATGTCAAAGCATGCGGGCATTATATTATGTAATACATAAATTTTTATTTAGAATGTATCAATAAACAATGAATATGAGAATAATGTATATTTTTCACATAACATTTCATTGATCTTCCCAGTAACAATCATAATAAGATATGGCTGCAAATGTACATTTAAATAATTATATTTTTTTTTATATTATATTGGTTAGGCATTTCCATAGGAACAATGTATGCGAAGCCGTAGGCAGAAAATGTTGTCAGCCAGTTAATAGGCACAAAGAATAATTTATTCAAACTAAAATTAGACATGGAATGAGACTTTGGATGTTTTTATCTTTGTTACTTCTGCACACACACTCAGAGGCCTGAACAGATTTTGTTGAAATTTCTTCGATTAGCATAGTTACTATTTAATCCCGGGAAAGTAAAGTGTTCTGTTCTGTTCTTGTGGGACATTAAAATTCACTGCAGTTAGCACCATAAAGCGCTGGCGTAAATTGAAAATTATAAAAAGTAGGTCTAATAATCACGATTACCGTGGCTAAAGCAGTACCTAAAATGATTCATTATAATTTTACATATTCATATTAATAAGTGAACAATTATTAGGAAGAATATTTATAAAAATTATGGGTAATTTTTTCTTCTGTTGGCAACTCTCTATACACTGACACTCAATGTCAATCCGCCATTGCTAAGATTCAAGTTTGATTTGACAGGATTCTATCCGTACTTGTTGTATGTATATATAAAAAGTTGTTCTATCTCTGATTTGCAAGTGCCTGCGTGTGCTTAAATTTACTTTCCAAAGGCTCTACAACAGTCTAGACGCACTTCGCGCTCGTGTAATGTACTACAGCTAGGGTTGTCAAGCACCAATAAAATCAA
>OZ007522.1:4898112-4945172 GCA_963931895.1 Eupithecia pulchellata
AACAAGAATAGTCCTATGAAATAAAATTGAAAAATTCGAAAATAAAATGAATAATTTTTCCTCCATGAATTGCGCTTTTCCGTAGAGATGCGCTGCGTGCATACGATGCAAATTTTATCGATTTTTTTTATTCTATGCAGGTAATAGTACAAGTAAAAGAATATTGTTGTAATGCGAATCAATAATTTTATTTTATTTTCAACAATTTCTAAGCAATTTTTTTATATTTATTTATCAACTTATAAATAAACACAAAGAAAACGTATCATAATAACCATAAGTAAATTATAATAAAAAACTTATCTATACCAGTAATCAAAATCAAAGTGCTTTATTTCCTTTAGACCTTACAGGACTCTTGGACACGTCACAAAATACAAATTACATTAGTAAACAATAATAATAATACCTATAATATTTTTCAAAGAATTTCCGTATGAACCTACTATGTCGTTTATTTACATTATTTCAATAAAATACACACTTTTTCTTGTAATAATAATTATAAAGTGGAAAGTAGGTATTTATATAAAGAACACATAGTCATTAATTACAGTTTATAAACACTTGTGTATTTATGTACACTTACATTTTGATTATGGACATTTTAGTACAAAGGAGGTAAAAATAACATAAAATAGCTTTCCATTGTTTTCAAGTAGGTACTAAGTAAAATCTAAAACAGTTCTCCTAACACAGCGGTACATTGCTAGTCTCGCACATAAATGCAGCCTTTTGCGACTTCCGCCCATTCTGGAAGAAATTGAAAAAATAATTCATTAAACATTCCGCTCATTATCAGCTGACGTAATTTTACTCTGTGTTGTTTACATTATCCCGACCTCATACTTAGCTAACGACCTTCTACGGACAAGCTTCATTGACGCCCTTTCTATAGAGTATAAACACTCAATGAGTCCCATTGTAAAAAACGGGCTACTAGGCACTTAGCGGCAGAGCGGAGCGCACGCGCCAAACCGCGCGACAATCAAGGGGTTTTTTATGCGTTTCGCGGAAACAATCGAGCGGATAAAGGAGAAAATTATAACAATTTTTTTATTTTAATCATACCTCTTCATCACTGGTGTTGTCATCTTCAAGGTATTCTTCGATGACCTGTTAGCGTAAAGCGCTGCCGTGAAATCCGGACGACTTTTTCTACTATTCCTCATTATGTATCCTAAAATATATAAAAATATGAGTTATATTATAAGAAAACTACGTCTTTTTTATTGCTGGATCATCCAGACAGAAACCACTCTATACCGGAACAAATATCTAAAGATCGTACAAATATTTAATTTTGTCCCGAGCCGGGAATCGAACCTGAACCTATACCTTCTACGTCACACCGCCGTAAATATTGTCTTCAGTAAAAATAATAAATCAACAATAATTATGTAAGTATAGGTAAATAATTAAAAAAATAATGAATAATGCCAGACAAGTCACACAGCATCATCTAGCCCCAAGCTAAGCAGAGCTTGTGTTATGGGTACTAAATGACCGATTTAATAATGCTATATACATAACACAATATTATTACATAGATAGATATTTTTACTATACATAGAAAACGACCAGAACACCGTGAACAAATATCTGCAGATCGTACAAATATTTGGCCCGAGGCGGGAATCGAACCCGCAACCTCTTGCGTCGCAGGCAGACCTTCGCCCACCGCGCCACGGAGGTCGTCATAATAAAACCCAGATCAAAAATAGATACCTAGCAAAAAAAGCCGAGGCGATTATTGTACCCGCTAGTTTTGCTCGCTATTCGGCCACTATGCCTCGAAGGTCGTCTTTTCATCCCAACTATTGAAATATGTATGTATAAATTATTGGATAATAATAACCTACGCATTTGTACTTATTTTAAAATCTCAATATGAGACCTAAATCATAATCCATGAACATTACGAAACTGATGATGATGATAATATTAGGTCGATAACAAAAAAAAAGATTCCCATCACTGTTTTGTACAACCCTCCAAAAAGTTTCCGGCCCAATGCGACAGACTACCAATTTATTATGAACCCTAACGACCAACACATAAAGCTGAGATTAGCGTAATGGAATTAAAATTTCGTTCGCATCATATTTGCGTGAGCGTACACCGGAAATATTGATACTTTAGAAGGGTGATTTCTCCGTTTTATTCCATGAAATAAACAAATACTTGCATGAATAATAATTGCAAATACAATTATGCGGCCTATTTCAATCATCTAGCTGAATATTTGTGAGGAAATCACATGAAAAAGACTAAAATCTTGTTGCGGTATTTGAGGTTCAAAAGTAAGATAATTACAAAGAAATTTACTAATCCCATTACGTAAATAGCTTTATTACACCTAAATGATTACAAATAATACTAGTTATTCAATAAAACAATGCACTTACCTTGATAAAATCCAAGTTGTAAAACGTAAACAAAACAGCGAGCGCCAAAATTTTGTACTGAATCAAAGACAAATTTCATCATCTTCTTTTGTATTGGCCTGCCTTTTTAGTGTTGCAATAGGTAGAATGAAAATGGTCCTTTGGGTTTGTCAAAAGTTGTCCAAACAAACATAAACTCTAACACAATGAAAAAACGGTTTGCAATCGTCCGGGCGAGCCGAGCCGCCGGCGGCTCGGCGCGTGCGAGGGCATTTTTACGTTCAATCTATAGCCGAGCCGCCGGCGGCTCCGCGCGTGTATACGGGTTAATAATAAACGTGGCATCAGATCACAGAGTCGTTTCACTCCCACCTCCTAACATACAAGACTAGTCACTTTCATACACATTTACACACAACACCTCTTTCTCTGGCTGACTAATTAAAATTTTACATTATAAATATCATGTATGAGAATGTAAAATCTTAATATTTATCTATAAGTTCAACTACTATGTACTATAACTTTAATTTAAGCCTCCAAGGAAACATTGGAACTCGTCCGAAGTTGGGATCCCTCGCATCTTCATACAAGATTTATCTTAGTAAGAGCGAGGATTTCGTAAACTTACTTTTATATCAATACATACATACATGTAATAACTCCTTAAAAATTTTATAAGTACGTAAAAGTTTAAATGTAAGTTTTTTGTTGGTGTCTCTATTTTGTAAATATTTTTTTTTTAATTTATTATTATAGTGTACGCACCAGGTCCAATGCGTGTCCGCGTAGTACCCGGCGTGCGGCTGCGCGGCGGCGCCGTGCCGGCACAGCGCCGACAGCAGCCGCACCCACTCCGCGCGCTCCACGCAGTTGCTCGCTTGCACGAATAGCACGCGCTCGCGGTGAACTGAAACAATACAACGTACAAATTAATTGGAAACAGCTGATTGATTGACGTCATCATCATCATCATCATCAGTCTATATTAGTCCACTGCTGGACATAGGCCTCCCCTAATTGATTAACGTACAGGAAGCTAATTGGAAGGGCATCTCTGAGTTTTATCGGCCATGTTTAGACGTTGATACGTCTAAACATCATTTACCGCGAAATTTTGACTATTTATTGCAGTGAGATATTTAATAAATAATTAAAAGATGCCATGTGACACAATGACATATTCTCATAAGACAATAACCTTTACATGTTAAATAATGATTATCTATGGCGCTCATTAGGGGAGGCTTATGTCCAGTAGCTTTTGCACTGATGATGATTATATATTTATTTAAAGGAAAACCAGAAGCTTTTAATTAGACTTAACAGTCATTTATAAATATCACGCACTGTATTTAAAGTTTTAAGTCCTTTTTAAGGTATCATTACACAATACTGACCAATTTGAAAGATGTTGTTAGCGCCGAGCGGCGCTCCGGCGGGCGGACAGTCGACCGGCGCGACCGCCAGCACGCCGGAGAGAGACAGCTTGTGCGCCGACGTCTTAGAGCCGCATCGCGACCACGACAGTTCACCGCTGTAATCATACATGCTTTGAGATACAGAGATACTGGATAGTTATACTGAAGAACCCGGGCTAAATGAGACTGATGTCGTAAGGGGAGAAATAACTGTGTTTATCTCCTCTTTTAGAGCTGATCAAAGTTACTTAGTATGTCTAATTAGAAATGTATTTATTCACGAATAATTGGCAAGTATGTTTTATAGTCCAAGTTACAAGGTACGTTATATTATCTTTGGATAAACAAGAGAACCTGAAAATGCTTTCATTTGCATATTTAGCATTTTTAATAACCCTCAATTGTATTTGACCATCTTTTGTTAAATTAGAGCAATGGTTAATAGGCAAATTTATCACCCTTACCTAGTTAATCTAAAATGTCTCCGTTTGACGTGCGTATGCGCAGCGCGCCATCTTCTTCTAGGCGAGCCGCCATTCGCCCTTATCCCTTCTGACCGTTTTATCATTGTCCTGTTGGATACAAAACACACTTTTAGAAACAGTACAATGGAACAAACAGATTTCACAAACAACATATGGATTTTACAAAATGGTACATCACGATTTTACATCATGCATGCATGCATGGCATGGTGGTTCAAAGTATAACTGTCTCCTATGGTTTGCGTTTGGGGGTAAACAGTTAATCAGTTACTTATCTAGTACTAGTTCCTGCCTACGGCTTCGCACGCTTTGTTTCTAAAACTGTGAAAAACTAAAATCGAATATCCTGAACAAGAAGATAGGCGAATTCTATGGTTTTCTAAATGTATCCTAAAAAGGTGATTTCTATCTCATGAAAACTGATTTACGGGATAAAAAGTAACATATTGAGACCTATATCTATGTATTATTTCAGCCTAATCCGTTCAGTAATATTGCTGCAAAGAAGTAACAAACATCCAACAATTCATCCATCCCAACTTTTCCATTTATAATGGTCATAGAGTGACGAAATCAGTATGTTTTTCGTAAAAAAATGTTACCTTTGTATTCAATGATCTACCTACATAAAAAAACGTTGATACTTGCCGTATTTTTGGAAAACTGAAGACTGAGTGCGGATGAAAACAGAATACGTACCCGTAGCTGATCCATTGTTAGCACAAACAGAGAATGTCATATGAAATGTTATACAACCATTTTAAAAAGGTGAAGAAAAGAATACTTTCATTGAAGGAAGGAAAACAATGGTATTATTTATAAAACTTACCCTTCTTTTAGTAAAACTGGGGTTTCTTGTATGTTGTTGTTCTGTGTTTCAGTGCTGGTGGAGATTATTTCGAGAAACTGCTTTATTGCTTGCACCTGAAAAAAGAATTTACTCTTATAATCTATACTTATATTATAAAGAGGAAAGATTTGATTGTTTGAATAGGCACCGAAACTATTGGACCGATTTGTAAAATTCTTTCACCATTAGCATCCTAAATAGGCTATAGAATTTTCAAATAATTTATGAATTTCCCCCGAGCTGGGAATATAAAATCTAGTTTCAATATAAACTCATTAATGCAATTCATCTGTTTTAAAAGCCAAAACCCAAACAATGCTGTATCCTGCAAAAAACCCCGTAAAAACTTATTCTAGGGCCCATATCAACAAATACCATACAGACTAACATATATACAATTATAAAAAGTCTTACCTACCCCCTTGATATAAGAAGAGTTGTCTAGAAAAGCGCTAAAGTTAAATAGAACTTGTTATATATTACATATTATATATATTTCCTAACTAACGTGACATCAGGGTGTCATCTGTCGGTGCACGGCGGTGTCCCCTCGCCAGGCGGGCGGTGAACCGTGAACTATGTTAGTGTGTGTTACTCACATGTCGGGGCGTGCGGAAGCTGCGGTACAGTTCCGCCATGTACTCCTCCTTGCAGACCTGCTGCGCGGACCGGCTGCTGACCAGGTTCCCGAGGGACTGGATCGTCTTCGAAATCAGGGTTAGCGTCCGGTTGGTTTGGGGATCCTGAGGCAGAAGGAACCTTGTGAATCGGAGTACGTGCTACAATGCAGGGTTAAATTAACGAACTTTGTGTGTCCTTGGGTAGGGAATATTGTGGTTGTGCTTCCTAGTTCGGGAAAAGTTTGTATGGTCTGCAAACATTTGTAACCGGTCTGCATGTTTTCTATGGGCAGTATATCAGGCATGTCTGGTACCCAGAACACAAGCTCTGCATACTTTGGGGCTGTGTGGAAATGTCTAGCATTATTCATTTATTCAGGTCCCCTTATAGAATTGGACGTCATACAAGGGAATACAAAGGTGACATAGACAAGGTAGTACTGTGTTTTCAAAAATCATGAAATTAATGACGTATTTAGGTATAAGTCAAAGGCTAGAACTACGAGCATGAGAGTAATAAGGCTTTAAATTTAACAATGCGGTGTTTATATAAAATGCACCCTTGAAGATTTAATGTCGCAGTAGAACTCAACAGTTACAAAATACCGTTAATTGTTGAAACTTACAATTTGTTCAGTGGTGAGATCGAAGAGCCTCGGGCCCAATATAGCAGGCGCGAAGAATCGCAGGAATATGAACCCTGACACGACGGAATACCGCACCTCGGCATTCCGCGGGAAATGCCGCGCTGCACACTGCCGCAGCGCGTCGAATAACCGACACATAATGGCGGGGCACATCGCGTATGACGATGTTATAGCACCAAACACCTATGGAATACAAACATTAATAAATAAGCTCAGAGGAGTAACGGTAAAATAGCTTCTTTTACTTCACTGTTAAAATCAAAAGTGGGATATACGAGGGTTGCCCTGCCACAGTGGTTTAGGTATCTGATGTGGCGTGAACCATCCTTTTGGAAAACAAAACATACGTTATAGATTTAATCTTATTGAATTTACCTAGTTTTCAGCAGAATTTACAGGTGTAATACCACGCATATGACAATACAGTTTCATGTTTAGGCAGGGGGATAATGCACAATACACTCCCATGCGAGAAGTCAGTGACAGACAGATCTCAGTTCCCGCACTTAGAATTAGAAAGTATCCGAAAAATACAAAATCGCAGTTTCCTACTTAGACTAATGTATTACTTACCCTTTCCACATAGTCTTTCAAATTGGCTAGATTCCCCGATATAGCGGCGGAAGGTTTCACCCTGGCTGGGTCTATTTCGCACGGCTTCCGCTCCGCTAAGACAGCGGCCAGCGTCGGCCGCAATACTGCTCGTAGGTACGACGCGCCGCTGAGTCGCATCGCTTCGTCCATCATCTTGGAAACTAGGGTGTTGCCGCGGAATATTGTTGTGGCGTCACTGTCGACAAATTACATGTTAATTTGTAGGTTATGAAATAGGCATATATAATAATATTAAAGCTGAGAATACAATGAAAGATTCAAACGAGATTTTTAGTTATATTCACCAAATAATAATACGCTATGACTAGTTACGAAACTAAGTAGTTATCAAAATAAAAGTCATTGTACTAAATTCAGCCCAGTGGTTAGAATGCCTAGAATTTGGTGTTTATTTATTATGATAGTTTGGTCATACAGTCAAGTCTAGGCTACTAGGTACCGAATTTGGTGAATATAATAAAAAAATTGAACATTTTTCTCACTCAATGGACAAACGGATTTTTTTTAAATTAGTCCCTCACTCACTGCGTCGACTATAATGCCAGGAACGCTAACCTATGTGCCAGGCCTTTTGTGGTCAGCAGCTTTATGAATGTACAAAAGGTAGGTACTAACGTGAGCGCAGATATCTCAGAGTCCGCCAGCTCCTTGACGATGGGCACAATGAGATCATGGTGAGTGAAGACGCGCACTAGAGGCTGCGCCGCGTCCGTCTTACTCGCTACTATCTCCCCCAAGATGTATACTGCGGACGCTATTATTGGCTGGAAAACAAAAACAAATAACGTGAGTCAAGAGAAAATAGATAATATGACTAGGGCGCATCAAACGCAGCCAAATGTAAGTACGTAAAACATCCTGCGCGTGGTGGAGAGTAGCAAATAGAGTAAAGAGCGGCTCGCTGCGCTCGCGACGCTGTCTGACGGTTTGGTTTGCGCTAGGATAATATATTCATGGTAACGTGGGCTTGTAGCCTATAGTGGCAAGCGAAGCGAGCCGCAAGTATTGTGTAGTTCCAGAACATTCTCTCACCTTCATATGCACACTCCTGAGGAACAGCTCCTCTAGCCGCTTGTAGTGGTGTATCGGGAAGACGTGGTCCACCGTGTACTGCAGCAGCAGCCGCAGCGAGCCGAGCGTGGCCGAGCCGGCGGCGGACAGGCGGGTGCCGGGCGGCGTCGCGCCTCGGGACAGGGCTCCGCCCGCTCGGGACGACAGAAAGAACCTGCAATTAACGATTATTCACTGAAAAATGCCGTATGAAAATATTAACAGTTTGCCTACTTCGGTGATGAATAATGGCAGTTTCAATTTTTGGTACTTATACACAAGTCATAACTACTGTACAGTTCGGGCTCAAGTTATAACAAATAGTTCTAGACCTAGCATAATATAAATAAACAAATGCGTATGAACAAGAGTGCAATTAAATGGATTTTACGCAACAACTAACAATAATAATTCAGTTGATTTCAGTCTGTTTGTTTATTAATTACGTTGATGAATTGAGCTTCGGCGTGTGTTTTTCCATGTCAGCCTATAAAATCAGTCCTTAAATTAACCTAGGTCTGGATCTACATCGACGCAAAATATCATCATCATTCGCACCCGGTTTTTATCCATTCCTGGCCTTCCGAAGTTTGTGCCATCCACAACGATCTTGCGTGGACCATATTTATTGACGCCCCACAACGCAAAAATTAGTCTCTAGCGTCGTGTAACTTTTAATGTGTACTAGGTTATTGTGATTTATTCTGTACTATACTTTAAATATCATAAAAAATGCACGACATGCACCGTTGCATGTTGTGAACATTTGAATCTATAATTGATCCTATAAGTTTCAGATCGTGATAGCACAGCAAGAACCACGAAGTATATCAGCAATAAGGTAGCACTCACCAAGCACGCATCGGCGAGGGCGCGGGCTGCCGGAGCGGTAGCCGCACCTCGCCGAGGAAGATTGGCGTCGCTGCGTCGTGCCACACCGACACTCGGGCCTCTAGCGCGACTCCCGCCTGTTGGACGAATAACGTATAGTGATAACCAAAGGATTATGTGGGAAAAACAAGTAATACTGAGCTATGATAAAAAAGTAATACTGAGCTATGCTAATGATAAAATCCCGCTTTGCTCCGACCAATCATAATGGTTGAAATAAACATTACGTCATAACATTCCATCCTGATTGGTCGACGCTACTCCGCGTTTGAGGGATAGTGACGCATTTCTAAAGATATGAGTCAGAGTTCTGAGGCTTGAAATGAGGATGAATAATTAGATACATACCGATTGTGAGCCATCCTTATCCTTAGGATCCGAGTCCAAAACGAGATCAAAACAAAATATTTCGTCAAATTGTGGGTTAACAGTCTTCTTTTTAGGCTTCGTACGTCTCTCGACTCTGCGTCCGTTCGAGTATAGCAACGTGACGAGAGCGAAGGGGTCGCATTGGCCATTTTTGGTGGTGAGTTCGGAGCACTCTAGCACACGCAGGCGGAGCGTGTCGTAGCCGACGCGCGTGCCGCAGTGCCGCTCCGGGTCCGACCAGTAGTCGGCGGCGGTGGGGGAGGGGGAGGCCTCGGACTCCGACATCGAGTGCATGGGCGGCTTGCTGCGCGGCCACTGCGCGCGGTCCTTCAGGCTCTCCGACCGGGACAGCGACAGCGTAGGCTCAGTGCCCGCGCTACTCAACAACTTCTTGCTAGTAGAGCTAGAGCACGACCCGAAGCCCATGCTCTCCTTGCAGTACTCAGAGAACTCTCGGACGAGGTTGTTCCCTTTGCTCTTCGTCGAGCACGTGTCTTGTGCGTTGAGGTTCGGGTCGGGGTCGGGTGGCTTCGGCTCCACTCGCAATCGCTTTCTCGAGTCCTCCAGCGTAAGCTCGATGTAGGCTTTACCCTGCACCTCTGAGTCCGCGTCGACCGGCCGCAGAGCGAACCAGTGGTCTTTATTATTGTAGCGGTGTAGTTCTTCTCGTTTGATGGCGACCTTTCCGAGCACCTTATCTTGTTTGAGGTGCTTGTCCCGGTCGAACACGTATATGGACAGATATCTAAATCGACGAGGGACCTCGAACTGGAACTCCTCGCCGAAAAATGGACTGAAACAAGACAAATTCCTTATTAGCGGTGTGTAAAGTGTATATATGTAAATAATGTGTGATTATTATGTACCGTCATTTTCTTTTAGCAATTTTATTTAATACTTATTTACTGTATTTAGTGAGTACATAAACACTGGAAATAAATATTCTATCCTATTCTATACCGCAAAGTGTTTCTGCTTATTGCAGTCCCGAGTCAAGTCAACTGTCAGAGTTATCTGATGCTAATATTTATGCGAGTGGAACAATGTGTTGAATAATACAATTTAAATTGTTATCTGGCTTTTGAGTGGCATAACATTTTATTAGCTAGTACAGTGATGTCGCGTGGGGTGCTTGCACCTCCAAGCCGCGCTGTGCCGACGCTCCGCCCACAACACATCGCTGATAAAGCGAGTTATAAGTTTCGTAACACATTCAGCGAGAATTTAGTATTTGCATCGTTAATTCGAAACAATTGTTTGGAACATGACCCTATTTGCTGGTTCTCAGAATGAAAACGCTAGGCCGAATGTAATAAAATGTTTTATAATCGCACGCCTCTGAGATGGTTCCGGTCGTAAAACTGAACTACTTGGATTTTATTTAGTGAAATATCAGTATTCTCCAGCCATTCTCAATGGATAATGTTTTTAAATAACTCTCGACAGCAAAATCCAAAATTCTCTCTTTGGCGCATGGAATAAATTATTAAAGCTGAAAGGAAAAGTTATTAAATTTTGACCCAAAATCAACAAGAAATTGGATTAGATTCAGTATTATGGAGTTTACAAACATTGTATATTTCGTTCGGCCAGAGTATATGCAATATTTCGCAGCCCAATTAAAGACAGCAAAATAATTTATAGAAACCTAAATTGGACTAGAAACCAGTACTTTAAGCTACATAGGATACATGCAGCTGCAGTAAGAATGCAAAACACCGGTCAGGCAGTGTCATGGGAAGTTATAATAGATCCATCGGCTATAAATAAAATTTATAATAGCTTTATAGCAGGCAACCGCAGCTTTTAATGACCAACAAAATTTTATCAAGAAGTTAAGAAATGTATTATTAGAACATTGTTTAGAAAACACGCACAGAAATGCCATGAAAGGTTTCGAGAGCAAAGCAATTATTGGTGCAGTACCTAAATTCCCATTAGTTTATAAATACAGCGAAGTTGACGCGCGGCAAGCAAGTCGCGTTCGCATCTGCGTGGGCTCAGCTATTCAAAGGTGAAAGTTAGTCATTCCCGATGAGCCATCTCTCCATAAAGGGCTTTTATTACGAGCCCGCACTTCATTCAGAATCGCCATTATGAATGCAATAATTTTGACATTGAAGGATGTTAATACTGATGTGGCGTCTTCCTACAATGAATCTGTTTGTAAATATTTTAGGGAAAGTATGCACCTACAGATGAATTTTAATTTGTCGGTGCGATCCTCTTTTATTTTTCGTATAGTGGGGGCCTGGATTTGTGTCATCACAATCACATCACCGTGGATGAATTATGTGAAAAACTAATAATAAATAAATAAATAAAATAAATAAATAAAAAACACTCATATATCTATGTTATCAAAACAAAAAAACAAAAAAGGTGAATCACGTAACAACATCAATCACTTTGTTTACTTAATTTATCTAAATTGATATTGTAACTCATCTAAACCTTCCACAACTGGCCTGTATGTAGATCACATCATCTTTGGCAAAAATTTCCAGCCGGATGTCTGCAATTTGTTTATATTCGATAAAATAAGAATCTTGCTAAATATCTGTACCGGTCCAATGAGAAATTTTATCTGGACTAGTTCAGATTAGCGCATAATGAAAAAGTCTGTGCAAATCTTTGCTCAAATGGGATGTCGCTAGATATTTCACCTCAAATTAGTCTCCCAGACATGATGCAGATGCAGTCTGTATACGAGTATTATTAAAGTGCGGTGCATTTATGAGTGTTCGCGTGTAGCTATTTGTACAACATGATGATAACTCAATAAAGAGGTTTACTGACTGGCGGCGGGTGCGGTGTGTCTGTGTGCGCGCGGGTAAGAAATCGACAGAGGCCGGGGCAAGCCTGCGCATCCGGCGCCGCGGTATTTATAAGTACAGAGCCGGAACCGCCACCAGCTGAGCGAGGGCGTCGATATTACACACACTTCACGCCTTCTATTCAATATGTTCATAACGAATTTATTGAGCGTGACCAGTTTTGATTAAACGTAGCCAGCGTTTGTAATGCGCCGGTTGTATCGGTTCCGCCCTTCCCAACTAACATAATGCTGCATTGATCAATGTTTAGATTATCTTGCGGTACACAGCTCGGACATTTGATTCATGGACTAATATTAATTTGAATTAGGTAGTGACTATGAGCTCGGTCCGTGTAGACATTTCCTTTACGTTTAGTACAGGATACTGAGTGTAGCGGATATGGCCGGAGTCTATTGTAAGGAAGTAGAGCAATGTACTTGGAACAGCCACCGCGCCGCGTCTCGGGCTCGAATCAGAGGCGGCCGATGATCATTTTACGCGCCACGAGGTTCCGGTACCAATTTATCACTTAAAAGCTTCCGTTTAAAGCAGCTACCGAGATGTACTCAGCATTTTATGACGTACCCCAGCCGAAATCTGAATGTTTTTTATAACTGAACACCGCCCGGCGTCTAATGGCTTCTTAGAATTATGAAATCAGGAAATCTTTTTGTGTGTTCCCCCGCACAGTATCAGGTTTAGGTAGGTACCTAAGAGTTGGACAGTGCGTATAGTAAGTGTATTGATAAGGTATCGCGAGACAAAGAACCCATTAAGTAGACTGGACGAGTGACGTGACATTTCCTTCGATACACTAGTGTGCTCTCACCTCTTGGGTCACTAAATCATTATCGCTTCCGTTCATTAACAACAAAACAACTCATCAGTAAACGTTTTGATAATATGTTAGTTGTAAAAATAACTGACACAAAGACCACGGACATTTGGAAATCATAAAATAAAACCTGGACGAGTCTCGAGTAAATTTACGAGTAGCACAGAGCGTATGATCTAAGAGCGACTTCTTAAAAGCGTACATCCGCCATCGTTAAAGCCCTAGTTTCCTGCTATATCAATAATGGTTGTCGTAAACCATATTCTCACAAATGATCGGGAGGGAGCTATGGAACACTAATTCGAGGAATACCTACTTAACACCTCATCTCATCCTGACAGTTTCACACTTCGCAAAATATTATTTTCTTGCATCGTATTTCATTTCTTGTAAGTGATGTGATGATACAGTTATCATTAACCCCCTTATTCTGAATGCTCAGCTTACTTAAATAGTTGCTAAGTAATTAATTATGTAATTTATATTCTCACTCTGACATTATGTCAATGAGAAATAGCAATGCTATAAGTTAGCAGATTATTATGTGTTTGGGAAAAAAAAATATTATTGTCAAACTTAGATGGTAGCTAACACTACACAGTGATTAGGGATTAGGGATTACATTTTACATATTGGTCTTATATCTACACAATGAGTTTTGCGATAAACAGCACGCGTCTCGATCCTCGTTCTGCAATCTTGCAAAACAATACGCCGCCGGCAATCCATTAGCTTATCAACCGTTTAGTACCGATCGTTTTTAAAGGGGTCTGATGTAGTCACGGTTGTCAGTAATTAAATTTGTCGGTGGCACAGATAAAGCATTAGTCAGTGGTTCGGTGCTCCATTCATTCAGAAAGCTGAATGGCGAGGGGGTGTAGCGCAAGGGACGTTCTGCGCGGGCGCACGCTCGCCGGAAACGCATCCGGGACGTGGCGCGCCACAGACCGCCCTCTGCAGGGCCTGATTATGCGCCACCCCAAAAAACCGACTCAAAAATAAGGCGAAATTTAGCTTTTAACAAAACTTTGCGCGCATTTAAGCTTTGAATTTGAGTTTTACGATGCTTGAATTTCCATTACCCCGTGCACCATTGCAAATGATAAAAGTTCGAACCAACGAAAGGACAAAGCGCGTTGTCACCAACTCGTCATGCAGGGCAACGGTTAAAATGATTCAATTTGTACTTTCCCGGAATACGCCAAGTGGATCTAAACACGGCATTTTAGGCCATAATAAGGTATTTCCGTAGCTTTATGGCAGTTCTTCCCGTACGCCACAATACTGGCGAGTACTATCAATTATTGCAGTTAGCGTCACTATAATCTTGAATTACTCTATTAGACACGTACTGTGAAAGCAGCAAAAGTAAACACGCGTACATACACTAGTATAGTAGTACCACGTGCCACAGTAAGCTATTCGAAGAAAGTTACGAGTACAAACTCCTACATACAAATTATCACCTACGCCAAGTTTGGTTGGGCTGCATGGAAAAGTATGTCTTGCTGTCATTAATGTAAGATTATGATTGCGATGATTTATGACTGGTCTGTGGGTAGAGGGAGGTACTTATGATTATGCTAGTTTGTTAGTTACGAAAACTGAGAGCTACTTAGTAGTTTAGACTAATACTAGTGACGCTAAGCTAGCGGAGCTCGGTCATGGATCTTGTATATCTGTCGTAACAACTGATTAAGGGAACCTTTTAAAATTCAATATCTCCACTGTGCTCAACACACCAGACCGCGACTAAACCACCATAATTTTAAGGGAGGTCTACGGTTTTGATATGAGGATGATGATAATTACAATATAAACATTTAGTTTAGGTTTATGTTCTATGTTCAATATATTATGTAGTCGCATATTTTAGGTTTAATAGATAGAACAAAACAATAGCCGGACATACCCAAACTCGTCTATCAATCACACATTCATAGCGTTACTATATATTTACTATCATAATTACACAGAACTGTCTGCGGTAAGAAATACTTCCCCCTAATTTTGTACATCCATTTACTGGTCATTCACAAATTAAACAAGCCTTGACCCATTAATATTTGCCCTCAAATATCGTAGGGGACGGCTCTTTCCCACCCGATAACGCCGGAAGCACGACCGGACACCGGACAAAAGATCCGTTATGTCAATTCCGGACTAGACGTAAAAACTGCAGCCACAAAGGCGATGTGGGGCGCGACAGGATGCTTCAAAATAGTAGCAGTGAGTCAAGGACAAGATAACACTAACTCCATGAAACTATAGCCTAGTTTCGTTCCGAAATACTTTTGTTCTAAATTCATACAACACGCTCGATGTGTATAATAAGCACTCCGTATAGGATTGCTCTATTTTTTCGACAGATCAGTTGATCTGAATCGTATGTGTAAACTCAGAACAAATTAGTTCTAAGTTTACAGTCTCAACTCGGCTTTCTTTATTTATATACTAATATTTTGCGAAGCTTCGGTATTTTTTCGAATACTACGAAGGCTCACCATGATGCCAGTCATGATATTTTCTATTATTAGCAACCGGGCTGCGAGAATGAGTAGTAAAATCGGACACCGAAATGTATTATTTTTCTCAGAAAGATAAAAATATTATCTCTCCAACGCCAACGTAGAAGAAACAATATCCTATAAATCGCGGATGTGGTATATCCCGCTCTTATTACTAACGTTAGCGATAACATGAATGTAGAAAATGATAATACTTTCTTAAACACAGGTCTCCACTACAATAGTTTGATTTTACAAAAGGAGACAGGAACACTTATTTATCACTTTATAGTGACATTAACGTATGGGGTCGGCGAAGTGATCGATCAAACCTGACCCCTGCCTCTGCCAGTAGATGGCATTACTGTGAATGTGGTATAAGCTAAAAGCTACGTTATTTACACGTTTCAAAGGGCTTAATAAGTTTACGTAACGTTTTGTTTGATTTAGGAATACGTTTATTCAGAGGAGCTTGTTTCGACAGTCTCGTCTACATAGCATACTAAAAGGGATTGTTTAGTAATCTAGAAATCTAAAAGTTTTGTAACGTACTTGAGCGTTCTCTCCATGGTGGATGTGCGAAATATCTCCTCCTGGTCGAGCGACAGCACACAGTAAATGTCTCGATGGCATGGAACTCCATGGTTACGGCCTGGCAAATTCTTAGCTTCACCTGAAATAGAACAAAGCTAGGATCAAAACTGGTTTTTAAACTGCTCTAAAAGTTCCAAAATCGATACATATCAAATTGCAACGGAAGGCTTCACTGTGCCTGGTCGACACGCCGGTTTTATTCGGAGTAAAAAACGTTTCGTAAGTAGAGCCTGAATGTCAAGATCGATAAATGCTAAAATCATGCAAGCTGATCTATGACGTAACAGGTTCATTCATAAAGCTAATATCGAGTTCACGGGTGATCAATCTCATAGCACGGTTCGCTAAGCCCGCAAGTCGACTGCAAGACTACACGCGAGCTCCTACACACACGTCACTCTAACTCGGATACATTTACATGCGACATTGCACTAACCCTAACCCACCGTTTCGGGCACTGTGTCGTTATTCCAAACAACAATAGTAGTTTCTTATCGCCAAAATTATTGTTGATGTAAAATATAAATTGCACATGACATCTACACTGGGACCAGGCGAGTACTCTTTTCCCATAGTTAGCATCGTGTACCTAGATTGCGTATTTCGACCTCTGCTTGCGAAGTACTCTCAACCTTGGGTCGTTAAAGTGAACATTGAGACAGCTTTCTAGAGCCCGGTGAAACGTAATGACGTGCTGCAGTGCGCACCGCACCGAGTCGAGTTTTCGCATATTATTTAAATGCGTTTCATGAGTAAAAATAGTAAAACGTAAAATTGTTCCGAATAGACTCCACGAGTAGGTATGATTGTTCATTCATGCGCTGCCAATAAAAGCACAGTCACCCTGATTTACGACGCCACCATTACCCAAAAGCCAAAGAGAGAAAAGTATAAAAATCCATAGTTTTTTTACTGATTTTTGAATTCATGGCGGTGCTCTTTCTGGCGTTTCTTGGTCGTTTGTGGGCACTTAAGGTGTGAGTAGGTAGCAATCGTGCCACTCATCATGCTTGTGAATTAAAGTCATAATGAATCACTGGAAAAGGAAGGACCAATGGCAGTGTCTAAGAAACGTGTTGCGGCCTCGTGGGATATCGCTATATACGGCAAGCCAAGGTGAGGCGACCATCGGACCATAAGTAGCTCCTGTCGCTTATCGGTGGACCTATACAGCCAGCGACCTTTTTAGGTACCTATTATGGGACGGGTAACTGTCTGATCTGCTTTACGAACATCTGCGGACCTAGGTTGCAATGAGATGCTATTTCACACTTTTGGAGTACTGCTTGCGACGCAAAAGTTTATGGGTTTGATCCTGCCGCCGCGGGAAAAATATTTGTATGATCTGTAGATATTCTGCCATTTTCATCGCTGAAATGTCAGACATCTATTTTCTAAGTTTTGCAGAACCATTCAGCATGAGTGTTCAAGACAAGGGATCAATTGAAGCGATCAATTAGACATGGTTTAGCCGGCATGAAAATCTATTTAGGCCTGGTACGTTTCAACATAAATTGATCAATTAAAATGGTTTCCGAGATAGAAAAATTACTCCCACCTTTTTATAGCCTGGTAGTATGGTGCATTGTGAACAGGTATTTAGTAGGTACGGCATGACGAAACTATTCTGCAGACTGAGCGAAGCTTGGAGACACTTTGTTATGGGAAAGTGGAAATGCCAGGAAATACAAATGGGTTGCATTACATAGTAAGTTTGGTACGTGAATCAGATGGTTGGAATGGGACCTAGTTCCGAAATAGTAAAGCTGTAAATGCATAAGCTAGATATCGGATATAAATTTATATGATCTAAAAACTATTTCGAAGTAATATTCGAGTAGGTTGATTGGTGCTTGGTACAAATTGGTTTCCGTGTAAACTGTTTACTATAGATTATTTCAGTAGGTTTGTATTGTAGTCTTATTCGACGACCTCTGTGGCGCGGCGGGCCATGGTCCGCCTGTAGGTTGTGGTTTCGAATTGTCCTACAAATGTGTATACGATCTGCAGAGGTTCCGGGTGTTCTAGCCGTTTTCTATTAAAATATGTATCTTTGTTTATATATTGTACTAGCAGCCCGCCCCGGCTTCGCACGGGTATTAAACAAAAATTTCAGAAATTATACACACTACCGATGGGTTTTACAGTTTTCATACGGATCTTTACTTTTTTTAACAGCATTGGGGTTTTTGACATTTGACTCGACATTCCAAAACTGACACTGGCCGTAGAGAAAAGCAAGCACCGTGCGCTATACAACCTCTTTTTCTATTCTGACGCGCCATAATAGAAAAAGAGGTTGAATATACAGCCCACGGTTCAATTATTGAATTTTTCATGCAGATCCCTAACTTTTTTGAAAATATTATATAGCCTATGTTCATCACGGAAAATTAAGGATTCTAATGGTGAAAGAATTTTTTAACTCGGTTCAGTAGTTTCGGAGCCTATTCAATTCAAACAAACAAACAAACATACAAACAATCAAATCTTTCCTCTTTATAATATTAGTATAGATGATTAACGACAAATTGATGTAATAACCGTGACCAATTAAAATTGAAGCTTACTACATAGGCATACGACTTTAAGTTGGTCATTCACACAATACTAATGTTCTATAAAGATTAACTAAGAAAGTATGAGATTCGATTCGGGGTTCGATCCCCGCCTCGGGTCTTTTTCTGTGTATAAATAAAAAAACATGTAGAAATTAAGTAGTAAATCCATCGAGCATGTTTCCAGTAGAGTTAAAATGTCTGATAATCTGTTCCGAAAACATAAATAACACAGAATAATAAGAAGTCGCGCACCGCCCTCTTTTTTATGATTAGCGGAAATAATATCATTTGATAAAAAGGGGTAAATCCGATTCTGCTATCGATGTTCACACCAAGATCAACTTTCCCAATCTCGTTTAATAAATAATTCTAATAGAATTAGCTATCTGATGATTTTCTGAAAACAGTATTAATATAATATTTCAGATGAATCGCTGTAAACTTCGCCGACAAAATAGTAAAATTATGGATTTTTTCAACGTACTAATGTAAGAATTTTAAAAATTTAACAAATCATATTTTTTTTCAAAATTATAAGTTTATTAAATAAAAATTTAATTTTTATCAGTACTGTTTTAAATGAATGTTTCGATTTGTACTTGTAATTATAATTAATTACGGACTATTGACTTGTAAATTGATGATTAGTAAGGGCCTACCACACAATCCATGTTTTGGTTTACACTGCGTTGGTGTTTTTAATAAATTAATAATAAGATAATATATTTTGACAAGCTGATACGATACCCCATTTGACCTTGTAGCTCGCTTAGAAATACTCAAGTTACCAAAGATTTTCATTTTACTTTTTATTCTTTTGGAGGTAATTCAACATCATAATTCCTTTAACTTAACAAGATCAACTTTCCCAATCTCTTAAGAATTTAAAACGTACGTAAATATAAAACTCGCTCGTACATGTCAGATGAACAATTTAGCCAAGAATTACTGTACAATTAGTTCTTGCATCAGTGGCAACAACTTTTTCATTGATAATTCGTGAAGCCGGATACTGAACGGTTACAGGGCATTCGCAGCGAACATGATATAATGTACATAAGAATCCGTCGCGTGCTCTTGTCTTCTTCCCCGTACTGACTGAACAAACGCTCGCTTTGTAACAATTCATTACGCCCCGTAACGAAGTACCTAACTTTAGATTAAACCTAAGCTCTTCTGCTAGTCAATTTATAAGTATGCGAGCATCAAATTCAGTATTCATACTATTTTCCCCGCATTTTTTTCGTGAATTGACTATTCGACCACCTCACCTGACGTTAAGTGACGATGTAGCCGTAAATGTTTTAACTAACCCACTACCGTCAATGGAGTTTTATGATATGAGATCGGCATTCTTTGTTTTGTAGTCAAAATGCAGATAATTAGCGGAGAGATTAATAATTAATATAATTATTTTCGTATTCGATACACTAAAGAATACATCTGAACTAAACAGGAGCCTCCATCCATTCCTAAGCAACTACATAACTGAAGATTCAAGATACCTGAATGAAGCATAGCATAATAAATTAGCTCATCGAGGTAAATGTGGAGATGTTAGTTTAATTGATAAAAGGTTGTTATGAAAACATTCCTATTCTATGGAAAATTATGAATTGTTGTTTGATAGCTCGTTCAATAACATGGTTATGTATGCTTCACAAGACATATGTAAAACATAAAGTGTTCAATGAAATATCGTGACATGAGACGTAGGTATGTACTTTACTAAACAATAAATACATAATTTAAAGATATAAATAAACAGCATACAAAACCTTACCGAAACAAATATACCTAACTGTTTAATTGAAAACTATATTTTACGTCTAAGATAGAAAAAGCGAGTAAAAATTACAAAAGCTTATGACCGTGTATTAGTTATTTCCTTTAATATGAATTCCTAAATAACAGATTTTTTAGATACTTAACAAGTATATTATACTTTACTTATCCTAATGTACTATCCATGTACTCTAAGCAAGTTTCATTTAAATTTACTTATTGATTATACATCCATTTCATTTATTTTCAATTTCATGTTGGTCTATTTCATTTGGTTTTACCAGGACTAATTTAAGGTGAATTTATCTACGTTCGAATTCTGACAAATATTTGTATGATCTGCAGATGTCAATAGAGGAGACTATTCCTCTCAAGCAAGCGAATAAGGGGGGATTAAGTATATCAGTTATCTAGTACCCAAAACAAGATTTCGCGTTTGGGGCTAGATAATGCTGGCTGTGTGCATTTTTTTTTTGGCCCGATATCAATATTGTTAACCTTTCGTTTTATTTCTTGTAGAACGCAGCATACAAATGTATCGATTGTAACATACTATAACATGAGTTTTGGCCATTTGAAACAATAGGATGACTTTTCACAAATTTATTAATAATTTAAGTAGTAAGTTTTTAAATAAGTAAGTGTACTCGTATCTACGGTCTAAGTCAACAAAGAGACTTCACAAATACTTACGAAACTTTCTCAAACTTAAATTACTCAACGATTACATGCGTGTATTATCATAAATTGAGGCAAGATACGAGTAATTGTTGAGATAGTTAGGGCAGCTAAACAAAGCCTTTCGAAGACCGTTGTGGACTCTCACAAATTCGTCGTAATTGGACTGAGAGAGAAACTCGCAACTGTACATAATTACTGATGCAAAAACAACAGTCATCATCATCAACATGGCAGTACCACACGACACCGAACTGGATCGTGGGAGTGAAACGGGAACCTATGAATAGTGCCATCAGCCACCGAGGAAACCGACGCGAGCGCGGTATTTAGCCACAATAGGGACCATTAAAATATTTCCACACGCTCATGCGTACCGCGATTGTTTCGAAATCGAGAGTACCACTACACCTCTGCGGTGCCTGAGCCGAGCCCAAAGCATGGGAACCTACTTCAGACCACCATACTTTTTACCTATCTAGGCGTTCCATGAGTTTAGAAAGGAGAGCATTCGCGATTCCATCATTAAAGCCATTCCTGCTTGTGAAACCAAGACGGGAAAGCGCCGGTGTCTGAGACTGACGCGATTGTTGGAAAAAGGGAGAGCAGATTCCCGGAGTTACAAACGCAGGGGCTAATTTCTCAATTCCCGGTAAATAACAGCTCATGCAATTATTTAATTCCGAGTACGCCACGGTAGGTCGACTCTGACAGCCCCGCGCACCTCATACCTACGATGAATTTAGTTTTATTTAAGAATTTTTCAAACACGCAAAGATCTCTTTATAAGTATTCACTTCTTTTTATATTCTGCTTCCTTTCGCACTTCCTTATTGTTCTAAATTAAAATTAAGTGGCTTTTGAGTGGTCTGACAGGCCAGGCGGCTTTTTAGGCAAGTACACACTTTAGCAACAGAATTACAAGCCTGTTGCTGTTGCCTTCCTACGTGAATGGTTAATTTCCAGTGGCACAATTAAATGCTCACCCACATAGGACCAACTTGGTGCACGCAGGTGGGTTGACAGTTGCTTTTTAGCAAACTAAAGGACACATTTTGCAACGCGAATGAATACATAATTTATTATTCAAGCAATATCAAACATGAAAGTTAGAATTAATCCAGACAGGATGTTTTAAAACTTTTATCGATCGCATAAAAAGCTATTCATGATAGGAAACGTATTTGAATGAATGCAATGCAAGTAGGTAGACGCAACACAAAACCCATATCTTATCAACGACCATAATAATCGAGCGTTGCGTATCCAAATACCTATAAAGGAAGTGGATTGAATGAAAATAATGTAGGTACTAATACATTCGCGGCGGGGCCACGTGGTAAGATGATAACGGTGGCGATAAACGAGTGTTTTTCATTAACGGATCGACGAGTTTCCATGAATGGGCGGACTGAATGGAAAACGCTAGGTTGCTTCATTCACAGAGCGACGACGCGGCCGGCGGCGCCCCTTGCTGTCAGCCGTGCAAATAATATGGCACGCGAGACTTCGTATAATACTTACATACCTACTGATGATTTATACCCAGCCTACATGTAAGTCGGTAGTTCTACCCACTCGGTAAACTGTATTACCGCAGATAAAAGAAGTTACTTTGTATTACAGTGAAATGATCACGTAATTATTGATTCAATGTTGCCGTTTTGTCTGGGGAAGTATCAGTTTGTTTCTTCCAGTACGAATGGCGGTATTGTCGAATGTGATTCATAATAAATACGATTTCTAATTGAAAAACACTTCTCAGAACGTTTCAATGAATGAAAAAATGTTATTTGCATGTATTCTGAAATATTGTGAATATAATTGCTATTGTACAAGTGTACGAGGAGATGTACCTACGAGATAACCTACTAAACTAACTACTAAATGTATTTAATTTCTAATACTAACTATTCGGCATTTTTCAGTGGCATTGAAATGAGTAGGCATACTTGAATGGATTAAGGATAAAATAATAGCTTAAAAGCAAGTGGGTCTAGCTACTAGGTTATATAATGTTTATTCTGGCATTTTAATTGGTACCGTACGTAGGTACAGGAATGTGTCAATGTCACTCTGCGAGTACGTATCTATCCGACTCATTGCATTAATAGAGAGCACGAAACAGTTGTATTTAATGTAAGAAATCGTACCTAAAGCACAAAACACTATCCTCAAATTTTAACGGTGTTCAGGTTACAGCAGATTTTTTATAAAAGGCGTTTGCGGTTGATGTTTGGCATAATTATTATATTAACTATGGAAATGGATCGACACTGCCTCGTCGCCATAGACCTTCGTACCTAATATACCTCTAAATCTACTAAATCGCAGAGTACTACAATATAATTAAAATTAGCAGTACATACTTCACACAGGATATCTTTCAGTGAGTCGGGTCAGTGAGAGTACACCCCGCGATAACCGATGTACTGTAGTTACTGTATCATATCTGGCGATACAACATAGGTAGGTACTGGGTACCCCACTTCAGCTTATCATTATCACACTTAATTACAAACAAATTAAATGTGAAACAGTGAGGCTCGTTCTTTTATTATTACTAGGCATCGTATTGTATAGGAGGTTTAGGAAGGCCTTGTATGTTGTGCTCTAATCTGACATTAAGGGATTTCCTTTTAGTATCATAGAAAAATAAAATGCTAGACTACCCTCACAGCATCGTCTAGTACCAAGCTAAGCCGAGCTTGTGTTATGGGTACTAGATGACTGATATACTTAATCTATATATAAAAATTGATCCCTATATCTCTACATCATCTGGTCACGGCATCACGCGTGAACAGCTGGGCCGATTTTATTTATTATTTTTTTGTTATGTCAGCAAAAGGTTCCTATGAAAGAAAAAATCGTAAAATATCCACCCAATCAACTTGACCGCGGGTAACGCCGCGAGGCGCAGCTACTACAATATAATATTACCAACATAGATAAGTAATTTATAATATACATAAAAAACCACGAAACAAAATATGTCCCGATCCCCGGCACTCGAACCCGCAACCTTTTACGTCGCAAAAGGACCTTGGCTCAAGAAGTCAAAAAATCGATTTGCTAAGCTAAACCATCTGTCGGTTAAGCCTGTTCCCTTCTGACGGCAAACTATTCAGTCTATACCTAGGTCTTTCTTTTCTGTAGTAAGGGGGCTTTGCAGAAGTGATAATGGTAAAAGGCGTATGCAGCCAGCCACAGGTATGCACGAATCACGACACAAAGCAGCCCAAAGGCACATGCAAATAGTGCGACTGGTCACAGTTTCGACCATTGCAATCTAGTGATTGTTTCTTACGTTAGTAAAGCAAGTTGCACTCCGTCAGGGGACAGGGTGCTACGCGCGGTGCTAATCAGAGCTTTGTTTACACGAGCACAAGACACTGTGTACTTAGGATACCTCGTGACTAGCATGCACATGTTAATGCACCGGTTTTACGAACGTTTTGTTTTAGCGCATAGTACGGTCAACATATGTCTGTCGAAGAAAAATAACACTAATTATCCACTTTTAAAACTCTGGCGAGAAAACAAAGCACTCGTTAAAATGACAGTGTACGCTAAGAGCGCTAAGATTTCTCTATCGTTTACGATAACCATTTATCTAAGGGCTGCACTCACAGGTACCCAATTACTTAGTGAGTCACACTATCCATAAACAAATAATAGGATTCCATTAGAGGCAGCCCTTTTGAGTGGGTTGAGAAAGAACAAAGGCATCTGTGGTTAAGGCGAGGAGGCGACGGAAGTCGCCATAAGAGAGGTCTGAGGTGTCTGCGAGGTTATGGCTCAGGTGAGCCTGACTGATGTATACTTGTGAATTGATGAAACGAACCAGGCACAATGTAGTGAGGATTGTCCTTAAATTACAGCTGAAGCACGCCTACGGGCGATTATGAGATTGAGCGCATCTTTAAGTGCTGTGTGAGACCGAGACAGGGCTTCCTGCTCTCGGTAGTTTGAGGTAATCATTGGCACCTGTATCCTTCTTGGTTATCCCTTGCTTTTCAGTTTGTAGTTCAACATAACATTGTTTGTTTGAATTATATAGGCTCCGAAAGTAAAGGACCTATTTGAAAAATTCTTTCACCATTAGAATCCTTAATTTTTCCTAATGATTATAGGATTTTCAAAAAAATTAGGGATCCGCATGAAATCATAAATTTTTGTTTAATAAAAGTGCGAAGGTCGGACTGCTATTTGATTTTATATTAATAGACATTGACGAAATACATGTGATTGTAGCTGCGCAACGTTCCTTCGTCTTTACATGCAATAGTCACTGCACGGTCGCCGTGCCGAAGGAGCCGGGCGTACCGCAGAGGCTGCGCACTAAATGTGTTAATTCAGATTCAAAAACTACAAGCTCTTGCCAGCAAATAATAAGTGCAACAAGAGCTGTTCATTGCCCCATATTTTATCAATAGCTACCCTGGCGCCGCCGCCGTCGTCATCCTGTTACCAAACTAGTCTAGACATGTATCAAAACGAAAGCTTTCTGGCTGAGTTCATCGTAACAGATAGCGCTGGGCATCGCAGGGGTCGCGGGTCGCGCCCCGGAAGGCGTACTGCGCTCTTATCGCGGACACAGTTTGCTGTATCACAGATTTATGACCAGTGTTGCAGCGAATCAATTGTATTCATAGCTTATAGGCTCCTTTTCAAAACATGGTATTTGGTATTTCAATAAATACTTTATATTTGCCAAAGCGCAGCTGGCAGAAGAAAGATAATACCTATTGCTCAGACTGATGCAATCGTCGATCACTTTCAACAACAACCAAAGTGATATCAAAGGAGTAAAAGGAGCAGTGGGATGTCCTGGCCTTGTAAGAAAGAAGATGATCATCCCGCAGCAAAAAATTCGAATGAAACTGTTAACGAGAAGTTACTGGATGCAAGAGAATGACATTATTATTATGAAATCATCGTAAATCAGTGCCAAAATAGCTTTTTTTTTAATTTTTGGTATCAAACCTAGTCATTAAAAAGTTATCTCTTAATTGTCCTATTTTTTGTATGCACCGGCACAGGTTATGGTTCACACTTATTTTTTTTCCATGTTCTCTTTTGTGTTTTCTATTATTACTTTCCATGTGTTTTGTGCACCTAATAAACTAAATTATCATAAAAACTAATGCTAAAGGAAAGCTCTGTTGGCTTTATTCTCAGAGCGCTGACTTCGAGGTATTGTAGACAGTAAATGTAGACGGGATTCATAATTTCAAAACATTTTACTTTCCGCATTGCATCATATTACCCCACAGCTGTCCCAGAGTGGTTGGGGGCTGACGACTTTGGGTTGCAATTAGCATTTTATTGTTCATCTCTGCCCCCATCAGTCATTGACTATTAACGAATTTTATGAGTAAGGTGTTTAGCCGTTGTAAGCATTAAAGAAAATTCGTTAAAATAAACATACTAAACTTACTATTAATGCACAGAATAGCCATAAAAAATTCGATAAGGTTACAAAATGTATGTTGTTTGTGCAGATCTCACAAACTCTTATTCGAATGAGTTACCAATATTTAGTGTAGCGTCACATTAAGTCCAAGACATGCCAGAATAGTAAGTTGAAACAAAGTTATCCCAGCTCTCATTTCAAATAGGTATGCAGGTTTTATTTTTATAATTATTACAAGGTTCAGAAGCTAAATATATTCCGAAAAAACAGACACACAGGTGATTTGGTTGTCATTATCACAACAAATAGCAGTTGATAACAATAATATATCTAATCTAACAGAAAACAATACATTGTATCACGACAACTCAATATGTATTCATTCATAAAAATGTGAACGAAACGAACTGTCAAAACAGGGCGACGAAAACAAAGAGTTACTACTGGTAATGACTATCAATCACATGAGCTAGGTCACCTGCACACGTAGTCCGTGTAGGCAGGCACACATTTTACTCAATTACCGATATTCATTAACATCTGGCTCTGAAAACCAAGAACTTGGGCACCACCTGTTCACCACAATGACAACAACTAGCTCAAAAGACCCTCTGAGCGTGGCTGTGCCCACATAAGATTTTTTAAACTTTGAGATCGTTATAGATTAAATTCGTCAGATAAATATCGTAGAAATTGAATAACTCACCGATCTTTATTTTCAATCTTTCTTCAACTCGCACTTTACGCGTATCGTCCGCCATGTTAAATCCATAACTGTTTATCTCTTTCATCCGCTGTTATCTCTTTCGGAACGAGCCCGTTTGGCCGGCTTGTCCCGCCACTTCCGGAGTGTCGTAATGTTCTACTTGAGCCTGTATTGCAGTAGGCAGAGCAAAACACTATCTACAAAGTAATATCACTTCATGTAAACACATTTTTTATAGATTCGAGTAAATTTTTGAATAGCACGAAAACGGGTTCATGTTGGCACTGCGCATGTGCTCCAAACATACAATGCACTTCTCTATCAATGAATGGATGCACTTTGTGAAGGAATACACATTAAATTCTCCAATTTAGAATATAAAGTCTCATGTCCACAGCTAGCACTTAAACAATTCACCAAAACAACACTACACTCCACATGGTCATGAAAGAAAATGTTTTGAAAATTAAATTTTCTCAATGAATAAAAATCATGAATGAGCAATTACGTCACGTCATGTCAAGCAAGACGTTGCTCTTAGCGCCTGCGCGCTCGGTTTGCTTTTTCTTGGGCATAGATTGAGTGGCCGTGGCCATAGACAAAAAAGACATTAGCATGGCGTAAGGCATAGACAATTATTGTTACACATTCACTGAGCACATTCATGGCGCGTGGCGTTGACAGCCGGGCGCGCCTCTGGGCCTTAGATTCTATAGGAATATAGATCTGGCATAAACATCTATACGAACTTGTTACGAACAGTTAGTTATAGAAGTGTGATGTATTTCGACAGCAGAGTTACTTACATATCGGCATCTCTTTTTGACTAATGAAGATAATCATGAGTAAAAAAGGACAACAGCAGTTTGATCATGACTGAAAATGGCAACATTGTTTTGGTGACGTCACAAAATACCTCACCCCTCACCCCCTGTGGCCGGTCGCCATGTTTAGTCGCAGTCAACAACAAGTACATCAGTTGTCATCCGGACTTGTTTTTATTCGAAAATGAAGGAAATTTAGAGTTAATAGGCGATAATTATGCTTTTTTATAGTGTGCAAACTTGGAGAATAATGTATTTTATAAGTGTATGTGCAGAGTGTTTGGCTGTCGCATGAAAATCAACAAAAAACATCAAAATATAACGTTGCATGGGAAAGGTACCGAATTCATTCAAAATTTCTTACATTTTCTATTATTTTCAAACATTTTGCTGTTTGTGGGAAAGTTTATAAAGATCCGCTTGCTTTTCTTTATTCATTCAATGTTTTACTATGAATATTATGTGATTTTAGGAGAAAATTATTCGTCATAGTAAATAGAGTTAGGGTTCGGTATTTTCAAAACATCGATTATCGATAACGAATTATTTCATCGACGCAGTACCAATAACACAAAAATAAAAGTAAATCCTTTACAGCAGCGTCAGCAACTTTGAACCAAGCTAACCAAGATTCAAAGGTGTGGTGCCAGGGACAGAATTTTTGGTTGGGGTGGAGTTTACGGGACGCAGGACTTAGAAAATTTTCGACGAATTTTTTTATGTATATATAACATGTATTTTTTTTGGCTACGTAAATAGGGTCACTATGGGTGCAACTTTGGTTCAGGTGATCCACCCCAAAGTTCAATGACCTCGGCGCTAGAGGTCAAAGTATGTCGTTCAGTTTCAAGGCGAAAGACTTAGAAAAATTTCGAAAGATGTTTTTAGGCATATTATAACAAATGTTTTTTCTTGTGGCATCGTTAAGAGGGTCACTAGGGGTGCAACTTTGGTTCAGCGGTTTGACCCCAAAGTTCAATGACCTCGGTGCTAGAGGTCAAAGTGTGTCGTTAAATATGGATGCAGAAACAATATAAAAACTTTACAGAGCATTCCGGGAAGAGTTGATTAGATTCAATTTGAGTGGCGGATCCGACACAGAGTTCCACGTGGTCTTGTGCGTGGAGCCCCTAGAGTGTAGGTATATAATAAGCCGGAGGCGCGAAGGGAGTGCAGCCTCCGCCAGCCGTAACAAGGGACAGGCACAGTGTGCCTGTCCCTTGTTACGCAATGGCGGAGAGGCTGCACTGCACTTCCCGCAGCGCAGGAGCTATCGCGATCGCGATGCAATAAAAAAAAACATGAAGAAATACCCCGACACATAGAATTCCAAAAATACAAAAAGGTCTAACTTTGTATTTGAAACTGATTTATTTAACTTACCTGTATACTCCAGCTTAAACTAACGTTTTTACAATAAAGGTCAGTGACCTTGTGTTCGAAAATGATTGATTTAACTTTCCGGCGTCGACTCCAGCAAAAACCAACGTTTTTACAAAAAAGGTCAGTTTTTGATGGAATGGGCTTGATAGGTCAGTGATTGTCTAAGACTCTTCCACACACGCCATCAAGGTACAAGCTGCAGAAACTGGCAGTCCACACGAAACTTACCTTGGGCCGAGCGCGGCAACCTAAATAATTGTCTTATATGAACATATTAGTATTAGTACTGAATATAGAGGATATTCATTGAATTGAGTGCCAGCCAAAGCTTGGGGAAGTTGTAGTGTTAATATTAACTGAATTGAGCTGTACTGTACGTAGTAAATAGCGTTTTTTATTGAACTTGATGAAATCTATTGTAGTATCCCGTTTTTAGACGATAGGACGGAGGGTAGATATTCGTTCGTCTGAGCTCTGGGCGCGCTGAGGGGCGCGCTCACGCCTTTGCTTCATTCGGTTGTCACTGTCACCGTGGCGGGGTGGCGCGGAGCGCTTACATTGGAGAGACCCACAAACTATATAGGGATACTACATAGAGCGACAGAAAAATATGGCGCTCGAGGCATGACACGGGGTCTTGGGAAGAAACCACGATTGTAGCAGTTATTTTATTGAGTTTTGGTATAGACTCCCTTTAATCTAGGCTAGCTGGTATCGGCGAGCCTAAAAGTAGGTTGATTTTGACCATCGACATCTACTTATTTTTCTATGGTAACTTGACTTCTTTGATATGGCAATATGTGTCTGGTTTGCCACTTTTCTGCCAGTGTCCAGTTCATGGAAATGTCTTAGTCATGGAATGGAGGCAATTTACAATAATAATATGAGCGGTAATTTTGAAAAACACCAATATGATTTTTACCACGCAAACAATAACTATTAAATTGAGAATGAAGAAAATAATAATAACTAAATTAAATTAAATTGCTACTAAGGTGACTACGTAACTAGATAAAGCAGATATTTACAATTTTATCTTATTTACATCAATAAATTTACAGAGTAGAAATGTAATTGGAGGACAAAATATTAGGGAAAGTAAACACTTCATGGACACAGGATGAGGAATATCAGAAGGGAGTAAATCATAAAGAGAATATTGAAGATTGGGACAGTTAAAAAATATGTGATCCACGTTTCCTTCATCTAACCCACATTCACATACTGAAGAATCCCTAATCCTTAGTTTAGCTAAAAAAACAGGTGTACAAGAATGACCAAGTCGTAAGCGGCAGAGAGTGGATATAGATACTTTATTCATCTTTTTAAACTTAAAAAACCAAGGAGCCTTAGGAACAATAGGTTGAAGATCGCCATAATGTTTTCCTGTAATTTTCTGGGATAAGGACCATAGATTCAACCATGACTCTTGGAGATGAACCTTAGGAAGCAAACATAAGTCGTGCGCATAAACAGAATCATGTTCCAACGAACCAATGTTAGAGGAATCCTTGGCAAGGGTATCAGCAGCTTCATTACCCGGAATTCCCGAGTGACCAGGAACCCAAGCAATCACAATATTAATTCCCATGCGACTACATTCAAAGAGGGATTCTTTGATTTTAAGAATAATAGGAAACCGAGACATAGATCGAAATGGATTAGAAATTATGGATTGTAAACAACTTTTTGAATCGGAAAGAATTAAAGAATTATTTAGTTTATGGGACTTTACAAAAAGAATTGCTTCTAGAATGGCGATAGCTTCACCAGTGAAAATAGAAGATAGAGGCGGACATTTGAAACTTAAACAAATTTGAGTAAATGGGATCCATACAGCAGAACCCACAAAACTATCAGAGGATTCTTTGGAAGCATCTGTGTATATCAAATGCCAACCAGAAAAGGAAGAATTTATTCGATCATAAAATATAGTAGAAGCATTAGGAGCATTTTTGATTATGCCAAAATCTAAAATAATGTTAGGTTGTGAAATTAAAGCTTCAAAAGAAGTGAGATATAAAGGGTATGAAGAGAACTGATTAATCGAAAATGAGAAGTTTGAAAATTTTATGAAGCTGCGTAGAAGGCAAGGGAATTTGTCGGAAGGGAGATTACTATACAGACTCTGCAGATGACTCAATTTAGCAAAAAGTTGATGATTAGAATGTTGACTTATTCTGAAGAAGAATCTATCAGATAAAAACTGTCTACGAATATTTAAAGGAGGATCCACACATTCAACTTGCATTGCGTTGATAGGAGATGATTTCATGGCGCCAAGAATAATGCGAAGGCATTTTGACTGAATTTTATTTAATTTATCCAAAGCAGATTTATTGAAGAGATTCATTAGGAAAGCACCATAATCAAAATGACTTCGGATAATAGCATTGTACAGAAGTTTTTGAGAATAAGGGTGGGATCCCCACCAGACACCCGAAAGAGATCGAAGAATGTTAGCATTCTTTTCGCACTTCTGAACTATACTATCAATATGAGCTAAACCATTCATACGTGAATCTAACGTAATGCCAAGAAACTTGGCCTTATCTGATTGTGGGATGGATTCATTATCTACATGTAAAAGAACATTAGGAATAGAACGTTTTTTAGTAAAGACCACACAAGAACATTTGGAGGCCGATAAAGATAAACCATGAATACAAAGCCAGTCGTTTAGATAAGATAAAGCAGAGTTAAGTCTTCCCACTGATTGTTCAATAGAGTCATTTTTAACATATAAAGTTAGGTCATCCGCATATTGAAGAACTTCACAAAAGGACTCAACAGATTTGTCTAGATCATGAGTGTAAATGCTGTAAAGAAGAGGACTTAAAACTGAACCTTGGGGTAGACCCTTCCAAACAGTTTTCGGAGGTAAATAGCCATTAGACGATTTTACGACCACAGATCTTTCCATCAATAGACAGCTTATGAACCGAGTTAATCTCTCAGGAACGTGAAGTCTAGATAGTTTACGAATAAGGACTGAAAGTAATACATTGTCGTAAGCTGCTGCAATATCAAGGAACACAGCTATCAGGAACTGCTTTTCTTTATAAGATGAGTAAATATCTGACACGAGAATGCTCAGACTATCGGAAGTACTAACACCCTTTCTAAACCCAAATTGAGTTTTCGAAAGGATGCAGTTGTTCTCAACGAACCATTCTAATCGGTGCTTTATCAATCGTTCCATCACCTTACAAAGAACAGAAGATAAAGCAATGGGTCTTCGGCTATTAGGATCCGATGGATTTTTCCCAGGTTTTAAAATGGGGATAATAATTTGAGTTTTCCATTGATCAGGGAGAAAACCATATTCAAAAAAGGAATTTATTAATGAGAGGTATATAGTTTTGCAAGAATCAGGGGATTTGGTCAAAAATGAATAGGGGATATTGTCGATTCCAGGCGAAGAGTCTGTCAGTCCGTCTAATACTATATTAAGTTCATTAGGAGAAAACGGTTGATCTAACCAGCTATGTGACGGAATATAGGTAGGAAGAGGAGGAATTGAATCCAAGGAGGGAACAGAAGGAGGGGCAAGCTTGTCCGAGAAGGACTCTACCCAAGAATAAGGATCATTTGATGAAGGATTGTCAATATTGCAAGCTCCTCTGAATCTTCTTATCTGTTTCCAGATAATAGATGCAGGAGTTTTAGGTGATAAAGATTCACAAAATCCTATCCAACCATTTTTTTTCTTTTTTTTAATGGTTCTTTTGAATTTAGCCGAGAGTTTTTTATATTCAAGAAAGTTTTCTTGACACATCCTGGAAGAATAAGCAAGTTCAGCTGATTTACGATTAGAAGCGGCAGCAGAGCATTCAGCATCCCACCAAGGAGTAGAAATTCTAAAATGTTTGTTGGGTTTCTTTACAGGAATGAGTGAATCAGCACATGAGATAATAATATCAATAAAAACCGAATATGCTTGTAAAGGACAACTATCAATAAGAGAAAAAGGAAAAGAAGCTAATTTAAGATCAAGAGAGCTAGAATATATTGACCAGTCTACGTCAGAAAGCCTATATTTTAGAGAAGGGGACGGATTACAATAAGGGGAACTTTTATTTGAGAGAGAGATGACTATTGGAAAATGATCACTACCATAATGTTAATGGGAGTATTTTCCAGGTCGTGTAAGGAGAAAGAGAAGGGGAGCATAGAGAAAGATCAACAGCACTTTTTGGATTTTGAGAAGGATATACTCTTCTAGTTGGAGAACCATCATTGAGAATACAAAGATTATAATCATCAAATCCTTCAAGAAGGGAGAGGCCAAAAGCATCACAGGAGTGATGACCCCACAACGTATGGTGTGCATTAAAATCACCTAAAAGTATTAAAGGGGGAGGGATAGAAGAGAAAAGAAGATATAAATCAGCTATTAGAGAAGAACTGGGTCGAGGAATATATACAGAAATAAAAGAGATGTCCAAGCACTTGACACCAACAGCGTTGATGTCAGGAGGGAGAGAGGGGAGAGAAATACGAGAAAAGGATAGTGAGCGCCTCACCAATAAGGCGCATCCAGCGTGCCCGTCAGACCTGTCATCTCGAAGACAGGAATAGCCTGATACTCGAAAATGAGAATCAGGCTTTAACCATGTTTCCGAGACAGCAATGACTGACGGGCAAAATTTATTTATAAGGTGAAGAAGATCAGGATGTTTAGCACGGATGCTCTGACAGTTCCACTGAAGAACGGTCACGGGGTCCATGTTGACCAGAAATAGAAACTAATTGAGACAATTTTGCGGCAACGTTGGACGGTATATTTTGAGGGTTCGAAATAATCATATTTATTAATAATGTAAGGAGAGAGTCTAGTATACTCTCACTTTGAGGAAGAGCTTTATTGGAATTAAGACCACATCCGTTTGGAAGAGAGGAGCGGGGGTTGGAAACTATTTCTCTATGAGAAACTGTATTGTAGGATTTGCCAAGAGGAGCTCGGATACGGGAAGGGGAAATTACAGTCTTGAAATTAGACTTTTGACTCCTAGGGATAGAGGAATTTATATGATTTGATGTTACATTCTGAGAAAGGGAGGGAGAAAACAGATCTTGAGAGGGAGAGACCAGGTCCTGGGAGGGAGAGAACAACTTCTGGGCAATTTCCGAAAAAGGACGCGAAACCCTTGGAAATTGAGAAGCTGCTTCCTCATATGAGACAGCATTGGCAGACATCACAGATTTAATTGATTTTTGTCGTACTAGTTCGGGGCAATTTTTACTTGTGGCGAAATGTTTTCCTGTACAATGTAAACAAGAGGCCTCAGACTCAGAAACATCACAACTATCGCCTGAATGTTCCTGACCACAACGATAACAACGAGGTTTTGATCTGCATTGAATTTTTGTGTGTCCAAAGCGGCAACAGGAGTTGCATTGGATGGTGGGGAACTGATAAATTTCTACAGGAATTGCATTATAAAATAAAAATACCCTAGTTGGAAGAATTTGTCCTTGAAAAGTTACAACAACAGATTGAGTCGGAATCCAAGTTACCTTGCCTTCGTCTATAGTCTTTCTATTTAGTCTTCGTGCTTTAAGAATTTTTGCACCTACAGGGTTCGAAGCTGCCTCCGCAAATTCCTCCATTGATAGATCAGTAGGAACGTTCCTAATGAGACCCATACGTGTGACATTGTATGTTGGAATTACAGCCTGTAATTTGTTGGTTGAAAGAACCGGGGAGGATACAAAAGAATTAGCATCTTTGGCTGATGAAAACTCCACGCTAATTTTATTTCGGCCTACTTGTTTAACCCCACCAGAGACGATATTTTCAAATTTGTTTTTATATAAAAATTGCCCAAACTTTATTGTCCTCAATGAAGCACCCGAGGATTGGTCTGGGTCGATTCTCGAAACGTGAATCACATAAGGACCCTTATCAGAAGGTGAATATGATTGGATTGCCCCAATCACAATAGACGGATCAGTGTAGACAGTTTGCATAGACGGAACAGACAGGTCAGGTGACGCAACTTTTTTATTTGGCGTGTGTGCAAACTGTTGATTTTGATTTGTGTCAAAAATTTTCCTTTTTGCCGAATGACATTCAGTAATAGGAGGAGGAACAGGATCAGGAGGAACTGGTGCCGGCTCAGGAGCCGACACCAAATTTTCCACATCCATTTTTGTGTTGGAGATGCCAATCACTAAATATTTTAGTGACGCCCTCCCAAAGACAGATATGAAGTAGATAAAATTGCAAAAAACTACGTTATCTACTTACCAATACCTTAGAAGGATAAAAAGGCGCACATCAAAATCAATTGGTGAATTCTGAGAGAAATAAATTTGAATTTTCCCACACAAAATTCTCCAAACACAACTAGTCGTTTCCGATGACGGGCTGACCTTTTTCTATGGTAGGTAATACAAGATTGAAGATTGTTATTCTGCTGTCAGGTTGCTTGCTAATGTTAATGTCAGAAAGTCATCATGACAGACAGACCTCAGACGAAGGAAGGAAGGAAGGAAGGAATATATACTGTCAGCCCGTCATCGGAAACGACTAGTTGTGTTTGGAGAATTTTGTGTGGGAAAATTCAAATTTCTTTCTCTCAGAATTCACCAATTGATTTTGATGTGCGCCTTTTTATCCTTCTAAGGTATTGGTAAGTAGATAACGTAGTTTTTTGCAATTTTATCTACTTCATATCTGTCTTTGGGAGGGCGTCACTAAAATATTTAGTGATTGGCATCTCCAACACAAAAATGGATGTGGAAAATTTGGTGTCGGCTCCTGAGCCGGCACCAGTTCCTCCTGATCCTGTTCCTCCTCCTATTACTGAATGTCATTCGACAAAAAGGAAAATTTTTGACACAAATCAAAATCAACAGTTTGCACACACGCCAAATAAAAAAGTTGCGTCACCTGACCTGTCTGTTCCGTCTATGCAAACTGTCTACACTGATCCGTCTATTGTGATTGGGGCAATCCAATCATATTCATCTTCTGATAAGGGTCCTTATGTGATTCACGTTTCGAGAATTGACCCAGACCAATCCTCGGGTGCTTCATTAAGGACAATCAAGTTTGGGCAATTTTTATATAAAAATAAATTTGAAAATATCGTCTCTGGTGGGGTTAAACAAGTAGGCCGAAATAAAATTAGCGTGGAGTTTTCATCAGCCAAAGATGCTAATTCTTTTGTATCCTCCCCGGTTCTTTCAACCAACAAATTACAGGCTGTAATTCCAACATACAATGTCACACGTATGGGTCTCATTAGGAACGTTCCTACTGATCTATCAATGGAGGAATTTGCGGAGGCAGCTACGAACCCTGTAGGTGCAAAAATTCTAAAAGCACGAAGACTAAACAGAAAGACTATAGACGAAGGCAAGGTAACTTGGATTCCGACTCAAACTGTTGTTGTAACTTTTCAAGGACAAATTCTTCCAACTAGGATATTTTTATTTTATAATTCAATTCCTGTAGAAATTTATCAGTTCCCCACCATCCAATGCAACTCCTGTTGCCGCTTTGGACACACAAAAATTCAATGCAGATCAAAACCTCGTTGTTATCGTTGTGGTCAGGAACATTCAGGCGATAGTTGTGATGTTTCTGAGTCTGAGGCCTCTTGTTTACATTGTTCAGGAAAACATTTCGCCACAAGTAAAAATTGCCCCGAACTAGTACGACAAAAATCAATTAAATCTGTGATGTCTGCCAATGCTGTCTCATATGAGGAAGCAGCTTCTCAATTTCCAAGGGTTTCGCGTCCTTTTTCGGAAATTGCCCAGAAGTTGTTCTCTCCCTCCCAGGACCTGGTCTCTCCCTCTCAAGATCTGTTCTCTCCCTCCCTTTCTCAGAATGTATCATCAAACCATATAAATTCCTCTATTCCTAGGAGTCAAAAGTCTAATTTCAAGACTGTAATTTCCCCTTCCCGTATCCGAGCTCCTCTTGGCAAATCCTACAATACAGTTTCTCATAGAGAAATAGTTTCCAACCCCCGCTCCTCTCTTCCAAACGGATGTGGTCTTAATTCCAATAAAGCTCTTCCTCAAAGTGAGAGTATACTAGACTCTCTCCTAACATTATTAATAAATATGATTATTTCGAATCCTCAAAATATACCGTCCAACGTTGCCGCAAAATTGTCTCAATTAGTTTCTATTTCTGGTCAACATGGACCACGTGACCGTTCTTCAGTGGAACTGTCAGAGCATTCGTGCTAAACTTCCTGAACTTCTTCACCTTATAAATAAATTTTGCCCGTCAGTCATTGCTGTCTCGGAAACATGGTTAAAGCCTGATTCTCATTTTCGAGTATCAGGCTATTCCTGTCTTCGAGATGACAGGTCTGACGGGCACGCTGGATGCGCCTTATTGGTGAGGCGCTCACTATCCTTTTCTCGTATTTCTCTCCCCTCGCTCCCTCCTGACATCAACGCTGTTGGTGTCAAGTGCTTGGACATCTCTTTTATTTCTGTATATATTCCTCGACCCAGTTCTTCTCTTATAGCTGATTTATATCTTCTTTTCTCTTCTATCCCTCCCCCTTTAATACTTTTAGGTGATTTTAATGCACACCATACGTTGTGGGGTCATCACTCCTGTGATGCTTTTGGCCTCTCCCTTCTTGAAGGATTTGATGATTATAATCTTTGTATTCTCAATGATGGTTCTCCAACTAGAAGAGTATATCCTTCTCAAAATCCAAAAAGTGCTGTTGATCTTTCTCTATGCTCCCCTTCTCTTTCTCCTTACATGACCTGGAAAATACTCCCATTAACATATGGTAGTGATCATTTTCCAATAGTCATCTCTCTCTCAAATAAAAGTTCCCCTTATTGTAATCCGTCCCCTTCTCTAAAATATAGGCTTTCTGACGTAGACTGGTCAGTATATTCTAGCTCTCTTGATCTTAAATTAGCTTCTTTTCCTTTTTCTCTTATTGATAGTTGTCCTTTACAAGCATATTCGGTTTTTATTGATATTATTATCTCATGTGCTGATTCACTCATTCCTGTAAAGAAACCCAACAAAAATTTTAGAATTTCTACTCCTTGGTGGGATGCTGAATGCTCTGCTGCCGCTTCTAATCGTAAATCAGCTGAACTTGCTTATTCTTCCAGGATGTGTCAAGAAAACTTTCTTGAATATAAAAAACTCTCGGCTAAATTTAAAAGAACCATTAAAAAAAAGAAAAAAAATGGTTGGATAGGATTTTGCGAATCTTTATCACCTAAAACTCCTGCATCTATTATCTGGAAACAGATAAGAAGATTCAGAGGAGCTTGCAATATTGACAATCCTTCATCAAATGATCCTTATTCTTGGGTAGAGTCCTTCTCGGACAAGCTTGCCCCTCCTTCTGTTCCCTCCTTGGATTCAATTCCTCCTCTTCCTTCCTATATTCCGTCACATAGCTGGTTAGATCAACCGTTTTCTCCTAATGAACTTAATATAGCATTAGACGGACTGACAGACTCTTCGCCTGGAATCGACAATATCCCCTATTCATTTTTGACCAAATCCCCTGATTCTTGTAAAACTATATACCTCTCATTAATAAATTCCTTTTTTGAATATGGTTTTCTCCCTGATCAATGGAAAACTCAAATTATTATCCCCATTTTAAAACCTGGGAAAAATCCATCGGATCCTAATAGCCGAAGACCCATTGCTTTATCTTCTGTTCTTTGTAAGGTGATGGAACGATTGATAAAGCACCGATTAGAATGGTTCGTTGAGAACAACTGCATCCTATCAAAAACTCAATTTGGGTTTAGAAAGGGTGTTAGTACTTCCGATAGTCTGAGCATTCTCGTGTCAGATATTTACTCATCTTATAAAGAAAAGCAGTTCCTGATAGCTGTGTTCCTTGATATTGCAGCAGCTTACGACAATGTATTACTTTCAGTCCTTATTCGTAAACTGTCTAGACTTCACGTTCCTGAGAGATTAACTCGGTTCATAAGCTGTCTATTGATGGAAAGATCTGTGGTCGTAAAATCGTCTAATGGCTATTTACCTCCGAAAACTGTTTGGAAGGGTCTACCCCAAGGTTCAGTTTTAAGTCCTCTTCTTTACAGCATTTACACTCATGATCTAGACAAATCTGTTGAGTCCTTTTGTGAAGTTCTTCAATATGCGGATGACCTAACTTTATATGTTAAAAATGATTCTATTGAACAATCAGTGGGAAGACTTAACTCTGCTTTATCTTATCTAAACGACTGGCTTTGTATTCATGGTTTATCTTTATCGGCCTCCAAATGTTCTTGTGTGGTCTTTACTAAAAAACGTTCTATTCCTAATGTTCTTTTACATGTAGATAATGAATCCATCCCACAAACAGATAAGGCCAAGTTTCTTGGCATTACGTTAGATTCACGAATGAATGGTTTAGCTCATATTGATAGTATAGTTCAGAAGTGCGAAAAGAATGCTAACATTCTTCGATCTCTTTCGGGTGTCTGGTGGGGATCCCACCCTTATTCTCAAAAACTTCTGTACAACGCTATTATCCGAAGTCACTTTGATTATGGTGCTTTCCTAATGAATCTCTTCAATAAATCTGCTTTGGATAAATTAAATAAAATTCAGTCAAAATGCCTTCGCATTATTCTTGGCGCCATGAAATCATCTCCTATCAACGCAATGCAAGTTGAATGTGTGGATCCTCCTTTAAATATTCGTAGACAGTTTTTATCTGATAGATTCTTCTTCAGAATAAGTCAACATTCTAATCATCAACTTTTTGCTAAATTGAGTCATCTGCAGAGTCTGTATAGTAATCTCCCTTCCGACAAGTTCCCTTGCCTTCTACGTAGCTTCATAAAATTTTCAAACTTCTCATTTTCGATTAATCAGTTCTCATCATACCCTTTATATCTCACTTCTTTTGAAGCTTTAGTTTCACAACCTAACATTATTTTAGATTTTGGCATAATCAAAAATGCTCCTAATGCTTCTACTATATTTTATGAACGAATAAACTCTTCCTTTTCTGGTTGGCATTTGATATACACAGATGCTTCCAAAGAATCCTCTGATAGTTTTGTGGGTTCTGCTGTATGGATCCCATTTACACAAATTTGTTTATGTTTCAAATGTCCGCCTCTATCTTCTATTTTCACTGGTGAAGCTATCGCCATTCTAGAAGCAATTCTTTTTGTAAAGTCCCATAAACTAAATAATTCTTTAATTCTTTCCGATTCAAAAAGTTGTTTACAATCCATAATTTCTAATCCATTTCGATGTATGTCTCGGTTTCCTATTATTCTTAAGATCAAAGAATCCCTCTTTGAATGTAGTCGCATGGGAATTAATATTGTGATTGCTTGGGTTCCTGGTCACTCGGGAATTCCGGGTAATGAAGCTGCTGATACCCTTGCCAAGGATTCCTCTAACATTGGTTCGTTGGAACATGATTCTGTTTATGCGCACGACTTATGTTTGCTTCCTAAGGTTCATCTCCAAGAGTCATGGTCGAATCTATGGTCCTTATCCCAGAAAATTACAGGAAAACATTATGGCGATCTTCAACCCATTGTTCCTAAGGCTCCTTGGTTTTTTAAGTTTAAAAAGATGAATAAAGTATCTATATCCACTCTCTGCCGCTTACGACTTGGTCATTCTTGTACACCTGTTTTTTTTGGCTAAACTAAGGATTAGGGATTCTTCAGTATGTGAATGTGGGTTAGATGAAGGAAACGTGGATCACATATTTTTTAACTGTCCCAATCTTCAATATTCTCTTTATGATTCACTCCCTTCTGATACGAGATCTTCTCGTATTCCTCATCCTGTGTCCATGAAGTGTTTACTTTCCCTAATATTTTGTCCTCCAATTACATTTCTACTCTGTAAATTTATTGATGTAAATAAGATAAAATTGTAAATATCTGCTTTATCTAGTTACCTACGTAGTCACCTTAGTAGCAATTTAATTTAATTTAGTTATTATTATTCTCTTCATTCTCAATTTAATAGTTATTGTTAGCGTGGTAAAAATCAAATTGGTGTTTTTCAAAAATTACCGCTCATATTATTATTGTAAATTGCCTCCATTCCATGACTATGACATTTCCATGAACTGGACACTGGCAGAAAAGTGGCAAACCAGACACATATTGCCATATCAAAGAAGTCAAGTCAAGGAAGGAATATAATAATATAATAATCAATTCAATGTATGGATGGATAAATGAATGAAGAACTTTTTGATTCCCTCCTCAATTGGAGTAGATATTTATTGAGTATTGAGTAATTTATTTGTGGAATCTTCTTTACCTTTTACGCATGTGCGCTAAGGAATTCGGTTGTTTTCAAAAACTAAAACAAACATTAAATTCCTGAATATTTACGTAGGTAGGTCACCCACAATGTTTTTAAGTATTTTGAAACAAAAACTAACTCCTCAGAACGAAATTTTCCATCGGTTCATCTAACTATCATGGAATCCTTCTGTGTACAAAAGGAAATGAATCAAAATTAGGATAGGTCTCAAAATAATAAGAAATCATGTAGGTACCTACATCTGAGCCATGTGTGGGTACAGCTGATTCTTTTTTAAAAATCGGTTAAAAACAGGGAGCAATACCAGCTCTGGTAAACGCACCCGATTCAGGGTTTTACAGTCCACATTCGCGAGAGTAAAATCCCATATTGTTTAAATTTATTTCTTTAGTTATATCATCGTAATGCGGAACCCTGATAAACTAGTTAGTTGTTGTAGTTATTAGAGTAGGTACATACAGGTTGGTAGTGAGTTATATTATAATAGCTCGAAGATTATTTGAAGATTTCAATGTTTTCTGTTTAGTAAAGTGTTTTATTTCATTAAAGAACAATGGCAGAATTTGGTCTGGACTTTTTTTTGCGTCCATGGATCTGATGTATATGAATCAAATTTAATAAATTTTCTACGATTTTTCAATTATTCACTCCTTCTCGTAAAGGCCGGAGTTATTTTATGATATTTAAAAGCTTAGCAAATGATATTCGAATTAGGTACATTCGAAATGTTACCATTTTATTAGTGGTGCGGGTACAATTATTGAATGCAATGTATCATTTGTCTTTGATAGTGTCATGTTGTCAGCGGTTGTCTGTCAAGACGCCATAGAATCTAGAACGTAGTGGTTTTATTCTCTTTGACAGAATCCTTCCGAGACTTCGGCGTTTTTCATCTCTGCTGTGTTTTGTGTTTATATTTTGGTTTTCTATTTATTTTTACCCGAATTACGGAAGCCACAGGCGACGTATGTAACACCCGAACTGGACTGTTTATGGACTGATTGATACTGCCCTGTGTCTGGCTAGTGCGTGCCCTTAGGACTCCGATATTGTTGTTTTGGGTGTTCTGGGCATTTTCTATGTAAAATAAAAAAATATCTATTAATGTAGGTATACCTATATATATTGTTTTAAGTAGGTACCTATATAAGTTATCTAGTAGGAACTCATAACATAACACAACCTTTGCTTAGCTTCGGGCTAGATGATGCTGTGTGGATTGTCCAACATTATTTATTAAAACCCTCAGTTTCTTTGTGTTTACGGGCCAAGTAGGTACATTTTTTTAATACACGCCCAGCTTTCGTAAACAAGAAGTTTAGAATTTGTTTTGCTCATTTTGTTTATCATTTCTCATTTCGAATATATAAGGTGGCGTGGTCTAATTGATAAGACCAAACCCAAGACCAAACCACATTATCCATTTCTTTATGATTTGATTTCAATCTGCGATGTTTTATAGACAAATATTGTTTGACGTTCATTCATAACCAAAAAATTAAAACACTGAAATCTTTTTTTTCCGGCTTTCCCCAAAGAAAATAGTCTCATTTATAGATTCTGGAGCTAACGCCAAATCTTTTAACATTTTTTTCATTACGGGACGCTTCAATTTGATCCCAGACAATTCTTAGTATGGAGACCTGCCATTGTTCTTTGCAAAGTACTTATATTGTCATAGTGACAAAGAAGTCAAGAAAAGTCACAGTGTTCATTGAAAAATAATATTTTGATTTATTTTTCATTAGGCAGGTATTTATTTGTAACACTCACACTCTGGATTTTTAATAATTAAAACAAAGTATTGCGTTCGAACTTCGGATTCAGCTGCCGCTAATTATAATTATAGTATATATAGTAATATTATAATGAGTAAAATTTGCATATTGGACGAAGATTGTCGATAGGTACTTGAATGTATAAAAAAAAACAGCCAGAAGGCCTATTTTGATTCTCCAAACTAGTCTTTCTAATACATTGAATAAGTGTACCAATATGCACAAAAAAAATAAACGAGAGATGGAGAAATTTATTAGGCCTTCAAGGACAAATAAAATTTAATAATTTGATTTTTAAAACCTCACCTTTTAAACTACTCTACTTATGTACCTATTACTTATTATGAGGCTTTGAATACTAAAATTTTGTAATTTTTTTTATTTTCAGCTTAAAATGAATGATAGTTATACACATACCGATAGTAAACTTGTATACATCACAGAAAGTATACCAGGACCAAAGGAAAATTCAGTAGAGTATGAAAAATTACTTGAAAATTACAATTCACAGTATACTGGCTGTGATTGCAAGGAGTCTTGCCAATTTCCAGTATGTAAATGTGTACAACAATCCCATGGTACTAACTATGAACATTTAAACAGCCATGTACAAGATTTGTTTGTGTTAAGTCCAGAAATCGATGACAGAACATATCCTATTTTTGAATGTACAGACAGATGCCCTTGTAGCCTATCATGCGGAAACAGGGTTGTCCAAAAAGGGCCCATAGAAGGATTAACAGTGCGGCCTTGTATACAGAAAGGTTTTGGCCTCTTTACCACACACCCAATTCCTAAGAGGACTTTTATATGTGAATATGCAGGAGAAATTTTAACTAAACCACAAGCACTGAAAAGAACGAAGGACAATGAGGAAAATAACTTCAATAATTACATATTCTGTTTGAACGAACACACAAGTGCAGTAACTAGACAAACTTTTGTAGATCCAAGTGAATTTGGGAATATTGGACGATATATTAATCATAGCTGTGATCCGAACTCATGTACTGTACCAGTAAGATGTGATAACCTGATTCCTAAACTAGCAATATTTGCTTGTAAAGACATAAAAGCAGATGAGGAAATAACGTTTTCATATGGCAGATCTAGTAATCTAAAAAATAATGACCTAACTGCAAAGAAATGCTACTGCAATACTGAGAAATGCCAGGTCTACCTACCCTATAACGATTTTGAATCATAAAGTCACAGAGTACTTTTACTACATTGCATAAAGTCACAAATCGAGACTGACAAAGCAAGTACAAAATTATTTATTCAATTTAAAAATAAAAAAAATGTTAGAGAATCACTTATTTTTACCCAAATCCCTATAGTTCGACAATTGAAAAACTTTTTGTTTTCTAGAAAAAATCAAACAGATTACCCGTCTGTCTTCGAGATTCCACTATCTCTGGACGCAAACAAACAACAAGGAAGCATGGAACTATTCTATGTAATTAGGAGAGACTATTTTACTCTACTATCGCAATGCATCGCCTCGCTATCTGTTGGATTTTAACGGAACTACAATACTGGAGCTCCCGTCTCATAATCCGCAAGGTGCCATCCTGCTACTGAAACTGGTATGATTCTCACAATATCTCAGCTAGTCGCTAATAGATGGCGCTCAACGTAACGTATTTCCACAGTGTACATATGTACTGTGGTATTTCTTTTGAGTATGGGTATATTAGAATCCATTAAGGCCCTACTCTGACCCAAAGTAGACCCCTATTTATCGTATTATAACGTTGAACAAAGGAAATTAAAAAATTTCATTGGGCAGTTGTGTTAAGAAGATAGCTTTTTTATGAAAGCGCTAATTTAGGTCAGGCTAACGCTTTATGTAAAGTACACATTTAGACATAGTATACATTTTATAAAAAATAAATTTGTAATTTTTTTTAACTAGCGTGATGATGAGTACCTATCTTCTAAAATTTGCAAAGTGGTGTGATTATTTTCTATGCCTATTAACGCAGTAATGTAGTATCATAAATTTCATTGCACCATATTTATAAAAAATGGAACTTTGTCAAAATTACCATAACTAAACCTCAAGAACATTAACTGGTGTTTAACGCATTTATTTACATTGTTATGGACGTTTTATTTTAAGAGGTGTGATCGTGTAAGAAGTAAATCTTTACCTGGTACGTTATTCAAAATCAATAAAAGGTCGATATGAGGGAAAACCGAACGATAGGATCTCCTCTATAGGAGATACAGAAAAACTGTTATTTAATACCTTGATGTAGGTCTTTCCCACCTTAAATTATTTTATTTATTTATTTAAGGTAGAAAACAAACAGCTTACAAAAACTTAAATAACTTGAAACAATGGTACAAAAGCCTGAAAGTTTTAATTTATAGAACATGAACATTCCTTAAACCAGTATTGTTGATTGAAATCTGGTAACTAAGTTTAATTTTGTGGTTTTTAATGGTGGAGTTCGACAATGAAAAATACTAGCGAAAAGTAGTTTGCTAAATCATTTCCTATTAGCTTCTGAACGTCTATATAATCTAATAGTAATTAGATTATTTGAATTTTCAAATCGATAAATTAATACTCTTTTATAAATTTGCTGTTGCTATATACGATTAAGTAAATTAAGATCTGCATACCATACTCTAATTGTTTTGCACACCAATGTATATTGGTCAAACATGTTAAATCAAAAATCACTAAATGACTTTTAATTTACTTTTAACGTCACGCCTTCTTTAGCTCGGCCTGGAAAAATATCGTTATCGGTGACGTTTCTTTATAGTCAGCGCCGAAATCCGTAAAACTCTCACCCATCTCAACTGTTGACGGAATCCTATTGATCGGTCTTTATAAGCACTAATTATCGTGCTCCTCAATTCGGTAATCCCCCATAATCTACTTACAGGTAGATTAACGCGCATTAACGCGCATAAATAAGGAAACAGATACTTCAATGTTCAAATCAACATACTAAAAACTAGGTGCTTTGCTTACCCAAAGTTCTAAGAAAACACAGTAAACTTGCTCTCGCGGGACCCTCACTCACGATAATACAAGTAGGTAGCGTAGGTACATAAGTAAGTGAGCCTGACCGGCGAAGTGACGAGTTTCGCGCAGTCGGACGTCGGGCGCACACGCAGCCGAACCCCTCCCGTAGAATCATAATCCTAGTGCTAAAGAGTCCCGGAACGTGCCAGAGCGTCTGTAAATTGGTGCAATCATCTAGTTGAGCATAAACAAACCGGTGAGTTGGTTTGCCTTTATGTAACGAAACCCTGCCGGCTCAAGCATTCAATCAATGTTGTTCCTGCCTTAACTGATTGTGATACGTAGATTGTATACGAGGTTGCTTGTTTTGATAGCTGATTGCTTCCATTGATTTCATTGTTGCCAGGGTTGGGTAAGTCGTAAGTTGAGTAATGCTGTTTTTATCGTGTTTAGATGCATATTACTCACTCGGTGGGTAAAGGGTACTAAGCTCATATCCACCATTCTTCGTCAATATCTACCTACCTAAACAATTGTAAATTTACCACTTTGATTGTACCACTACGATCT
>OZ007522.1:4945372-4992235 GCA_963931895.1 Eupithecia pulchellata
GAAATATACAGCACCAAAAATGAGTGGTATTCGTTAGAAATTAATGAGGACAATAAAGAAATACCATTTGGTATTACTTTTTGGTATTACAAAGGAATAGATAAAAAAAATCCGCTACTATTTTATATATGACCCTATAGTAGGTATATGAGTCTTAGGTAGGTATCTAACTCTATGTAGGTTTACGCTCTAGGGTGTTCGTTTAGGGTTACGGTTGAAATGAAATGAAATGAAATGAAATGAAATGAAATGAAATGAAATATTATTTATTTGCTTAAATATAGGTTAACAGTAGGTCTTAAAATAAGTAAGTATCACTATATTTGACTTAATAGTCGTGCAAATATTTGATATTAACTTAGACATTTATTTATAGCAATTTTCAGTACTCTTATATTTAATTAAAATATTATAGTCAAATTATTATTATGTATACAATATGTCAAAATTTAAATTGAAAATATTCATCAATCGTATAAAAACAATTTTGACAGAGCCAATTATATATTTTACGATTAAATTCGTTATTTGTCAAATTTCTCATGTCATATGGAAGTTTATTATATAGTCGTATGGCCATTGCGTAGCAGTTCCTTTTACATAATTCTAGTCTCAACTGGGGCACTTTAAGTGGTTTTTGTACAATCTTCCTTTTATTTTGAGAATTTTCATCCTTCTCAAATAAAGGCATGTTGTTTCTTACAAATTTCAACATCTCAAAAATATAAAGTGATGGAAATGTTAACAGCTTATTCGTTATAAATAAAGGTCTACATGAATCTCTCCGCTTAATACCAAATATGGCCCGAATACACTTCTTTTGGGCTACGAAAGTTCTATGAGCATCCGTTGAGTTACCCCAGATTATGACGCCATATCTTAAAATAGAGCAAACATGACTGTGGTAAACTGTCAATGCCGTTTTAATATTCGAAAGATCCTTTATTCGCCTGAGAGCAAATATAAATTTATTTATTTTCTTACATACAATGTCAATTTGTTTCTTCCAATTTAGATGTCTGTCGATAGTTATTCCTAGAAATTTTATGTCATATACTTCCTCAATGTTATTGTTATTGTAATTTATGTCAATTTTATTCCTAATCTTATTTTTATATGTCACTGGTCTCATGAATTTGGTTTTAGTTGTGTTTATTTTTAAATTATTTCGATTAAGCCAGTAAACTATGTCATTTAAGGATTTGTTTACCATACCCACAGCATTGTCAATAGATTCTTCTTTAGTTAAAATTGTCGTATCATCCGCAAACATGATGGTGTATTGGTCCGTGGCTTTTGGCAAGTCATTAATGTAAATAACAAATAATATAGGACCAAGAACACTACCCTGTGGCACACCGTAATTAATTAATGAGTAATTTGATCTGAACGTATCTTGTGTATTTGTTTCAGATGTCATTTTTGATATTTCAGTGCACTGTTTGCGTCCCTTCAGATAGGTTTCAAACCAAGAGTATGCAGGACCCCTTACGCCATAGCACTCTAGTTTATGTAGCAGACGGTCATGGCAGACAGTGTCGAAAGCTTTACTCATATCAAGAAAGACGGCGACTGGAATTTCTTTCCGATTTAAGGAGTCTAACATTTCTTTAACTAATTTAAAACAAGCTAAAGTTGTCGATTTCTTACACATAAATCCATTTTGTTCGTCGCATATAACATTGTGTTTTTCTAAGAACGTTATAACTTTTCGACTCATTACCTTTTCAAATATTTTAGACATTATTGGCACTAGTGTTATGGGTCGATAGTTTCCAGTATCTGACCTAGATCCCTTTTTAAAGAGAGGTTTGACTATAGACTTTTTGAGACTATTAGGGAATACACCATTTTCCAGAGAAAGATTAATTATATGTGTAAGGGATTCAAGGATTGGACCAATATTTTGTTTGAAAAGTTTTGTTGTTAGTTCGTCATAGCCAGCAGCGTTAGTGTTGCGTAGACTCATTGTTATTTTAAGAATGTCTAGACTAGTAACTGGTTCAAGATAAATAGAGTTTACTACTCTTCTGTTATCTATAGTGGGCTTATAAGTAACTACCTTATTATCAATGTCTACAATGTTTATAAAATGCTTATTAAAACATTCTGCAATGTCATCACCATTCGTCAAAACCTTGTCTCCATCAATAATTTCCTTTATTTCATTATTGGCACATTTATTTCTCAATTTATCATTTATTATTTTCCATGTTGCTTTGCATTTGTTTTCTGCTCCTGATATATATCTTCTATTTCTATCTTTTTGTAAATTAAGTGCACATCTTTTAAGTACTTTACTATAGTTCCTATAAATATTCTTATCATTTTCTTGTTTAGATTTATAAAAAGTACATTGTAATAATCTTTTTTTGGAAAATGAGCGTTTTAGACCTTTTGTGATCCACTTTGGATTTGAAGTATTTTTATTAATTTTTACTTTTAGAAGAGGAAAACATAATTTAAATGCTAGGCATATCCAATCATGTAGTTTTGTGAAAGCTATATTAGTATCTGATTCAGATAACACATCTGAGTACGATAGTTGACTTAAACAGTAGCTAAACTTTTTCTTGTTCTCGGCGCAAAGATCTCTCCTATAGACAAACCATTGTTTCACCGTTTGAGTATGGATGTTATTTAATGTTAAAGTTTGACCTGTATTGTGGTCAGATAGTCCTAGTTCATGGACTTCACCTTGAGCACCCTTAATATTACTTATAATATTATCAATACAAGTGTTTTGTCTAGTTGGCAGATTAATATGAGCTTTCATGTTGTAATTATGTAATATATTAATAAATTCATTCTTAATTTTAGTATTGCTTATGATGTCAATGTTAAAGTCTCCACAAATCACATTACAATATTTATCAGACATGTCAGCTCTATCTAACAGAATTTGTAAGTTACTAAAAAATATATCCAAGTCAGAATCAGGTGTACGATATACACAAAATACATTTAATTTAATTTTTTTCAGTTTTATACCACATATTTCAAAGTGCTTTTCAATTGATAAACCGTCTACCCAATGAATACATTCAAATTCAGTATTATTTTTTACTAGTATGCAGACACCACCACGTCGTTGACTTTCTCTAGAAAAATTACCTGCTAACTCATAAGACATAAGTTTCATATTATCTTTATCGTCTTGTTTTAAAAACGTCTCACTTAAGCATATTATGTCAACAACATTCTGTTTATCATTCAAAATATTTAGTGCAATTTCCAAATCATCTAGTTTGTTTAAAGCTCCAGCAATATTCTGATGTAGGATAACATGTTTATTATTAACTTTTTTTTTAATTTTATTAGTTTTTGCATGTTTATTATTAGTTGGTACATGTTTATTATTGTTAGTATTAGGAACGAAAAAAATTTATGTTGACAGTTTCATGATCTTCTTGATGTTCAATTTCATTGATTAGCCTTCCAAGATCGTTGAAGATTACCCCTAAGGCAATGTCATTTATTCCACCAAAATATTGGTTAAACATGCTTAAATCATACTGCAGGTTTGCATTTGAGTCAAGAAGGTAAACATGCTCATGTGTTAAAACATCTAAATATAAAAGGTTGTTGAAAGTTTCGACTCTCCAGTTGAACATGTTCGTAAGTTTCCCATACTTGTAAGTGGGCAGACATATTATGATGTTGGTATGATTCAAACCTATCAAGGTGTTTCGAATGTCTTGGATTGCACTGAAATAGTCAAGGGTAGTTTTGAATTCTTGTTCCCCCAACATTATGATACAGAAATCATTATGTGTGAAGTCCTGTATTTTGTTTTCAATTCCTTTTAATAGTTCTTTTATAATACTGTTGGGCTTACAGTAATGACAAATTTGTGAGTAGTTCAGCGTTTTCTGAGCATTTAATAAAACCTTGTTTTGTGTAATTGAACTGAGTATGCAAATTTTCGGTTTTATGTAGCTTTTAGTCGTGTTTCCTTCACTGTGTTTATTTTTATTGTTACTGTTTCTTTCTAGCGTTATCTGAAAATTTGTTTGTGTGTTTGCGTCTTTTTTATTCGTTAAAATATTTGTTTGTGTGCTAATTTCTTTTGCATGAAACGTGTCTGTTTGTGTACTGATTTCTTCTCTATTAAATATTTTGGTTTGTGTTTCTTGATCTTAGATATGAGCGCCGATGGCTAAAAGGCCGGCGGCGGCGCGCCGACTTTTTGGGGTCGGCGGCGGCGGCGCCGTCGGCGGCGTGACTTTTAAATAGTTTTTTTTGCACTTTATGACAGGATGCAATAAAACGACATAGTTTATCGATCAGAAATAAGTTTTTTTATTTGTAATAGAATTAAAAAACGTACATGTGTAAACTAAATTAAAACTAAAACATTTTTGGCACTTTGATTGCAATAAAAAAAAATCAACGTTATCATAAAATCCTAATAAGAAATTAACAATTGACACTCCAAACCAACTGCAGCCAAATAATCTAATGTTATTTAGACAAAACACATACATTTTCAGTTAAGAATTAAAAACGCACATGTGAAAACTAAATTTAAACTAAAACATTTTTGGCATTTTGATTGCAATAAAAAACAACGCTATCTTAAAGTCTTAATAATAAATTACCAATGAATACTCCAAACCAACTGTAGCTAAAATAATATAATATTGCTAAGACAAAATACATAAATTTTCAGTTAAAATGTATGTATTTTGTCTTCTTCAAGAGGTAGATAACATACAAAATATTCATAACAATAGAAATAAGAAGTAGTCTTTTAAAGTATAGCTGAAGCCATTGAATAATTCTTGGTTGGCTCCCTGAGATCATGCGAAATCAAATCACATTTGGAAATTAGGTATTCTAATCAGTAGGTGGGTAATAATTGTGAAAAGTAAATCACAGCATTTAACAATATAAAACGAAAGTAGTCTCGTCTCTATTCACAACAAGGTGTCCAAAATAGTTCCAACAGTAACTGTGTTTATTAGTCTTTAATTTTGATAGCACAGACACGGTAATTTTATCAACTTTTATCTTAAAAACGTCCACATTGTTTTCTTGTGATGATGATGACGAAGCAGGCGCAGCCATTTTAATGCAACCACATAACGCGTCCTAACACAACAACGAGCTCGTTCGCACTGATCACTGATTTCTTGAGTTTCTCTCACTCGGCCGGCGCGCCGTTGCCTTTCCGTGGCGGCGGCGGCGCGGGGGAACGGGCGGCGGCGGCGGCGCGCCGGCGCGGCGCTCATATCTATGTACCACTACGATCTAATTTCAAGTCGAAACCTATGAAAATAAGATATAACTGATCTCTGCTACAACCGAAAATATAACGTAATGCACGCCCATGTTATTTGTCACAGCACCATAAACCTAATCGAAACCATTCCCTACCACTATTTTTAAAATCTCATCTCAAATTTAACTTATCAAAAATCTGAAACCTCTACATATAGCATAGGCATCTTATTCCGCATCTCATTCTTCAATCAAACATTACTATGTTACTATGGTACTGGTACTTCACTGCTTAATCCAAAGCCTCTTTATTTAAATAACTCAAAATCGTGCTGTTTTAAAGTAGGTCCTCATCTTAAGTAAAAGCCGATCGTGAGTCCTACCTATTCGAGTTAACCTAGAGATAGGTACAAAAACATATGTCGCGTCTTTGTGAACCAATACCGTTACTTCATTGCCAATTCCAAAGCGCGTTTTATTTAACTAACCCAAAATCCTCGGTTGTTTCAAATGAGCTCAACTGTACTTAGTAAATTTATTCATGCCTTGTTCTCAAAGTACCACGTCTAATGCATTCGTTGCGGGCTTGCGGCATTTGTTTTTACCGGCGAATGTTGGTTAATAATAATGCCCCTATACCCGTCCATTTGTCCATCCGTCAAAGGGGGAAAAAGAGTTTAAGAAGTCAACTACTTGTGATTCTTTTAGGTAGCCCTAGCTAATTAATTCTGCTATAGAGATTTTTTCTCCTAGTTTTTCTCCCTACAGTCAACATCACATTTGAAGAAATAGTGTAGATAAAATCCAATCCAAATTAAATAACTGTAACACCAATAAACATGTTAGTTTCAAAACAGCTTAAATAAAACAGGATTGAGGCAACTAACGCTCGCTGGTCCATTCACCTATGAAAGTATGTCGATATGTTTAGTGTGGCAATATTATATATTCTCTTCGATATTCAATCAGCAAAAATTTGTAAAAGATTTATTGTATGCGAAGCTTTGATCGTTTTCTAGTAACAACACCATGATACTGCTTCATAAGTTTCCTGAAATTATACTCAGGCTGAGTATAATGAAGTTATGTACTTACTGCGTAAACATCCATTCTACATTAGACCTCTATCACCTATAGTTTCAGCGTATTGTTTACCAACATTATGCAGTCACTGGACTTTCCATTGTTATGTAGAAAGTTGTACCTATCGCAATAAGTACACACAACAGCTTCGCTCTATTAACCCAAGAAATATCTATACTATACTGAATTATCTCCACGATTCGATGGTACCTTATTCCTGACTTCATACTTAGTATTTACCAATAAGGGCTCCCTTTATAACAAACTTGCCCCTATCAACGCACAGGACCACCGTATATTGAAACACAATAAGCAGGTATCGTCGTTCAAGACCGGTTTTATCATCGAGATTATTTATGTACAATATAACAGCAAAACAAATAAATAAAACTAAGGTTAAGGTCCCGGATAACCGGACCTACAGGATGCAAGAAGGATAAAATCGAGCTCTCAGCATGATGTTTGTAGCAATCGTGCCGTGCATCTTGTAAAAACCAAGCCATTTAATATTAATGGTCTCGATTGGTCACTCAATCGAATAAGCAAACTCGTTTTTTTTGCTGGGGTTTACCATCTTTGCAATTTGTTGGTATATGTTATGCTACGCACAACATGATTGCAATCATTCTGTAAAGATGTCTGACCTTGCATGGTAACATTAGGCGACAACATGACAACATTAATTTTAAGAAAATACTCTTGAGTCTTGTATGAAAAAAATCAGTTTCAGCGTACATCTTTCATCTAAGTCCTAAGGTGTTACGTATAACTGGGAATTTTATTGCTGTCATAATGGCAGGTTACAATTAAACAAAACAGATTTGACCCCTAATGATTACCGCGCTCCAACACGACGATGAAGCGACGTACTTAGGTAACTTCTTGTGATTTATGTTCGGTATTCCCCGCATCACATATTTTTTTATCACTGTTTTCATGCTGTGCTTATAATTGTGAGGCATTATTTATGTTTTATAGTCAACTTCACCGCGAAGTCGTCCGCGTAGAAGTCGAAAATGATTCGAATAGTATTTTTCATTAGTTTTTAACGTTATTAATTTTGTTTAACATATAAATTATAACAAAATAGAATTCGGTTATATCGCGTGTCCCTGTACTATACCGCGGGAACATGACACCGGGATAAAAAGTATCCTATGTCCTCCCGGTCTAGAAAACAACTTTTTTGACAAATTTCTTCAATAACGGTTAAGTACTTTATACGTTAAAGACGGAAAGGCAGACATAGTTACTTTGGCATTATTATTTTTAGTAAGGATTTATTTGATCAATATAAACTACATAAATATAGGTAATAGATAATTTTATGGATATAAATAAGTTTTAGTTGACACTCAATTAAAATTTAAGGCTTGCTATTCCCGCAGAGGCCGCGCTTTTATGATTTTTAAAACCATCTCAGACAATGAAAATGGTGTTTACAATTTTGAAAAAATATATATAATACTTAAAGATCTAATCTAGTCAAAGTCGCATTCAGTTACAAGATCTAGTGAACTTCCACATTATCCCGGCATTAGCAGACGTAGTACCTACTAGGTAGAACCTATGTTACGGTCTGCAAAGTTAAAGCACAGTATCCATATGTATACTGTGGTTAAAGGTTCTTTCGAATCTTTGATCAAAAGGCAAAAAGCATTAATATATAATAACTACGTAAGTGCAGAAAATTACTAAAATAACATCTTAAACAGTAATAACAATAAACAGTTCAAAAACCAGACATACGTTTGTTGTTTTTTAGTAAAGGTACGAAGCAGCTTCATACCTACTAGGTTGTTTCCTAACTAACATATTCATAATAGTCTGGTAACTTAAACCACTGCTATTTCTCACTGTCTTCTTCTCTGACATTAGTCAGAATGAGAAAAACTCTACATAGCAACTGTTTTAAGTTATAGCAATTATTCGGGATGGGTTTTTCTATAATACTTCAGTTGGTAATTTACTAGTAATCATTCAACTATTCTCAGAGTTCCAGGTAATTCCATGTGGTACTAAGTATAGCTTAAATTAATTCAAAGACTAATGGGATAAGGAAACGCGACGCATCTTTATGATCGAGCGTTTCCGTCTTTTGGGACTTAACTTAGTCCAATTTATCGATCTCCTCTGACAGTTGTTCTTAATTCACATTAGTCACCACAATTCTGTTCTTCATCACGTTTCTCAACTGTTTATTTTTTTCTTGTAAATAGTATAAAATAAAAACATGATGAATAGGCAAAACGTTGAAACTTCTCCCATTCAATATTAGCTATTCAATATTATTCAAAATTACCCAAAGTTTTGTAAGTGGGGAATCTCTTCCCCACTTACAAAACTACCTAGTTTCTTTGCTAGACTTGGCAGGTTGAACTCATGCGATGTCAGAGCATGCCAGGACCGTTTTGAAATCTTAAAGGTCGTTAAAACTGAAAGAAGAATTGTTCTAAGTTTTTCTTGTGATGAAATAAGTAATAACAGGACAAAACTAACTAAGGTAATAAATAAATATTTTATTATAAAAAAAACGACGCCCTCCGGCCAGGTGGGATGACGATCTGCGAAAGACTGCTGGCAGATGCTGGATGCGACAATCTGAAAACAGGGCGCTATGGCGCTCATTAGGGCAGTCTATGTCCAGCAGTGGACTGATGTGGGCTGATGATGATGACGATTAAAATACAAAGATCTTAAGTTTTTTTCTTTGTTCATTTGGTTATCTAATATTAGCGAGGAGCGAGATCCTCAAACACAAGTTTTCTTATACTTAAATGAGGGTCTCAATTAAGGAATAACTTATTGTAAGCTTGCAAACAAATTTTATTTATTTTATATATTACTATACCTACAGGTGAGCCATGGATCTCCATTGGCTGGCGGTGCTGGGATGCCTGTGTGTCCTGGCTGCGCCGGGGTACGCTGCAGCCGTGCCGACGCAGGACTCGCTGGTGATCGCTCGCTCTGATGATGCGGTGAGTTTGCTTTCAAGTCCATTGCTTAGTAATATCACAATTACCCTTATTATGTACCATCTGGTTAACTTACTTTGGAATAACACCATCGTCCGTTATGGCTCCGGCGACGGATGAACCATACAAACGTAGACAAATTGATTTGTAATTTGAGAATATTTTCACAACGGTTTGCTATTTGAATTATATTTATTTAGGTTTCTGCCACAAGCTTTTTTCAAACTTATCAGCACAAATACTAAAAAAAGTCTTCAGTGGTGTAAAAATGCAATAAGCTTTAATTTCTTTTCAGAAAAGTGTTTTCAAAAAGTTTATGTCCTGGACCTAGATAAATACTATTTTAATACAAATAATAGCATACAATGGTGAAAATACGCTCAAATTAGAAATAATTTTGGTACTACGTTTGTATGGGAAATTCATCCGTCGCCGGAGCCTTAACGAGAGACTCCATACTTCCTTTTGTAAGATTTAATTTGTTTACGTAATTTTCTGTTTATGCAGAAACTGAAGATAGCAAGATGTACATAAATGTAGTTATGAAATATAATAAAACCAAAATTTATTTTAGCATTACAAGACTAGAGGCCTTACGAGCATTACGGCCCTTGGACAGGTTGCAAGTCCGATACGTATCTTATGATGGCCTGGCCACCGTTTATTAATGTACTTACGAGTACTCGTATCGTATGTATAAGGAAAATGGAAGTTTTTGATTCGTTTTCGTGCAAAACCAAATATTATGACCCTTGAAAAAATTGGCGTTTGCACTAAAACGAATTAAAAAGTTTGATATTATTTTTATGAGTACTGGATCTAGCCATTTAACTCAATCCCTGATCGGAAAATAACAGTACCTGTACATACAGATATTTTATGCAACATGATCTACTAGCCAAAAAATAACAAACCATGGTGAAAATATGACATAGGTACTTACTTCAAATTAGTTTTTATGGGTACGAGCCCAAGCCTTTCAAAGATGCTGTCACTTCGGAAGGTGATATAATTTGGTAGTTGCAGCAGGCTGCTAAACTCGATCTCTGATCGGAAAAAAATAATGCCGGATAATGAACGCAACATCATTTTGCCAAAACAGAATCCTGTCAAGGGAGTGCCCCTGGCAGTATTCAAGTTGGTTACGTATCATATAATCGCCACTATACATATGTGTACATACTCGTATCTATATTATATATAAGCTTATGGTTAGGCAAGGCCCTCTGTTCTCTTTTTATCAAGCATGCATCAATCTTAGTTCAGAGAAAACTAGTTTTTTGCTATAAATTGGTCAATGCCTCATTTGTGTTGGAAGGAAACACCAACGTATCCCTTCACTTTCCCATTATAGCACTATTTCCATAGAAACGACGACTGTGGCGCGGTGGGCGAAGGTCCGCTTGCGACGCAGGAGGTTGCGGGTTCGATTCCCGTCTCAGGACAAATGTTTGTACGATCTGCAGATATTTTTTCAGGGTGTTCTAGTCATTTTATTTATAATAAAAAATATCTATCTATTTCATATATTGTATTTTGTATATCAGTCATCTAGTACCCATAACACAAGCTCTGCTTAGCTTGGGGTTAGGTGATGCTGTGTGGATTGTCCAGCATTATTTATTTATAGACAACCGAAGCGGCCGTCACACCAACAACAGAAGAGTTGACCACCGAAGGACCAGTACCGCCCATCAAACTGACAGAGATGGAAGTGATATCTGAGGTGTCGCTCCGCTATGCTCACACGGTCGTGGTGGCGCGGGTTCGAAACCCAGCCAAGCGCGCACAGGAGGCCAACTTCCGGGTGCTTCTGCCGGAGACTGCTTTCATCAGCGGATTTGTTATGTAAGCAGTATGAAATAATCAAGTTATTGATATATTTCGTTTATTTTAATTTGTTATTATTTGATGTGTTGTGTAGGTATGTTTTTTACTGTTTATTTTTTATCGTGCAATAAGTAATTAAGATGGTGATCCATTAGTGTTCTGGCATGCCACCTACCTTATTTTGTGTATCTTCCCTTTCTATTCTTGCCCTAACATAAACTTTATCCACAGGACGCTGGATGGCAAATCCTATAAAGCCTATGTAAAAGAGAAAGAAGAGGCTAAACAGATCTACGATGACGCTGTCAGCCATGGACTCAGCGCCGCACATGTGACAGCCAAGTAAGTGTCAAACAAGTTTAGGTTAGCTAGAACGTGATTCTGGTAGCGGTCGAATCCAACCGGGAACCCGCAACCCTGTCAAGTGCCAGTGCGTCGTCCAACGAATCGTCTGGCGACGAGTGGTTTGACGACGCTCTGGCACTAAGGTGAGAGAGGAAATATCGATGGGTTTTTAGTTGGTATGTCACTAACTCCTAACATTCCGTTAGTAGCCCAGTGGAGAGTCCAACATACCCCTCTAGCTCTCCTCATGCTAGAGGGAATGCGCAAACAGCATTTTCCCATCGTAAAAAAAAAAAAAAAAAAAAAAGAACTTGATTCTAGGTAGGAACTAAAATGCAAATTCTTAAAAACCGTTATTTTCAGTGTTTTTATTTTACACCATGACATAATGTGCTGTCTTTTGTTTCTTGGAATTTACGCTCGTCACTCTTTTGTTTTGTTTGTGAGAGATCTTCTGTTAGAAGAATTCCAGTTATAACACAGTTGTCTTTTATGTTATTTGACGTCTGCCCTTTTCCAATTTTCATGATTCCCGATTCTTTATTGCGAGACATGGTTGACCATCGGCCATATGAGGACATATAGTACCTATATAGATAGTCGTCGATTATTCGAACTATATAGGGGAAATTCGATTTATTCGGATATAATCGAATCGGTATTAAGTATGGCATCGCGTCGTGCTTGCACTGCAATATTTTACCAGATTACAAAAGATACCCAAACCTCAAAGTGTTTTATTCCCTTTAGATTTTACAGGACCCTTGGTCACGTCAGAAACACGAGCCATTTTAACATGGTAAATTCTTAATAATAAAGAAAAATAACAATTAAATAACCAAATATAACTATTATAGTATTAACTATTGAAACAATAGAGCTAAATGCAGACTGTAGCAAACAAACAACATGTAGCTCAACTGATCCATATTAATACCAGTCAGAAGCGCCCCTTCCAAAGACGCGGGCCTCGCTGTATGGCAATGCTGATGCTCTGCGCCAGATACTGACCAGCTCTCGGGTCGTCGCTAATTCTAACATGCTTATTTGTTACTCGTTTTATTCTTATTTGAACTCGCAACACCACAGGGCCCGCGACTCCAACCAGTTCGTAGTATCAGTGAACGTGGGACCATCGTCATCAGCGACCTTCAACCTGACGTACGAAGAGATGCTGGTGCGCCGTAACGACGTTTACAACCTCGCTGTGAACCTGCATCCCGGCGCAGTGGTCCCCAAGCTGTCTGTGACGGTGCATCTGAAGGAAGCGCAGAAGATCACTGCGCTTCGGGTGCCGGAGGTCAGGACGGGGAATGAGATTGACGCTACGGCGGAAGATGCGCGTAAGGATTTCAATGTTTCTCAAGTTTTGTGATAGGTATTATCAGACATCATCAGCCTATAAAAGTCTACTGCTGGACATAGGCCTCTCCTAATCAGCCCATCTATACTAATATTATAAAGAGGAAAGATTTGATTGTTTGTTTGTTTGTATGTTTGTTTGTTTGTTTGAATTGAATAGGCTCCGAAACTACTGGACCAATTTGAAAAATTCTTTCACCATTAGAATCTTTAATTTTCCGTGATGAACATAGGCTATATCATATTTTCAAAAAGTTAGGGATCTGCATGAAAAATTCAATAATTGAACCGAACGCTGTATATTAAACCTCTTTTTCTATTATGTCGCGTCATAATAGAAAAAGAGGTTGAATATATAGCGTACGGTGCTTGCTTTTTCCCTACGGCCAGTGTCAGTTATGGAGTGACGAGTCAATGTCAAAAACCCCAATGCTGTTAAAAAAAAGTAAGGGATCCGTATGAAAACTGTGAAACCCATCGTGTTAGAGTGTATAATTTCTGAAATTTTTGTATAATACCCGTGCGAAGCCGGGGCGGACCGCTAGTTATTTATAAATTGCTGTTTATTCCCACGCTGGGCATGCGGGTTGGGGATCGCAGTTCGGTGGAGTTGTTCAGCAGAGGGCGCTGCTGCCCGCCCCCCGGTGTGTCTCCCTTAGTCGCCTCTTACGAAACTCACGGGAATAGTGGGGGTGGTGAAATTCTATGTACATAATAGTGTAGTCAAAAAAAATTAAAACCTAATTTTTTTTGACTGAATATTATATTTTCCCATGGATCGATGGATATCAAATTTCGATACCGGGTAATATTGATATTGCACTGTTATTCTTTATTGCACGATAAAATACACTTTAAATTATTTAGATATAAAATAATGAGAACGGCGAGCGTTAACTTCCAGCAAACCTTATTGGAAGAGAGAGGAACTAATTTATAAATGTTGTGTTTTGCGTGTTATGTTGGACAATGATAAAATTGAAATGCGTTACTACTAGTTAACCAATTAGTGTTTCTCGCTCTGACTCATGACAATAGAAGAAGACAGAGTGAGAAAATGCAAGGGGCGTGTAAATTTAAGAGATTTTTTATATAATTTGTGTACCTATTGCAGAGAACTCGCAAGCTGTTATAAAGAGAGGTCACGATGATCGCGAAGCTACGATCACCTTCACACCCGACCTTGAGGAGCAAAAGAGACTTATGGATGTGTATGCGGTGAGTAACAGACAGTTGCTAAGTATTGTTTTTTCTCACTCTGATCTGGAATTTATTTATTTCATTATACATATATAGGTACTATTCTAATCTGATTATTTTGTCTGTCACCGGTCAACAACTTTTCTGAGGTACTTGTATACCGCACAAAAAAACAAGAAGATTATTTCTCGCACGGCAGGTAACAATCAGCCTTAAAATTGGGGTCACAAATTTTCAAGCTCAAACGAAAGGTTCTGAATTCGGTGGTTTTTATGTAGGTATGTATGGAACCTACTCGATATATTTGCCAAAAATTCGTCGATTGCCCAAACCTAAGATGGTTCCGTAAAAGTATTCCCGAGGGATTCGGGATTACTATTTATCCCGTAAAATAAAATAAAAAACAGTCTAAATATTTATTTCTTAGCAGTGGGTTTTTAGTTTTGTAAAAGCAAAACAATTTATTTTTTTGCAATTTTAAGGCTAACAGAATTCTCAGAAAATAGATAAAACTCTTTTTATATAAAACCCTCAAAACAACAAGAGTTAAAGTCAAAACAATCCAATCTCTCACAGGTTATCTTAAGGTCGTAGTACATAGGTATATGTACTGGACATACAAGACTTCGTAAAACAAAACATTACAATACTAGGAATATGTATACAATGTATATTTTCGAACCTTAATCAAATGAAGTGTGCGGATACACGACATAAATTTATCGATAAATATCAAATATTTTTTTTATATGTTAATAATTAAAAAAAAGCCGGTTTAATAATTTTTTTAATGAAAACTACTTCATCTGGTTTTTTCTTCGTTTCTGTTTGAGTAAACGGTGTATTTTATTCAAAGTAGTCTCATTTGAAAGCTGTAATATATATTTCTGTTTAACATGCTTAATTTTTTAAAATATGGTAATATGCTTTCTAAATGACTTGATTTTAGACGTAACATCGATAATCTTGGTGCTCTATCGCCCATCGTGCCACAGAGGTCGTCAATAGAGTACCTATATAGTGGTAAACACTATAATGTAATTTATTTTTATATATAACTAGCGGCCCGCCCCGGCTTCGCACGGGTATTAAATAAAAATTTCAGAAATTATACACACTAAAACGATGGGTTTCACAGTTTTCATACGGATCTTTACTTTTTTTAACAGCATTGGGGTTTTTGACTCGACATTCCAAAACTGACACTGGCCGTAGAGAAAAAGCAAGCACCGTGCGCTATACAACCTCTTTTTCTTTTCTGACGCGCCATAATATAAAAAGAGGTTGAATGTACAGCCCACGGTTCAATTATTGAATTTTTCATGCAGATCCCTAACTTTTTTGAAAATATTATATAGCCTATGTTCATCACGGAAAATTAAGAATTCTAATGGTGAAAGAATTTTTTAACTCGGTCCAGTAGTTTCGGAGCCTATTCAATTCAAACAAACAAACAAACAAACAAACAAACATACAAACAATCAAATCTTTCCTCTTTATAATATTAGTATAGACTAGCGGCCCGCCCCGGCTTCGCACGGGTATTAAATAAAAATTTCAGAAATTATACACACTAAAACGATGGGTTTCACAGTTTTCATACGGATCTTTACTTTTTTTAACAGCATTGGGGTTTTTGACTCGACATTCCAAAACTGACACTGGCCGTAGAGAAAAAGCAAGCACCGTGCGCTATACAACCTCTTTTTCTTTTCTGACGCGCCATAATAGAAAAAGAGGTTGAATATACAGCCCACGGTTCAATTATTGAATTTTTCATGCAGATCCCTAACTTTTTTGAAAATATTATATAGCCTATGTTCATCACGGAAAATTAAGGATTCTAATGGTGAAAGAATTTTTTAACTCGGTCCAGTAGTTTCGGAGCCTATTCAATTCAAACAAACAAACAAACAAACATTTCTTTCCTCTTTAACAATCAAATCTTTCCTCTTTATAATATTAGTATAGATAACAATTAGCTTGGATAAACATACCACTAACCACTGGTTAACTACTCCTAACCAGCTGGTTTTCTAAATCAATTTCCTATTCCAGAAAAAGTCGAAGGAGTCGGCTGCTCAAACGAACCGCTACAAGCCTTGGAACCAGCCCGAGGACACGGAGGAGCAGCACGGCGTGCTGGGACAGTTCGTGGTCCAGTACGACGTGGAACGACCCCAGGATGGAGAGATACTGGTGGGTGTATACAGGGCGTCTTTTCATTTCTGACTCACGTTATTTAGCAAAAAATTATCCTTATGATGAGCCTTTCGATATCATAAAGCTACAGGGTAATAATTTTTCTCGTGTAACGGGTTCGATTTCCGGTTCAAGCATGTAACTATTTAAAAATCCATGAATGGCGTTTAAATTGTTTTTTAAATTGAAATAATGTCTTCTTTCAGTAAAATGTTCCATCTACAATATTTAAGGTACTTTCCCTCCATGTGGCATAGCTGTGGGACGCCCTGTATAGTAAAGTTAATAGAGCTATTATAAGGCTAACAAGGTTTATACATTTATAAACTTATGTGCTATTATAGCTGAAGCTGTGGCTGAAGACAGGGCGCTATAATATGGCGCTCATTAGGGGAGGCCTATTTCCAGCCGTGGACTAACATAGGCTGATGATGATACCTATGATCTAGAACACTAGTTAGGCAATATTATTTATTTATTTAACTACGACGGTTATTAAAAAAAATAATTACATTTAATTATAATAAACTAATTACATAAATTAACAGAAATCTAATAAAAACAATCATAATACAGCATCAATATCAAATAATAAATAACAGTCAATACCTATAGAATGTCACAAATAAATTTTATTTTATTTTTATTATTTTATCGTTCTTTCCTTTCTAATACCACAAACCTAATACCAAATATTAGTTTACTGACGTCATAAAATTATATTCCTAAAGAATACCAAATCAGAAATCTTTCAATGAAATACAAAATCTATTGCCAACAAATACTAATACAGAACTTTTGGTGGCTTATTCCCAGAGGTCCATGATTCTATTGTTTCGTATTTCCCAAGAGGTCCATGTAAAATATTTCTAAAATTTTGAATACAGCAAAAACCATTTGTTTTTCTCTGCTCAGGTGAACGACGGATATTTCGTCCACTTCTTCGCCCCCACTTCCCTGCCCCCTCTCAACAAGTACGTGGTGTTTGTACTGGACACGTCAGGTTCTATGATGGACCGGAAGATCGTTCAGTTGAAGGAAGCCATGCAGACCATCCTCAGCGATCTGAACCGAGGGGATTACTTCAGTATTGTGGAGTTCGCTTCTTCTGTTACCGTGAGTTTATGTGTTACTAAAGTGGAAGTTGCCGTGTGGTGCCGGCATAGAATTTCACCACCCCTACTCTTCCTGTGGGTATCGTAAGAAGCGACTAAGGGAAACACATTAGGGGACGGGCAGCAGCGCCTTCTTCAGAACAACTTCACAGAACTGCGATCCCCAACCCGCATGCCCAGCGTGGGGATTATGGGCAATAACCCCCAAATGATAATGCCATCTATGGCGCTCATTAGGGGAGGCCTCTGTCCAGCAGTGGACTGTTATAGGCTGGTGATGATGATGATGATGAAAGTGGAAGAGATAGCAATAAGCACTTTATACTTCCTATAGTCGAAGCATGTCTGTTTATTATGTTCTTTTTCTATAGGTACTAATATTATAAAGAGGAAAGATTTGATTGTTTGAATTGAATAGGCGCAGAAACTACATAACCGATTTGAAAAATTATTTCACTATTTGAATCCTAAATTTTCCCTGAAGAACATAAGCTACATTTTTAGCTAGCTAGAATATTTTCAAAAAAGTTAGGGATCCGCATGAAAAACTCAATTTTGTTACCTATATATCCGTGCGAAACCGGGCGGACCTAAGGTATTTTCCACTTCTGATAGATCAGAATGTCTTTATAGTTCTACTTGACTCACCTGATACAGCTTGATAAGGACACGAGTGAAGTCCTTAAACGCTCCTTTTTATTTTTAACTAGCGATTCGCTCCGGCTTCGCTCGGGTGAATGCTGGTACAAATCTTACTCTTGAATCACTATTAAAATAAACCGCATCAAAATCCCTTGCGTAGTTTTAAAGATCTAAGCATACATACATCTATGGCGCTCATTAGGGGAGGCCTATGTCCAGCAGTGGAATATTATAGGCTGGTGATGATGATGATGATGATGAAGCATACATAGGGACAAACAGAAAGACACTATGATATATTGCTTTCCCTGTATTTTAACATAGAGCATAAGACATCACTGACATAAAAATGGTCCTAAAATTTTGCCTGATTTTTTGATTTTAAGAAATATATTTTATGTATCCAGTAAAGAAAGAAGAAGAAAAAAATTTGATATTCACACATTAAAAAATACATGAATATTTATCGGGTATTTATCGCGTACTTCTTGTTTTATTTTCCCCTACGTTACAAAAGGTACGATAAATATTCTTTAATATGTCAACAAATCTTGAAACTTTAAACAGTTTTAAACACAAATATGTTTTAACGAACTAAAATAAGAGATTAATTATACAGACACAGAAGAAAAAAAATTATAGACCACAAGCCTTCCCAACTGGCCTCGACCGGTTTATCCAATTTAATGTGCAAATCTGCAGCTTCATGCATATGTATTCCAATCAGGGCAATCAAAGGGACTCTTCCACGAAAGCAATCCTGTTGTTACCAATTGCAGGGAGGTCGATCAATTGACAGTATTCCTTGAGATAAACAAGAGCGTAACTAGCCATTTTATATTTTTTTTTTTATCCGGGGCGGACCGCTATTTATTATATGTTATAAGTAGCCCCGGCTTCGCAGGGGTATTTAACAAATACCTATTTAATTTTGTATGCGGTTCCCTAAATTTTTTTAAAATATTCTAAGCCTATGTTTATCGGAGAAAATTTAGGACTCTAATGTATTGGTAAAAGAATTTTATCAAATCGGTCCAGTAGTTTCGGACCCTATTCAATTAAAACAAACAAACAATCACATCTTTCCTCTTTGGGTATAATATAAGTATGTATAGATATATTATTGTCCAGCATTAGTTATTTATTCCAGCCACATTATAAAGAACTTATTGTCTACGCTATGCATTTGCTACAGTAATCCTTGTTCACAATATGTTGGCAGAGAAACAAAACAAGCGCCATTTGCATTTTTATGGCTCGCGAGCACAGATCATAAAACCTTTTGAACTCGACTTGAATAGTACCATAATCCTTTGTAGAGCTAGCATACATATTCATTATGTACTAGTAATGTTTTTTATATTCATGCATTATTTATTTATTCAGGCAGGCCCAAATAAACAAAAAAAACCGGTAGGTAATTTTTTTTTAAAGAGTTACTTAATAAATACTTATAATATATATATTATAGATAATAAGCTTATCTATACTTCAGCTAAAGGCTACAGGTTACTACAATATAAACGACTAGTCTACATGACATATAAAAAACTGATTTATTAGATACTGGCATCGCTCGCTACTTTCAAAAATTAGAAATTTTTACTCAGTCTGTGTTATTGAAACTTTCACCTTAACTATTTGAAAATATCTATAACATAAGTTCATCAGGGATAACGTAGGATTCGAATAGTGAAAGAATTTTTCAAATCGGTCCAGTAGTTTCGGGACATATTCAATTTCAACAAACAATCAAATCTTTCTTCTTTATAATAATAGTTTTACAAATTTACAACAATAAGTCAAAAAACTAGACAAGTATTCGATCAAATCTAAATAAATTCTACGTTTATAGATCCACGAATTGAAAGAGGCACTACAGGAGCCTTCGAAAGCCCAGCCGTTCTACTGGAACGAGGTGGAGAAGAAACCTAAACTGGTGGCGCCATCTCCCGCCACCCCTGAGAACATAGAGAAGGCCAAGGTCATCATCAGCCGGCTGAATGCCGCTGGAGGTAAGTTCACTTACAAGGTTTAGGTAATTGTAAGAAAGAAAGAGAAATAAATAATATTTCTTATTCCCGCATTTGGACTCAGTAGTGGTCCATTATGCGTGAGTGTGTGCTAGCATAGCTGTTAGAGGTACCGCGTAGACAGGGTAAATGATAACTCTAACGCTGATAGATCGCAACTGTTTTATTAATTAAATTTAGGTAATAATGAAGGTTCAATAAGGAACAATATCATCACGTATTGTACGTGGAACTTTGAGGAAATTGAATATGAATTTAGGTTTACATGCGAAAGAATAAACATCACGTATTGCAAGTAAGACTTTAGGGAAACTAGATTGCTCTGACCTTACACATTGTACTTCGTACATCCTGGCCACAAAAAAGGGAAAATAATATTAAAGAGAAATAATCAATGTTACAATTGTTACATAAGAATGAGATTACAGACAAACTAGATTTTTCCCATTATATAATAATGTACAATCATCTTGTACTTCTTACAATAGCCATCCTAACTCCGTCCAGAATCCTCCTGGGGTCTTCACAGGCTTCGCGGAGTGACCTCGGCAAGTTGAGGATTTCTGTTCGTTGTGCTGTTACACCCTTGCATTCCAAGACTACGTGGGCAGCTGATTCGTCGTCACTGAGGCATCCTCTGCAGAGAGGGCTGTATGTCGCTCCGATGGTGAATAGGTGTCTGCTCAGTGGGCAATGCCCTGTTAGTGTTCCTACCAGAATATGTATGTAGGTCCGGTCTATTTAGGTTTAGTTGGCGTTTAGCTTCGGTGATGTTGATGAGAGGGAGCTCACTTACACTTAGAGTTCACTTACAATTTAGGACTTGTTTAATCCGAACCAAAACTCCAGAGTGAGTTGCAAAAATTACTTAAAATTAAATTAAAACGGATTGTTAAGATAATCTATGCAAAAGGGCATAGGTACTATAAAATATCAGATTATCAAGGCGACAAAAAAGTTTGGGACGAGTTTTGAGAAAATCAATAACACATAATTTGTCATTCTAAAATCATTTATGAACTAAAAACATTTTGTAAGCCTAAAGAAATAAAGTTATTGAAATCTGAAAACTCTAAAATATTTCGGTAACTTGATATCGCAGTTTAAACTGAATACCAATTATTCAGTTTAAACTGCAAATACCTACTATAAACTTAATATCTAACATATCTATCTAACATATCATAATATATCTATCTAACATATATCTAATTCCCAGGCACTAACATAGACAGCGCGTTGGACGTGGCCGTGAATCTGATCCACAAACGCACCGAATGGGCCAAGAAGAAGAAGGGAAACGATACGGAAGCGGAAACCACGCAGGCGCCAGGAGAAACTGACGACGTTTACAATCCTGAGAGTGAGTATCCTTTCTTAGGGTAAAACCGTTATTAACAAAGAATATTATTAAATAACATAATTAGAACTAGTATTTACAATTAAAGGCTTTGCCAAACAGAACGCGTTATTACGCCGCGTCAGGGCGCAAAGGCGGCGCGGTCATAATCTCAGAATCATTAAATAAATAATGCCGGACAATCCATTCCACACAGCATCATCTAGCCCCAAGCTAAGCAGAGCTTGTGTTATGGGTACTAGATGACTGATATACGTAATACAATATTATTAAATCATATATCATCGCCTTAGGGTTAAAAAAAAAAACCTGTAATTATGTTATACTGTTTTCTAAATAAATAAATAATAATAAATAAATAAATAGATAGATATTTTTATTATACATAGAAAACGACCAGAACCCCTGAACAAATATCTGCAGATCGTACAAATATACAATCGTACATTTGTCATGATTTATTTTGCAATAAACTATTATATTCTATTCTTTATAAGTCAGATTTAACAATATGCCATGTTTCTATCCAGGAATGAAGACCCTTGAGCCCATGATCATCTTCCTGACGGACGGCGACCCGACCGTGGGCGTCACCAGCCCCACCACCATCATCAACCGGCTCACGGAGAAGAACTTCGGGGAAGACAAAGCTACCATCTTCTCACTGGCTTTTGGTAAGACTGTGACGAGAAATAATAAATCAGGAAGCCTAATTCGGAACAAATTCCATATAGAAAGTGGTCCTTCAAAGCCAAGTGTCATATGATTTAAAATATGAATGACTTCCGATGATGATGGAGGATGCTTGGTGATTGTTTTTAATTCTTCTTTAATGTGATCACCCAGTTCATTGATTTGTTTAATGATGTTTTTATTCCAATAAGTCGAAATAGCACTATATTATTGCATTTTGTTTATATAGCATAGCGTAAACAAAATACACTTACTGTTATTAGAATACAGAATTTTTAGAATTGATCTTTACAACGTGGCTGAGTTGGAGGGGTAGATACTTACGCTCCAGCCAAAAAAAATTTTTTTTGGGTCTATTATTTATTTTTGTAGATATTGTGTATAATATTAGGTCCTTACATATGAAATTGGCGTTTTGTATGGGAGGAACAAAAAGTCGAATATTTTTTAACATAATATATTTAATTAATCAAAGTATGAACCATTATTTTCTATGCACTTTTGCCATCTTATAGGTAGTTCATTGATCCCTTTACTAAAAAAACCAGTCGGACGGGAATCAATAAAATCTTTGAAGGCGATTTGGACTGCCCCATCGGAGTTGAATTTTTTCCCTTGCAAGAAGTTATCCAAATTTCGAAAAAAATGGTAATCTGTTGGAGCAAGGTCCGGGGAGTACGGAGGATGTCTTAGACTTTCCAATTGAAGCTCTTCTAATTTAGTAGCCGTCTGTTGCGCAGTGTGTGGTCTAGCGTTGTCGTGAAGCAGCAGTGGCGTGGAGCGATTGACCAGCCTAGGTTGTTTAGCCGCTAGCTTTTCCATCATGGTTTGCAATTGCTGACAATAGACATCAGCCGTGATAGTCTGGCCAGATTTGAGAAAACTGTAATGAACAATACCGGCACTAGTCCACCAAACGCTTACAAGTAACTTTTTTGGGGTTAATTTTCGCTTGGGGCAGGATTTGGCTGGCTGGCCAGGATCCAACCATTGCGCTGAGCGCTTCCGATTATCGTAAAGAACCCATTTTTCATCACAGGTAATGATTCGGTTTAAAATACCTTCATTATTGTGCCGGTTTAGTAATGTAACGCAGCAGTCGACGCGCGTTTGCCGGTTTGCTTCAGTCAATTCGTGAGGTACCCACCTTTCAAGCTTTTTAATCTTCCCAATTTGCTTCAAGTGAATTAAAACAGTTTTATCACTAACACCGCAGCCTGCAGCTAACTCGGACGTGGTTTGCGATGGATCCGCTTCCAAAGAGGAGAAATTTGTGATTAAAGTGGCCAGTACGAAAAACGCCAATTTCATATGTAAGGACCTAATATTTTCGCATACTAGGTAAGTCTTTCAATGTGGAAACTTATTAGCCTAATTTTTCTAAGACAAAATTATCAACTTCTATTTATTTATTCTCAATAAATAAATAGAAAAAGGCAAACCAAGGCCTTTTCGCTTAGAATAAATGTATGAATAATCTGCAGACTTTCCATGTGTGTTGGTGTGTTGTGTTAGGGCATCTAGTAGTGAAAGGTGGCGTTTTTCATTCGGTCTTGCAGGCGAACTCTAGCGCCATATAGTAATCTTGAATGATAGCTGATTTCGCCCGCTCAAATCTCGCCCGAAGCACGTCACATTTTTTCTATGGGATGGGGTATCTGTTCTAGTATTATGTTATCTGTGGTACAGGCGAGGACGCAGACCGCAAGTTCCTCCGCAAGCTGTCGCTGCGCAGCGCCGGGTTCATGCGGCACATCTACGAGGCGGCTGACGCGGCGCTGCAGCTGCAGAACTTCTACCAGCAGGTCTCCTCGCCGCTGCTAGCTGATGTCAAGTTCATCTACCCGCCGGAACAGGTCATTACATTCACTTCTAACAGCAGGTCTCCTCGCCGCTGCTAGCTGATGTCAAGTTCATCTACCCGCCGGAACAGGTCATTACATTCACTTCTACCAGCAGGTCTCCTCGCCACTGCTAGCTGATGTCAAGTTCATCTACCCGCCGGAACAGGTCATTACATTCACTTCTACCAGCAGGTCTCCTCGCCGCTGCTAGCTGATGTCAAGTTCATCTACCCGCCGGAACAGGTCATTACATTCACTTCTACCAGCAGGTCTCCTCGCCGCTGCTAGCTGATGTCAAGTTCATCTACCCGCCGGAACAGGTCATTACATTCACTTCTACCAGCAGGTCTCTTCGCCGCTGCTAGCTGATGTCAATTTCATCTACCCGCCGGAACAGGTCATTACATTCACTTCTACCAGCAGGTCTCCTCGCTACTGCTAGCTGATGTCAAGTTCATCTACCCGCCGGAACAGGTCATTACATTCACTTCTACCAGCAGGTCTCCTCGCTACTGCTAGCTGATGTCAAGTTCATCTACCCGCCGGAACAGGTCATTACATTCACTTCTACCAGCAGGTCTCCTCGCCGCTGCTAGCTGATGTCAAGTTCATCTACCCGCCGGAACAGGTCATTACATTCACTTCTACCAGCAGGTCTCCTCGCCGCTGCTAGCTAATGTCAAGTTCATCTACCCGCCGGAACAGGTCATTACATTCACTTCTACCAGCAGGTCTCCTCGCCGCTGCTAGCTAATGTCAAGTTCATCTACCCGCCGGAACAGGTCATTACATTCACTTCTACCAGCAGGTCTCCTCGCCGCTGCTAGCTGATGTCAAGTTCATCTACCCGCCGGAACAGGTCATTTCATTACATTCACTTCTACCAGCAGGTCTCCTCGCCGCTGCTAGCTGATGTCAAGTTCATCTACCCGCCGGAACAGGTCATTACATTCACTTCTACCAGCAGGTCTCCTCGCCGCTGCTAGCTGATGTCAAGTTCATCTACCCGCCGGAACAGGTCATTACATTCACTTCTACCAGCAGGTCTCCTCGCCGCTGCTAGCTGATGTCAAGTTCATCTACCCGCCGGAACAGGTCATTACATTCACTTCTACCAGCAGGTCTCCTCGCCGCTGCTAGCTGATGTCAAGTTCATCTACCCGCCGGAACAGGTCATTACATTCACTTCTACCAGCAGGTCTCCTCGCCGCTGCTAGCTGATGTCAAGTTCATCTACCCGCCGGAACAGGTCATTACATTCACTTCTACCAGCAGGTCTCCTCGCCGCTGCTAGCTGATGTCAAGTTCATCTACCCGCCGGAACAGGTCATTACATTCACTTCTACCAGCAGGTCTCCTCGCCGCTGCTAGCTGATGTCAAGTTCATCTACCCGCCGGAACAGGTCAATAAATAAATAGTGCTGGACAATCCACGCAGCGCCATCTAGCCCCAAGCTAAGCAGAGCTTGTGTTATGGGTACTAGATGACTGATAACCATAATACAATATTATTACATAGATAGATATTTTTTATTATACATAGAAAAGAATACCCTGAACAAATATCTAATGTAAGAGGCCACGCTAATTTAAGCCTGGGAATCGCCATAAGTAGGTATTTATTTATCCACGCTCGGGTACAGATTGGGTCATTTAAGTATTTCATGCTATGTTTCGGCTTTAGAATACAATTAGAATTTAGAATAAAAAAGGCTTTAGAATTCGGATTTAGTTCATACTTAAGCTTCGTTCTAAGGGGTCTATGTTATTGTGAACTCAAACCCGGTCAGGAAACAGTGAAAGTTATGAACGGCAATAAAATAATAACCTATTGTCGTTGACATTCTGCGGCGTCGACGATGGATTTGGAAAGGTAACCCTGAGTTAATAGAGTTTAAAGTCCATTGGTTACTAATTGGATATATTTATGCAAATTATTGGAAAGTGGGATCCTTGTTACGCACCTGCTTTGTATGCAATAGAATTAACGCTATTGCCATGTTTAGAGTTACACAGAACAAACAATGAATACCCAACTCTTCCCGTGGGTGTCGTAAGAGGCGACTAAGGGAGACACAGCGGGGGGCGGGCAGCAGCGCCCTCTGCTGAACAACTCCACCGAACTGCGATCCCCAATCCATACCCAGCGTGGGGATTAAGGACAATAATTAAATTTAGGGGAGGCCTATGTCCAGCAGTGGACTATTGGCTGATGATGATGATGGTGATGATCGACCGCTCAAAATGTGTAGAAAGTCAACGTCATCAAATCTTCTCTATATAAAATTTGTGTAGATATTTATGAAATAAATAAAGATAACCGTATGTTCCAGGTGAAAGAAGGAACCCTAACCAAGAACAAGTTCCGTACATTCTACTCGGGGTCTGAAGTGGTGGTCGCGGGAGAGATACAAGACGATGTAGTCGAGCTGACTCCGCAGGTGCTGGCTTTCTGCGGCGTCGACGATGGATTTGGAAAGGTCAGTCTGAGTGAATAGAGTTTGAAGTCCTTTGGGCTTTATAATGCTTTGAACAAGTTCTGTACATTCCACCACAGGGGTTTCGACTGACGATGTTGTGTCTGAGTTAATAGTTTAAAGTCCTTTGAGCTTTATATTACTTGACAAGTTCCGTACGTGCCACTCCAGGGGGAAGGTTTCGACAGACGATGTGGTGTCATTTCCGTTGTCTAAGGGATACGAACATTTACGTAGATCATAAAATTGAAGTGAAGAGAAATCAATAAAGTTATTGAAACTGAATCTGAATCATACCGTAGATCGTAAGGTAGATACGATCAGGACGCAGATACAAATATTTGTCCCGAGAAGGGAATCGAACCAGCAATCACGTACGTTGCAGGTGAGCTGTCGTCCCCCGCGTTATAAAGTTCGTCGATTTATTTATAATGTATTAATTTAATCTTTTTTTACTTCTAGAAACGCTACGAGAGACTACCCAAAGCCCCTATCCCGGCAAAGAGCCCGCCCCTGCCGTTGGAGCGCCTCTGGTCGTACCTGACCATCAAGCAACTGCTCGACCAGAAGGACGCGACGGAAGGCGACGACCAGGGACCCAAGGAGAACCGACCCGAGACCAAAGCACTGGCGCTTGCTCTGAAGGTTCGTTTTTCAGTGGATAGTCCCTAAAGATTTGAGCTTAAAACTAGGTACATAGATTACTTAATAGCATAGCTAAGACTATCTCGATAAAGTTAACTTTAAAAGTTAAAAAAATAAATATAAATCTTTTCGTCAACATTTATTAAATGACCTTTGTGGAACAGTGGATGATGTCAGTGCCCGCTGCGCGACACACGTTTGAACTTATTAGTTATTATCCGCAAGATTGTTCTGACAGAGACAGTTACCGGGATCATTGATCAGTGCTTGTCCAATATTTTAAGTGCACTGACAACGACTAAGATATGCACGCATCAGCTTTAGAGCTGCCTGTGTATTACAAATATAATAATTTTATATATAATAACTAATATAATCTATGTTATGATTCCAGTATGAATTCGTGACGCCGCTAACATCGCTGGTGGTCGTCAAGCCCAACGCTACCAAAGCCGTGGACGCGGAGTCCGTGGATAAGCCAACATCATCCTCCTTTGCATTCGCACGTAAGTTTACACTCATCGAAACATTAAACAAACAGTTACTTCATTATAAGCGGGTAAACGAACCTATTTTGTTGAAAGAACACCAACGTTTCATCCCTTAACGAGGGATTTCACTCACCCTGAGTTAGGCAGGTTAACCCGTTTACCAACATCAGCCATAGGCCTCCCCTAATGAGCGCCATAGATGGCAATATTTATCATTTGGGGGTTTATTGCCATAATCCCCACGCTGGGCATGTGGGTTGGGGATAAGTAGTTCGGTGGAGTTGTTCCGCAGAGGGCGCTGCTGCCCGCCCCCGGTGTGTCTCCCTTAGTCGCCTCTTACGACACCCATGGGAAGAGGGGGTGGTGAAATTCTATGCCGGTTTTATAATTAGATTCACTCATCTTGACAGTACGAAAAACAAATAAAAATCACACATTATTTAGCTAATTTGAATTTATTTTCTTTAATATTTAAACTTTTAATGATACCAAAACCAGCCAGATACAAACAGTATATAGCCAAAGAGTTTTTATTACAAGTTGTTGCATACTATAATGCGATAAGACTTTTTCTCCAACCTAATATTTGTGGAATCTAAAATGCATTATCGTTGTAGATTAATTGATTTGATAAGGTTCCCATTAGACAATTTCCGCTTATTTATGGCTAGCTTACTATTATTTTATATTAACAATTGATATTTACATTACATGCCCGTAACAGCGCATGTGTACTGAGAGCCAATTAAGAAGTAAAGGTATTTAAACAGTATAACATCATTATACGTTTCTTTTAAAACCTTTATTAAAAAAGAAAATTACAATCAAATTACCAAATTATAAATAATAAATAAATAAATAATGCTGGACAATTCACACAGCATTACTTAGCACCACAAGCTCTACTTAGCACCACAAGCTCTACTTAGCTTGGGGCTAGCCCAAGCTAAGTAGAGCTTGTGTTATGGGTACTAGATAACTGATATACATAATAATATACAAATACATTGATATTTTTTTTATTATACATAGAAAACGACCAGCATACCCTGAAGAAATATTTCCAGATCGTACAAATATTTGTTCCGAGGCGGGAAGCGAACCTGCTATTCATATTATTAGTAAATTATTATAACATGCGTTATTTATGTTCTTCAGCTCAGTCCATCAACTACCAGTCAGCGCCGGGGGGCGCGTACCCCGGCTTCGCGTACTCCTCGAGCGGGTTCCAACAACCAGCCCTGCCCGGCGCGCCCTCGCCGGTCTTCGCAAGTAAGTACACTCAGCTCAGAATTTAGATAATCATCTAGATCATTTACATTTTGACTCTATCGGCACCGACATGCACCATAATGCACCTGGTCCTTTGAGGCATGAGGGTATCATCCTAGTTTATGAAAAAAAATATCCCGAGGAATAAGTATTTATCTCATATTTGTCGGTTTTTAGTTTTTTCATAATAATCAAATTATATTCTCATAATAATATTACCATATTATTAATAGAATTGTTTTTATGATATATTGTGTCATTCGTGCATGGATCTCACGGGCTCTCGTTTCCATTATAGGTCAGGCCCTTTCTGTCGGGAATGGTGCCTTCATGGAGGAAGAGCCAATCGACCAATACGACCTTGTCCTGGAAGGTTAGCATGACCACCGCCAGCCAATAGACTCGCTCCATTTTCATAGCTATGCGATCCTATTGGCTATAGGTTTATTCGCCACTTAGCTCGTATCGTACATCTCTGATGGAATCGCATCCTAGGGCATGTTCAATTACGTTTTTCAATACGACCTTTGAAAAAAGAAGTGGTGGGGTGGACATGGACTAAGATAGATGGTCTGTATGAAACTCAGTGTCAGAATTCTGCCGAAAAAATAAAGGAGAATTATTTTGTTAATTATTTTATGACACTCGGCATCTTACTCGGCATTGACTTACAGCGACACCACAAACGTAATTGTTTATTTAAATATCGCATTGAAAAGCCCTCCTTGTTCATAGTCCAGATATAATATTAAAAAACATATAAAAAAAAATTAATATTATATAAAATTTATTTAATGCCATACCCACAAATCTAAAAGTTTAAGGTGTCTACATACTACTCACTACTTTATATTACTCACGGCTTTAGTGTTAGACCTGAGCATAGCTCTGTCCCCTGCACGAAGTCTCTGTAGAGCCTACGTAACATGTTCTTAGAATTGACGATACGATGCTATCGAAGCGACGATATCGTCATTTCGAACAACATGCCACATAGGCGTTACAGAGACTTAGTGCGGGGGACAGAGGTCTGCTCCCTCTGAAAACGGCAATTCAGTCTGAAAACGGCATTAAACGTTTTATTATGTTTTACCGACGAGGCTGCATTAACTAGTTATCTTTTGGAGAACTTCAGCCTTAGGATGCCATTCCATCAGAAATCAGAATTAGAATTATATTTGACCGTACTATGAGAAAGATTTGTGTATTTTTTTTTTATAAAAGGTAAACATAGTAAAGGTGACAGCATGATATAAATTTGTAAAGCATGAGGTTATACCACGTTTATTTACTGTACCATGGAAATTCTATAGAGCCTAAAAGCTGTAATTATCATACTGATTATTCCTTGGACAATAGCGAAAGTTCGTGTTAGCTCACACATACATACTTTAAAATATACACATATTAGCACTAACGGAAAATAAAGGATTTTCGTGGTACAAAAAATGCCACCAAATTATCTTATTTTGAAAATACGCCGAGCGATGTCGTAGCTAAATATTATAAATTTAGATTATATATTAAATTAATAATACTTATTTGGTGGCACCATTCTGGTTTCAAAATGTCGTTCGTTTATTCATCGTGGGATCAGTGCGAACTTTGGCCTGCTTCATAACATAATCATGTTTAATCCATAGCTTTTATAGGTTTCTATCAGATCGCCTGTCATGACATGGGGCGCACCAATGCATGGACTTGAAGGTAAATACATAACAAATAGATCATAAAGATCCAAGCTACGCACAGCTTATGTTATGGGAACTAGATGACTAATAAACATTACACAGAACAAAGAAAATATTTTTTATATACATAGAAAATACCCAGAACCCCCGGAACAAATATTTGCAGATCGTAAAAACGCTTGTCTCAAGGCGGGAATCGAACCGGAAACCTCCTACGTCGCAGGTAGACCTGTGCCCCCCTGAGCCATAGAGGTCGTTAAACCAAAAGCGTACTTTATCAATATTATAATTAAATTGCCAGCGCATACGTAGACATATGTTTTTCATGGAAAAAGTAGCGTAGGTTTGTTACCTTGTTGTTTGAGATCCAGAGAATATTATTTTTTTTTAAATTTCATGTCGCCGTGAAACAGGCAATTGCAGGTCTAGCAGTTTGAAGGCCGAGCCATAGCGAGGTAGTAGCTGAGGCTTTCTAATGTTCCAAATTCAAAAAATGCTCCAGCAATGCATTCGATTTTATTTAACCGTGAATTGAATACTTCGCTTGTTCTCTTTTCAAAAATAATGACAATATTTCCAATCATGTTTGAGAAAAAGATTATATATTTGTGCAACTTTTTTAACGAAATTTTTTCCTATTAGGTTTCCGATCCCAGTACGATGCACGGCCGATAATGTCGCCTGGATGGGCACAACCGAGCTCTTACCCATTGAGTCGAGTTTCGAGTCGTTTACCTTATTACCCTGGAAGCTCGCAGAGCTGGGATCGTCATCAAGGCTCACACTTGTGGGGATCTTCTATTGTTGGGACATCTTTAAATTCGTGGGCATTGCCAAGTTTAGAGTCGAACGCTCAAGGTCTGTTTCAATTATTTCATTTATTAATGTGAAAATATAAGAATTACTCTTTTACTAGCGAAAACTCTGATCAGAGCATACCATTGCACTGGAAATTATGACCTACGATAGTTTTACTAGATTTTAAATATATATGTATTACTTTTCAATAAGGTCTAAATTGCTTCTTCTATCTGCTGATCAGAATTAGATGAACTCACTGTAATACAAACAAACCTGTACAACACGAGAAAACAAATGAAGATCAAATGCAGCCATTATCATGGTTCAATAGAAATGTGATAGCTGTCAGTAGAAAACGATTCCTAGGGTTGAAAAGTATCACTTTCAACCCGCTCCTCAGGCAACTTCAGTTTACTTTCCGAGTCAAAGTAATGAAAAAGTTTTTAAAAACAGAAAGCAGTAGGTATTTTCGAGAGACCTCCACGGTGACCTTATGCTCTAATTTTCTAAGTTTTTATTTTAACTCTTACGACAGATCACTGCATTTGTTATTCAACTGAATGTGTATTTCATTTTGCAGATAGCGCCGCAAAAGTGAATTCAGGCAGCGGACCAACATCATCCTATCCTAAAAGTAAAATAAACTTTACTTTACGCTTCGGGAACTTTATAACCATTATAGTACATAAGTTATCTATGAAATATAATACCGTGCTGTCACCATTTTACATTAGCATTCGGTCAACCAGTAGTGCGGTCAAATTACTTCAAATTGCAGCGGAGACAGTAAAAAACTATTTTAGCTAACATATTTAGCTCACTTAGATAACTCTCCTCTGCGCTTTGATAGTAACTCATTGTAAGCTAAACTTAAACTAAGCTCGTTTTCACCACACTTAACGCGATCGAAACTTTTAAGTTCAGCTGAAGCGTTGCTCTAATAAATCGGCTAAACCATAAACTTTGAATGAATGAATGAACACTTTTAAACAGTTACATAATCTTATATCTAAATTAAATAAAAACGTACAATATGTGGCCTTATTGATCAAAGCAATTTCTTCCAGGCAACCTTATTAGTAAACTTTATTAGGCCGAACCAGAGTTTGGTGAGATTGGGCTTTAGATCTGTTATAACAAGATACAAATTCTAAAATCATTAAAACGTGATATTTACCATGATTTGTGAATATCCATGATGTGATTCATAAAAATCTAAACATAAAAAATTATGGCAATTATTGCTTAATGATTGTAATTTTATGTCTTAATTCTATTACTTCCCTAACACGAAATATATCTGCGTAGATTCCATAGTATCAACTCCAGCGCCGGTACCAACGACCGTGAAACTGACCCCGCCATCCGCTGGTGCGCAGTACAAGCTGCAAGAGTTCCCCTGGGCCGCGCCTCTGTTGAACGAAACAGCAGCGTCTTTGGTAATGGATGTCAATGGAACCACAGTCGACTTGAAGTTGACAAAGGACGCTGAGGTGAGTTAGCTAGGTTTCAATGACTTTATTTCTTTAGGCTTATAAAGTAAGTATTTTACAATAAATTATTGTAAAACTGCACCGGCTGCGCACGGGTGTAGTGATGATACTAATGCATTTTATACTTTAAATACCTACATTCATCTTGAATCACTCTATTAAAATAAATCACATCAAAATCCGTTACGTAGTTTTAAAGATCTGAGAATACATAGGGATAGACAGAGAGCGGGAAGCGATTTTGTTTTATATCTATGTAGTATATAAGAAATAAAGTGTTATTGATTTCTCTCAAGACAGGTGGTCGTACATGGCCAGCTTCTCGAAACTGTTTCTTAGTACACCTCAGGCTGATTCTGCAGTTGGGTAAAAATTGTTTCGAGAAGGAAGCCAAGAGCCTCCTCTTAGCTTCTAGCTTAGCTGGGCAGCGTTCGGAAAACTAAGTCGAGTCCTCTCGTCATCCATACCGCAATGTTTGAAAACGAAAGTTTTAATCAGTGCGTCCTACCAGTCATGACCTACGGAGCTGAGACGTGGACACTCACGATAGGGTTGTTCCACCAGTTCAAAGTCGGTCAGCGAGCTATGGAAAGAGCTTATTTGCTTACTTTAATACATCCAGCAGAGAACCAAAGATATCGACATAATCTCAAAGTATTAGCAAACTGAAGTGGCAGTGGGCCGACCATATTTCGCGAAGAACCGACAACTGGTGCAGGGGTAAACGTGTTCTTGAGTGGAGACCGCGGCTCGGTAAACGTGGTGTAGGACGCCCTCCGGCCAGGTGGGATGACGATCTGTGAAAGACTGCTGGCAGATGCTGGATGCGACAAGCAACGGGACGCTATGGCGCTCATTAGGGGAGGCCTATGTCCAGCTGTGGACTAACTAACATGGGCTGAAAATAAAGATAATTTTCTCTTCTTAAAAAGTATGTCTGAGCACTAAGATTTTTTTTCCATATACACAGGTACCTAAAAGCGCGGGAGGTGACGCACCGTGCGCAAGCGCAGTGGGCGGCGGCGCCGGCGTGTGCGTGTACCTCACGCGGTGCCAGTCTGCCAGGAGCATCTCGGTGGACACCTACGCACATACGTACTGCTCCGTCAACGAGGGGTGTGTTGGAACTCATATACTTCCACAAATTATTATGTGTAAACCATTTATTAACAAAGTAAATTACAATAGAATATCCAAATATTTGGATGTTGAGTTAATTGCAGACTGTTACAAACAAACTACATCTAAAGTGGATTAAGTTACTGATATGTTTAAGGTTTATTAAATATAATAATCATAAAATAGGTATATTATCGTATAATCCTAATTTGTTGTTCATATTTCCAGCTATGCCGGTGTGTGCTGCAGCTTACAAAACGTCGATAAAGCGGATGCTTCACCCTAAAACTTGTGATAATAATGAAAAAACAATAAGTTTGTATTGATTGAAGTGACTGAATTAAAGTGAAACTTTGGGTAACTTTAGAAATGGGTGCTAAACTTAAATGAGTGCCATTCAGGGATAGGTAATTTAATGTAAAATAAGATGTAAGCATTTGAAATAAGTGTAATGTGACAATACAAGTTTTATAAAAAATATTTCTTTTACTTTTATTTACGCCAGTACAACTTCCTATCAGTTCGCACATGCATAAAACCTCTAGTGGCCCGTTATGCAATAGTTCCTTTCATTCTTTTTTTGCCATAGTCTACATCTGACGGATATCATCTTCGGATGATACCCACTATTTATAGCCCCCGCCTTCAAAATTAACTCTCAAGGCCTTGGCTACGGCTCCACGCATGCCTGCCTCCCAAAGGATCGGTCACTATATTTTATATGATCTATGATCATGGAAATGAGATACAATAATAATACATGCACAGACACAGCCACAAGTAGTTAAAATACCAGCAACTTCAAACTACCAGCAAAGTCAGTAATTTATCTAATTATATGCATGGCATATGGGATGTTGATTCAGCGACCATCATCGTTCCGATAATAGTCGTTTCAGTTAACGGTGTAATACTTAGCGAACAGCCTCGTACAACATCTAAAGAGACTGTCGCTAGGAAGTTGGATCAAGGGCCAGATACATACACCTGGACTTGGTGCGTATCGTCAGGAAGTTCCTCTCTGCAACCCTAGTTACCGGCCGCTTGACCTAGCTTCGAAGTCGGTGGTCCACCGTATTAATATAGGTAGATAGATCAATAAAAAGCTCGAAGCTAAAAAATACCTAATCTATTTTTATTGTGGAGTAATGTTATAATATTATTTTATATATCATGAAAATTATTTTCTAACATGAATTAATTGACGACGATTTAATGACGAGCTTACAGCCAGCAGGGCCAGCCAAGTAGCTTCAGCCCGTCTCGGCGCGGCGCGGGCGGCGGCGTGTCGTCGTGCACTTACTTACAAGTGTTACTTTTATACATAAGTACTTACTATACGACAAAGCAATTATTTAGCCGTTCTATTTTCGAGAGTTCTTATTCTGCATCTGCAGGCAGGTTTCTAGTGGACGAAAGAAATCTAATCCTAAGCGAAGAAGAGTTGTATTCTAAGTACTTATGTCAACGTCATATAAATCCGCGACAGTCACACCTGATAATTTTATGACATGACATTCATTTCATTTTTGTGGATAGAACAGAACAGACTGTTTCCTTTCCTTTTCCTTCCATCACGGTTCGATCGGAAATCTATTTCAATTTTCGTAATAGATTTTGAAATAAACACAAGGTAAAGATATGGTAAACTTGGGTGATGCGCTTATGACTAATGTGGTTACGGAAGGAGCTATGAACTTGCTACGGAATATCGTAAGTTCTGTTGTTCAATGTTGCATGATGAATGACTTTTTTTGTCTTGGTAGTGGCTTCTTATCGTTATAAATTTTCAAAGATAAAGTATGTGTATGTATAAAGTGTATGAATGTTGCAGGGTGTATTCAAGTCTAAGGGTCAGGTTCCAGTACCTCCAACGACTGTGATAATGAAGGCTCCACTTTGGCAACTCGCGCAAGAGGCGGGGCCATTCGTGAGGCTGGCTGGGATCAGCGGCGCTGCTGCCGTCGTGCTCGGGGCTATGGGCGCGCACAGGACCTTCCCCGAAACCGAAACAAAGGAAGACCTCAGAAAAATCTTTGATACCGCCAATAGATTTCACTTTCTTCATACACTTGCTCTAATAGGTGTTCCACTGGCTCATAGACCTTACATCGTAAGTTGCTTTTACTCATTTCGTTTTTCTTTTGATTGACAAGATGAATACTCAATAGTGTTATTCCCTTTTTACAGGTTGGCGCATTCTTCATAGCTGGAATTACTTTGTTCAGCGGAACATGTTACTATCATGCATTCACTGGTGACCGAAGCTTCCGTCGACTTACTCCCATAGGAGGATCCTGCCTCATCCTGGGCTGGATTGCAATGGTTCTATAAGTTGTACTTTCGTGGTATTTTAATCTTGCTAGTATGAACTTGGTCTATATGCACAACTTTTCTGATACAGCAGCTCAAATGCCTTCTGACTTATCTTATGTACACACAAGATAGCCCAAGTTCTATTTTAGTTATTGTATGGTCCTGTGGTTGTTGATGTTTTAGAATATCAATTTGTATAGTCATTTACTGAAGTTATCATTCCTTTTTATGTAGCTAGATGTTTTTAGAGCATCATATCAAGGATTGTATTGTATTAGGGGTCATCAAAAAATCCACTTATTGTGAGAAATATAATTATAATTGATCTATTTATTTGATGGCCAATGTAAGTGCTCCATTAACATGAGCTGTAGATGAATAAGTATGTAGAAAGTTCAAAATTCATGAATTCCTTTAATTTATGTGTGTTAGTGGTAGATATAGTTTTATGGTGACAAGGATAATTTATTAAGTTACTCAATTTGTTGAAATATAAATAAAATAAACAGTAAATGCATTTGTTTGTTCTACACGTTGAATAGAAGTCATTAAAATGAGACTATAATGTTGACACAATTGACAGGTGGAATGTGAATATTGGATGGATGCCATCATTGTTACATTCACAACTCTAGTGCCCTTGTGATCGGATCGGGTTCAAGGTGAAAAGAAAACCAATATTATAATCAATAAGTTTACATGGTTTTATTGAAATTGTTACATATTAATTTTTTGCACTTTTTATGATACTTAAATGTTACAATCAAAACACCGTTTGGTAATAAATGCTATTTTATAATTCGTAGGACTCTTAAGGGAGGTTTCAGTGGTCCTTCATAAACAGCTTATAAGGTGCTGGTCCATACTAGAAGAGTAAAGCTACCACAAGTTATATTTGAGATAAAAATCTTATTGATTGATGAGAACAGCTTAAATGGACGCACACTTTAGAGACTATTATATCAAAGTAGTTATATATTATAATGGCGGTGGCTCAGGACAGTACTCTGGTCATTGCCTGCGCGAATCGCTCTTCCATCAGTCCATCGCTCCACTTCCGCATTGCACACACACCAGCTATTCTACCGAGAGTGTCTCTCCAAATCGATAAACAAATATACAAAGCTATCACATTAAATTAACACAAAATATAATATAAACATATTTTTGTATTTAAAAATCCTATGAAAAACAAATTCTTGAACGCACAGCACTTTTAGTGTCCGTCACATTTAATTCACTCTGATTGCACATGAACAGTGTTTGCACACCATATAGACGTTTATAATATCACTAACCGCATTCACACATACACGTAGGGGGTTTGTGAGGTGTGAGGATCACAGTGGGGGTGATATGGGTGGTTTAGGAGAGGTGGAAGGAGTGCTGCCCCTCGGAGGCGGCGAGGCGCAGCTTGGCGCGCATCACCTCGGCGCTGCTGTAGTCCGGCAGCTTCAGGTAGTTGACGCACGTCATCACGGACGGAAGGTACTCGTCCGGGTCCAGCGAAGACTCCAGCGACTTACGGACCACCGTCAGCGGGGGGTTGAGGGCTTTGAAGCCTGCAACAAATACACAAAAGAATAAGACTGAGCAGTACTTGTTTAAAAAGTTAGGCTACTTGATTTATCATTGGCAATAAATACATTTTAATGTTTTTTCAATCTCATATCTATCGATTTCAGATATTAAAATTAAAAATTTACAATTATATTTTGAATACCAATAACACTCAGCTATGATGTGACAAAAGAGTAAGCTAATATAATTTCTGATACAAATTTATTTGACTTTGGTATAACGCACACTGTGTTTGGTTTGCATTTTTCAGTCAGTATCCTGGTGAAATTCAATTCGCTATGTAGTCTGTGCTGTGACATTGCTAAATGTCAACTGAAGCTGCAGTCAAAAGCTAGTTAAATTAGGAAACAGCAAAATAGCGTAAACTTAAATTACCTCCAGTTGGCAGTCTAGGGCTCCCAGTAACGAACTGCAGGAAGAGTCGCTGCTCTTCGCGCGAGTAGGACCCTAGGATGTCGATCAGCATGCGGATGGCGCGCGACTCCGCCGTGTAGCCGTGGTCGGGCCGGATGCACTCCGCCAGCATGCGAGCGTCCCAGCGCTGCTCGCGACCGCCTGTCACGCACAAACACAATTATATTCATCACTTGTGTTCTATTCTGACACATTTTATTTTGTAAGGATTTGTTGTTCAGATTAAAAGAAAATAGTTTTTCTCTATGTCGAATGGAGAAAAACTATTTTCTTTTATTCTGATATTAAAATTCGAGCTAGCAATCTAGAATAGAATCACGAACGCAAGGAGTGGCTCCACAGTAGACAGCTGAGCTAGCAAGAACACAAAACAAAAGCTCTTTGAAGTCATTTGCTAGCATAAAAAAATTCAAATATCTCATCTACAGTAGGGAAAGAGAAATTTGGAACAGTATTTTGACGAACCTACTATATATTTTTCGTTATAGAGAGTGAACACAAATTCTAAGTAGGATACTTGTAATGACATCTTGGGTCTTTATTGGAATTTTTTTCGTAGGCCCTAATTAGCCAAGTTCCTTATAGTAGCAGAGTTTTTTAAAATTCACTAGGTAGTTTGGTGCTTCATACCAATAGAACACTTTAGTTTGACCTATCGTCGTTCACATAATATATAAATATAAAATCCATATAAACGACTCTTTCGACTTACACTTACATGTAGAACCTTTTTCTACTAAGATATCTGACAACGATAAGATAGTAAGCTGTTGATAACTTACCAGATGGACTTCCACAAAAGACTTGTTCTAGTTCTTCCGGGTAGAATATCTTGAGATTTGATAGGGGGAATACTGATTCAAATCCTTCTTTGAATGCCTCCATTTGTTTTACCACACCTGAAACCACACACAGTTAACAGTTGTTCTTTTTGTTATTGTTAGCTAATCAAAATAAGCCAACTAGTTTTTTTTTTAACCAATTTGTTGCTAATTTATATCTAAATTCCATACAGAACCTAATAAGGAGTAGGGTTGTTACAAATTAAATATCCTGAGGGATTACACACTACTAAATCTTCGGGTTGTGAGATTCGATATAGAAACAACCCCCTCTAGAGTTCTCTAATATTACGATCCAAAAACACGCTGTGGCTTTGAATTATTTGGTCAGCAGGATTATAAAACACTAGCTTCTGTTCTACGGTAGTTTTTAAAGTAAACAGGGCTGGTCGGCGGCATAACAAGGCACAGCTACGTCTCTAGGTTACCTTCAGAGGCATAATAAGGCATAGCTACGTCTCTAGATTACCTTCGGAGGCATAGCTACGTCTCTAGGTTACCTTCGGAGGCATAGCTACGTCTCTAGGTTACCTTCGGAGGCATAACAAGGCACAGCTACGTCTCTAGTTTACCTTCATAGAGCAGCCAGTGCGTGACGAGGTCGATGTAGTTGTGCAGGTTGTGCGCGGTGACGGGCAGGTCGCGCCCGCCGCGGCGCAGCTCCGTGCAGCCGTCGCCCGGCAGGATGAAGTCCAGCCCCAGCTCCTCGATCGGACACCCGTCCAGCTCTAGGCTAGTTATCTGCAATTACAACACATTTCATAATCATTTTCTTCATAAAGTTTGGGGTGGGGTTCCAAGCTAGTTATCTGCAGTTACAACACATTTGTTCATTATTTACTCTGAGAAGTTTTTTCTTTTGAATTTGGCCAATATGACGACTTATTGTATCTATTTCATTTATAATTTTCTCTAGTCTTTTCGGTGTTTCAGAAGCACTACGTAATCAAAATTTACCTGTTTAAAATTTAGATTATCAAAATATACTTAAATAAAATTATTTAAGTATTTATTAATATCAATAAATACTTTAAAAAAATACTGTACACTAAAAGTAGCTTAAAGTTATGTATCATGTCAAGTGTCAATAAAATTATAGGTGAATACAGCATGCAAGAGATAATCATGGGTGAGTAACAAGAAGATAGAATTATAATACAATGTCTAGTCCAAATAAATTTAGGTAAACAAAAATCTTGGAGATTTAAGTGGCTGATTTTGCACATAATCAAAAATTTAAAAAGGTAAGTTTTGATGACATAGAGCTTCTGAAACACCGAAAAATCTAGTGAAAATGATATATGAAATAGATACAATAAGTAATCAAATTGGCCTAGAACTCGACAGCAAAACCATGACAAACAACATACACATGCCCAAAAATTTTCTTAATCCATTTCTAGTTCCATCTTTTAATAAAAAAAATTACATACACACTAAATCGTTTGACATAGACTCGTAATTTATAGTTAGAAACATGACAATATTATGAACAACTCCAGGACAGAATTTCATCGACTTGCCAGGATCATAAGAAAACTATGCCCTGTCATTTCCCAGTCTCATGAGCGGAGGCTCTTGGACCAAGTTCCATACATTTTTGCCTTTGTTATTTATTATTCGGCGGTTCGCTTCGCTCGCCAGTAAGTTCAGCAGCGGTACGGTGAACACACTCACCATCTGCGACTTCTGCTCCTGCGTATGCCTCGTGTCGAGGGCGATGGCGCGCGCGCGCTCGGCGACGCGGCGCAGGCGACACAGCGAGCGCCACAGCTCGGGAGCCACGTGCCGCACGTCGCTGAGGCACAGCCAGCGCTGCTCGCTGATCAACCAACGGTACATAGACACTGATAGGGGGATGTCCACCTGTACATACACAATATGCAATTTAATATATACACCGACGCACACCTTCTAACAGCAGCTCACGCCCCCCCGAGTCGCATCGCTGAAGATTCGCAGTGACCGCGTTCAGCGATATGCACACTTCAAACATGTGTAGTGTAGGTACCAACCTACCTACCTAATGTACCGACTTCACTCAATAACCTTCTTAGAGATAAGGAAAAATAGATTTATATATTATTAAAATAAAAACACATTGGACGGAAAATAGATAATATTTTTTTGTTAAAATAATAAGCATATCAAATAAAAAAGATAAGGAATTAATAAATCCAAATTAGACGTAATTTTCTTGTATAAAAAGCGTAGTTTTTTATCAATAAACATTGAGCATTCAACCTTTTACAGTCGTGTTAATTACTCCTCACCAACGATCTTTTCACATGGTCACTAAGCTTTCTAAATCAACAAAATAGCAATAATATCTATACATACCATTCTGGAGTCCATAACAGCTTTGGCCATGAATTTCCCAAGGAACCTGAACTTGGCTTTGACCCGAGAGAGGTGAGAGGCTCGCACGTTCCGGCCCACGGCTTGCGGGAACAAGCCGCACGGCCAGGTCACGTACGTCGCGTCCGGCGCTGGCGATGGTATTGACGTTTCCTGAAGAAAGAAAAAATTATGTTATGAATTTGGAAGTCCAGCCTGGACAATAGTACTAATCGAATAGAGCCATAGGTCTAGCTGATGTCTAGGCTATCTTATTTACCTTCTCTAGTTGTTGTAACTTTGGAAGACCAGCCTGCACAACAGTACTTACCGAACAGAGCCGAGTTCAGGAGAGTCTACCTGATGGCTTTACCTTTTCTAGTTGTGACAATGATTTTGGAAGACCAGCCTTGACAATGCTATTCTAACCGATCCATAGGTCTTGCTAATGCGTAGTTAACTTTACCTTCTCTAGTTGTTACAATGATATTGGAAGTCTAGCCTGGACAACACTACTAATCTAACAGAGCCGAGTTCAGGAGAGAGTCTAGCTGATGTTCAGGCTTTACCTTCTCTAGTTGTTACAATGATTTTGGAAGTCCAGCCTGGACAATAGTACTAATCTAACAGAGACATAGGTCTAGCTGATGTCTAGGCTATCTTATTTACCTTTTCTAGTTGTTACAATGATTTTGGAAGACCAAGCTGGACAATAGTACTTATCGAACAGAGCAATGAGCCGTGTGGTGCTGGCATAGAATATCACCACCCCAACTCTTCCCGCGGGTATCGTAAGAGGCGACTTAGGGAAATACACCGGAGGGCGGGCAGCAGCGCCCTCTGCAGAACAACTCCACCGAATTGCGATCCTAACCCGCATGCCCAGCGTGGGGATTATGGGCAATAACCCCCAAATGATGAATAATGCCATCTATGGCGCTCAATAGGGTAGGCCTATGTCCAGCAGTGGACTGTTATAGGCTTGTGATGTGATGTGTGAACAGAGCAATAGGTCTAGCTGATGCGCAGTTTACCTTCTCTAGTTCGGAGGGTTCCGGCGGCGCGCGCTCGTCGTCGAGGCTGAGCGTGTCGCGCACGGACGAGGCGAGCTCGGTGACGGCCGGCGGCTGGCTCTTCACGATCTCGCCGCCGAACGATGTCGGCTTCTGCTTGAAGTTTTCGCTGCCGTGCCATAGGTCTAGGTCGGCACGTTGCAGTTCCTGTAAACATTTACAGTTGAAGGAATATATGGTTAAGTTTCTCTAGAGATTTCAATTTAAAGTAAATATTCAAGAACTATGTAGTAAAATAAATAAATCAATCAATAATAAGTGCAAATAAGGTCAACTCTCGTCTCTCAGTATAGCCTCAGGACAATATAACACATAAATAAACAATACCTGTGATACGAGCGCGTAGAACTCCAGCGTAGGTCCCAATCCGGTCCCCACCTCATTCTCATACTGTATTTCGAGCAGTGCCTTAGTATGCGCGAACTCATGCATCACATGTTCCGCTTGGCGCAGCACATTGTGTCTCTGCACCGTCCTCTTGCGGCGGTCGAGCCGCGGCGCGACCCTTTCCTCAGCGGCTCCGGTGGCGGTACCCCCCGCGGCCCCACCCCTTTCCCCTCCCGCTTCAACCAATCGCTGCAGGGCGCGGTCGCGGTCGAATGACAGCACGTAGAATAGAAGGTGGCGGCATTCGAATGGGAACACGAATGGACTGGGAGAAGAAATGATTCCAGTAAGATTATATAATTATAATTATTCTAGTATTATTTCGTTTCTTATTATTATTATTTTGTTCAACTAAGTGCCACATATCTCTATATTGTTCCTTCGTGTTCAGTTCATCCCAAGGTTGCCTGGAAGAGATCGCTGATAGCGATAGGGCCTTTATACTTCTTTAACTTTAAGCATGTCTGTTTCTAATGTTTTCTTTCTTTGTGTGATATAATAAAGTATTTTCTAAAGTATTTTCTATAAAGATAAAGATCATTTATTTGCATAAACATGTGTAGTTATAGGATTTTACAGATAGGTATACAGGTATCAACATGTTTTACCGATTACGGTGTACAAATTGCGAGAGATGGCATGCAACAGAGACAGTAACTAAAATATTAATTGAGTTAATGTAATGTCAAAAAGTGAATTAATTTAGGCATGTAAATAATGTAATTAATTATAATAATAGTTTAAATACAATTTCATTAAAATGTTAAAATTTATCATTTTAAAAATCGTCGATCTTGTTTACAATTCATTTCGCTATTATCAATTTCTTAAATTTATTTTTGAACATACAATCATTAAGTTATTTTTTTAATTTACATATTTTATTTGTACCTACCAATTAGATTACATCATTTAGAAATTCGTCAATATTATAATAACATTTTTCACATAGAAGTTTTTTAAATTTAGTCTTAAATAAGTTTACATTTAAGTCTTTGTAGCTCTTTGGTATTTTATTATAGATTAAAGGTGCCATGCACACTACACTCTTTCTCAACATAGTAGTTTTTGATCCGTGCGTGGCTAATCTATTGTTGTCTCTTCTATTCCTAATAACAATGTCACACATTCGGGGAAACAGATTGGGATTGTTTCTAACAAATAACGCAATTTCCAGAATGTACAAGCTTGTGAGTGTTAGTATTTTATGTTTTTAGGGTTTTGCCATCGGTTGCAAAACCCTTATGAAATCGCTTTGGGTCTGTTTTGTGTTTTGAATCCTTAATATCTCAGAAACTACTGCAGCTATTGACTTGAAATTTGAAATAATAATACATTTTGTGCGCCCGCACATATTTATAGAAAAATAAATGAAAATAAATGAAAAATCAAAATGAAGATTTTCCATACAAATTTTGAAATCGAAATTTTAAATGGAACGTACAAAGTCGAAAGTGGTATCAAATGAAAGGTACTCGTTTGTAGATTTCAAAATAGTTTTTGAAATTTCGGTAGATTTCATACTTTTTAAAATATTTTGAAAATGGTCAAAAAAATGACCGTTCCCCCCCCCCTATCTCCGAAGATTGCAGAGCGATCGACGTGATATGTACCAAGTGTTTGTAGGTATTGATCTATATTTTATAGGAAAAATATAGAGAAGTCTGTAAAAATAATACTTTTTGAAATATGGTCAAAAAAGGGCGGGAAAAATTTCTAAAGGGGTGACTACCCCCCCGAGTTGGGTATCAAATGAAAGGTATTGGTTTGAACATTCCAATGCAGTTTTTGAAATTTCGATAGATTTTATACTTTTTGATATATTTTCAAAAAGGTCGAAAAATTGACCGGTACCCCCCCTCTATCTCCGAAGATTGCAGAACGATCGATTTGATATGTACCAAGTTTTTGTAGGTATTGATCTATATTTTACAGGAAAAATATAGAGAAGTCTGTAAAAACAATACTTTTCGAAATATGGTCAAAAAACCAATTTTCATACAATGGGGGCTATTTCATTGAGAGCAATATCAAATCAAAGGTAGAAATTTCGACAATTCAAAACAGGTTTTAAAAATCGTCTAAGTTTCATACTTAGTGAAATACGTAGAAAAAAGTTGAAAAAATAATTGTAGGTACCAACCCTACCCACTAATCTCTGTAGTAACTGTAATAGTAGGTAAATGCAGATCTTACAAATATTAGTCCCGAGGCGGGAATCAAACCGCAACCTCCTGCGTTGTAAGCCCACCGCGCTAACAGGTCGTCAATATACGTACCTACCTAAACGACAAAAGTTCAAAACCCTCGGCGCGCGAGTTACACTCGCACTTGTCGTACTTGTTTAAACAGGGGTTTACAACTGTCTGTAGGTTGGATTTTAAACATAGCTCGTATGCAGCGTTTTTGCATTTTGAAAATTATTTCTTTATCAGTAGAATTACCGTAGAAGATAATTCCGTATCTGATCACCGATTCTACTGTTTCATAATATGCTGTTAATAGAGTATTTAGATTAACAGTTGGGGAGAGCTTATATAGAGCATAAGCTAAGCTGCTAACCCTTTTACTTAGAATCTCTATATGTTTTTTCCAGTTAAGCCTTTCGTCAATTTGTAATCCTAGAAATCGTGTAGAGTCAATTGCTTGAATAGAATTAGTTTGAAATGTCAATTTAATATTCAATGGATTATGTATTCTTTGGTTGAAATGTATTATAGTAGTTTTATCTAAATTAATTTTTAAATTATTGTTATTAAGCCAGCAAATAATTGAGTTTAATGATTCATTTATATCAGATTTAAAGGTTTCCTTGTCTTTACATTTTATAGTCACTGTACTGTCATCTGCAAATAAAGTTATTGGTTGATTTAAAGCACAGGGTAAGTCGTTTATATACAAAATAAACAGGAGTGGACCAAGCACACTGCCTTGGGGGACACCGTATGTAGTACTTCTTACTTTTGATTTATATGTAACTTCATGTTTAGTTTTAAGGTTTAGTCTTGTAATTTCAGTTATTTGTTGTCGTCCCGTTAAATAAGATTCAATTAATTTTGATATATTGCCACGAATCCCATACGCTTCAAGTTTATTAATTAAGATTTTATGATCTACGTAGTCGAATGCCTGTGTCATGTCACAAAAGATAGAACAAATAGGTATTTTTTTTATCTATCTAAGGTGTTGAAGGATACATTTTGATATATATATATATTATTGCAGAAAATGTTATTCAGGGTAGAGGTACAATTGATGATTAGAACTTACCATGAGTAGGCTACTTTCTTCAACCACGGTGGTAAGTTTCCGGTCATAATCACAAGTGGATCTTGCAATTGTCTATTGGCTTTGGCAGCAAGCTGTAACAAAAACAATATTTGAGTAAAACCAAGTTTTATTTTACATGTTTATTTAACACTCAGTAGTATATCAATTCGAAGGAGAGTGGTCGCGTTTTTTAAATTAGGAGATTGTTGTGCTTTACGGAGCATGGCTGCACTACTTTTTTATATCCAAGTTTAAGTGAAGACCTTTGTAAATTCCAAATAATAATTACGTAAAATCCTCCGTGGGGCCAGGATTTTATTGAGGGGGCGAGAATGTAGCAAAAACCCACATTTTATTTTGGCAAACGATGCGAAGTACCAAACACCCTGTATAGTAATTAAATAATGCCGGACAATCCACATAGCATCACCTAGCCCCAAGCTAAGCAGAGCTTGTGTTATGGGTATAAGATGACTGATATAATACAATAGATTAGATTGATAGATAATTATTTCTATTATATATAGAAAATAGATAACAACCAGAACACCCAGAACAAATAAATATCTGCATATTGTACAAATATTTGTCCTGAGACGGGAATCGAACGCGCAACCTCCTGCGTCTCAGGCGGATTCGCCCACGGCGCCACAGAGGTCGTCATATACCTTGGCATTGATTAATTCAGCGAATTCAGTACAGCAACAGTACCTTGGCATTGATGAAGTCAGCGTTGGGCACTAGGGG